>CM043881.1:28315018-28634596 GCA_024034495.1 Camelina laxa
CCCAACCAAATGTCATGTAGAGCAGTTTCGGATATGACCCTCACGTTGCCCCGTCAATGCCAGACTATATTTTCGACAATTCATATATATGTACACACCTAGCCACTCAATTATAAGAAATTTTTAAAACGTAACGATATTCATGAACCATGACCAACTACCACTTTTAAGTTTTTCTTTTATTGATGTAAATTTGTAATGTAACTGGCATACCATGAGCTTTGTATATATAAATTGAACTATATTGTCAACGTTATTATAGTGTTTTGCATTTCTTAATAATAAACATTATCATAAAATTGTTGATCAAGTTAATTGTTATAAAAAATAACAATGAATCAAGTACTTACTTTCGCAAGTCACACACACACATATACATCTCACCTTAAATGCCCATAAACTCTTTCTATATATACCTCACAAGACTTAACTCTAGCACACGAACTCAAAACACAAAAATAGAGAAAGACAAGAAAACAACATAAGTACATAGCCATGTCCTCATCCATATACTCCTATGTTGTCCTCTTCTTCTTATTTTCCATCGTCCCATACATCCAAAGCCAACCTATTGCTCCAGCTCCGACCACTGAAACAAGTCCCATCAATCTCACAGCGGTTCTTGAAACTGGTCACCAGTTTACTACATTCATGCGACTCCTCAACACAACTCAAGTCGGATTTCAGGTAAGCGTTCAACTCAATAGCTCTGATCAAGGGATGACTATATTCGCTCCAACAGATAACGCATTCAACAACCTTAAACCCGGAACCCTAAACGGACTCACATACCAACAACAAATCCAGCTAATGCTCTACCATATCATTCCAAAATACTACTCTCTAAGTGATCTTCTCTTAGCAAGTAATCCCGTTAGAACTCAGGCTACGGGACAAGAAGGAGGCGTCTTTGGGTTAAATTTCACAGGACAAGCACAAAGCAACCAAGTGAATGTTTCAACCGGCGTTGTTGAGACTCGGATCAATAATGCATTACGACAACAGTTTCCTCTAGCCATTTACGTGGTGGACAAAGTGTTGTTGCCGGAAGAGTTGTTCGGAACAAAGACCACACCCACAGGAGCTCCGGCCCCGAAATCCATAACTTCGTCGCCTGATGCCGATTCTCCGGCTGTTGATGAAGAGCACAAATCCTCCGGATCAAACGTGAAGATCAGGACAAGTCTAGGGGTTGTTCTTGGCTTTGTATGGTTTTGTTGTTCGGTTATATAAATTTTTTGAAGCATTAACTAAAAGCTGAGAAACATTCCCAAGTAACAAGTATTTTTTATTTTCATGATTGATTTGATTCACCTATGTGTTGGAATATCTGCTTTGTAAATTTCTTAATCTTTTTATGTTTGTCAACAAATGAGAATTGTTTTTAATTAAAAAAAAAAAGAAAAAAAAAGTGATATTTGTGAATTGACTAATGGGCTTGAATAAAAAAAACTTGGGCCCAAAGATCTCTCTCCAATAACAGAAATTGCGTGATCGACCAAAAAAAAAATTCAACAAAATCCTGATTGCTCCTGGAGCTTTAAACCCTAACCTAACCCCTCTCTCTCTCTCTCTCTCTCTCTCTGCTTCTCTCTTCTTACTTCCATTTCAGATCGGATTCAGAGTTTAAGCAAGTAAGCCTTCTGATTCTTGGACTCCAAATTTTTTGTTTTTGTTTCGTTTCAGCTAATTTCGCAGATCATTTTTGTTTTCATTATCGTCGATCCAAGAATTTCAAATCTCCATGATCAGTCTCTCTGCCTTGGATTTTGATTCTGGTGTTCCTGAAATTGGCAGGTGTTGGTGAAAACGATGAATTTCAAGAATATAAAAGCTCCCAAGGGTCCTGGTGGTGGTGTTATAGCTGCGGTGGTTATTGGTGGTCTCGGTCTTTACGGCGCTACGCACTCTCTCTACAATGTCGATGGAGGTCATCGAGCTATTGTCTTCAACCGCCTTGTTGGTATCAAAGACAAGGTTAGTCCCCTGCCAAAAAAAATTGGTTTCTTCTGAATCTGTATATTGAATATTCGCCTTAGTATTAACAATTGAGTCTTGTGTTTGTGACATTTAGCAGAAGTTAGGTTAGGCTTAGCGTTTCAATCTTGTGATTGTGGCATCTAGGTTAAGTTTACAAGGTTGATTTGTTAGTCTAGATTTGATTATCGTTTGTAACAGTCAATCTTGATGCACTATATCTTTGCTTGCTTGATTATGTAGGTGTACCCTGAGGGTACTCACCTTATGATTCCGTGGTTCGAGAGGCCAATCATCTATGACGTTCGTGCGAAACCTTACCTAGTTGAGAGTACATCTGGGAGCCGTGATCTCCAGATGGTACTTTGCTTCCTTCCCTTCTAATAGTAATGGATCATATCAGGTTGTGTGGTTTTGGTCTATGAACTACATGATAAGCTTGTGTTGTGTGTGGGATCGAAACATTCAGGTCAAAATTGGACTTAGGGTTCTCACCCGTCCTATGGCTGACCAACTACCTGAGGTGTACCGAGCCCTTGGTGAGAATTACAGAGAGAGAGTTTTGCCTTCTATTATCCACGAGACCTTGAAAGCTGTGGTTGCTCAGTATAATGCGAGCCAGCTTATCACTCAGAGAGAGGTTAGCTAATTTGGCTGTAAATTCATGTTATTGATTCCTTCTTTTATGGTAAATTAATTTCCCTTTTTAAAATGGATGAGTTTTTTTGTTCTTTGGTGTTTTTTTAAGTCGGTGAGTAGAGAAATCAGGAAAATCTTAACTGCACGAGCTGCATATTTCCACATTGCGCTGGATGATGTGTCCATCACAGGCTTGACATTTGGAAAGGAGTTCACTGCAGCCATAGAAGGAAAGCAGGTGGCAGCTCAGGAGGCTGAGCGGGCTAAGTTCATTGTGGAAAAAGCTGAACAAGACAAGAGAAGTGCCGTTATTCGTGCTGAGGTTCGGATAATTCTTTTTCTTTTCAATAACCCTAGATTGGTAAAATCTTGCTAAGCGATGTTTATGTGGGGGTGTTTGTAGGGAGAAGCCAAGAGTGCTCAGCTCATAGGCCAAGCAATCGCAAACAACCAAGCGTTCTTAACACTGAGGAAGATCGAAGCAGCTAGAGAGATCGCACAAACCATCTCAAAATCGGCAAACAAGGTCTACTTGAGCTCTGACGACCTCCTGCTTAACCTGCAGGCGATGGACCTTGATGTGAAGGCCAAGAAGTAGAAGATGATATGACTAAACCACACCAGAGCACTCTCTTCCATAATTGTCTTTCCGATTCTCGGACCAAAAGCTGTGAATGAAGACAGTGCGGATTCGTCAGAGTAACTATTCCTTGTGAATTTCAGACAGTGTTGTGCGTTTGCAATTTCTTTTCAGAGATCAAGACAAAAAAAAGATCGAGTTGTATTGAGAATGTTCTTTTCTTTCTTTTTCTTTTTTTTGTGTGTGAGCAAAATTTACAAATTCGTTAAATTTGGAAATAATAATGTGCACACGGTGAAATGTTATTTTCTGTGAAAAGATTGATAATGGGCCTGGAAATGAAACTGGGCTTTCGGCGTACGTATAGTGAATCCAGACAACACATCTGTGTTTAACGGCGTATGGTCGGAGCCAAATGACTACACCTACACCTACACCACCGCGAGCCTCTTCTTCTCGTGGCGTTCAAAAGCTAACTTTAATGGCCTTTCATGGAATTAGAGAAGTTGAGAACTATTTTATACCTCTTTTACAGAGATTCAAAAGCCGAAATGAATGGAAGAAGATCCATGCCTGCATCATCATACATGGATTGTCACAAAGCAGCTTCATGGTCACTAAAATGGTGGATTCTTGTGATAAGATTGGAGATATGGAGTATGCTACTCGTCTTTTTAATCAAGTATCGAATCCTAATGTCTTCTTATATAACTCCATCATTCGCGCTTATACACACCACTCCTTGTACTGCGAGGTGATCCGAATATATAGGCAACTGCTCAGGAAGAGCATCGAGTTACCAGATCGGTTCACGTTTCCGTTTATGTTTAAATCTTGTGCGAGTCTTGGATCATGTTATTTAGGTAAGCAAGTTCATGGTCATCTCTGCAAATTCGGGCCTAAGTTCCATGTTGTGACTGAGAATGCGCTGATAGATATGTACATGAAGTTTGATGATCTTGCTGATGCGCATAAAGTGTTTGACGATATGTCTGAGAGAGATGTTATATCTTGGAATAGTTTGCTTTCTGGATATGCACGGCTTGGGCAGATGAAGAGAGCAAAAGGTTTGTTTCATTTGATGCCTGATAAAACGATTGTGTCTTGGACTGCGATGATCTCTGGGTATAGTGGGATTGGTTGTTATGTAGAGGCCATGGATTTTTTCCGTGAAATGCAGTTAGCTGGTATTGAGCCTGATGAGATCAGCCTCATTTCTGTTTTACCGTCGTGTGCTCATCTTGGATCTCTGGAGCTTGGGAAATGGATCCATATGTATGCAGAGAGAAGAGGATTCCTGAAGCAGACTGGTGTTTGCAATGCTCTTATCGAAATGTACTCCAAATGTGGTATGATTAGTCAAGCTATCCAATTGTTCGACCAAATGAAAAGGAAAGATGTTATAT
Source organism: Camelina laxa (assembly GCA_024034495.1). Taxonomy (NCBI): domain Eukaryota; kingdom Viridiplantae; phylum Streptophyta; class Magnoliopsida; order Brassicales; family Brassicaceae; genus Camelina; species Camelina laxa. The sequence continues at coordinate 28,319,621 of CM043881.1, forward strand.
CATGGAGTACAATGATCTCAGGGTATGCACATCACGGGAATGCTCATGGGGCGATTGAAACATTCAATGGAATGCAGAGAGCCAAAGTGAAGCCTAATGGGATCACGTTTATTGGTCTTTTATCAGCTTGTTCACATGTTGGTCTGTGGCATGAAGGGTTGACGTATTTTGATATGATGAGACAAGATTATCAAATAGAACCCAAGATTGAGCACTATGGTTGTCTGATTGATGTTTTGGCAAGAGCGGGAAAACTGGAACGAGCTCTTGAAATAACAAAGACAATGCCCGTGAAACCCGACTCAAAGATATGGGGTTCATTGTTGAGCTCTTGCAAAACACAGGGCAATCTTGATGTTGCATTGGTTGCAATGGATCATCTTGTGGAGCTAGAGCCGGAGGATATGGGGAATTATGTTTTGCTTGCCAATATTTACGCAGATTTGGGAAAATGGGATGATGTTTCGAGATTGAGAAAGATTATAAGGAACGGAAATATGAAGAAAACGCCAGGTTGTAGTTTGATTGAAGTGAACAACATTGTTCAGGAATTCGTTGCAGGAGATAATAGTAAACCTTTTTGGACTGAGATATCTATAGTCCTGCAATTGTTTACTTCACATCAGGATCAGGATGTGATCAAAAGCAACAATGCTCTTGCATTTATAGGTATGGTTTAATAGCGTTTGAATTGTGGAAAAGTAGCAAACTTATTAGGCATATTATACAGATCAGAAAGGTCACAACAGTATTTTTGATCATACATATGTTACAAATCGATCAGAAAGGCTACGAGAGTACTCACTTAATCATACATATATTACAAATCGAGCAGAAAGGTCACAACAGTATTTAACTTCAGCCATCTCCAACAAGATATATAGAAGAAGCTTCGATCTTCTTGTTCCTCTCGTATTCTACATTGTTTTGTCTGGAATGGGCTGGTTTTAACCCAATTCATCCGAGAACTTTCTTCAACCCTATCTTCTGCTCTGAGGTTAAGGTTGTCGGGAACTTGATGTTAAATTTGATCCTCAAGTTACCTTTCTTAGTCTGGTCTTTCTGCAACGGCATTCCTTCCATCGGAACCACTTCCTCGTACTCGGGATGGATCACACAGTTGACTGGGATTGTCAGTCTCCGACCATCAAGTGTAGTCAAGTTGATGGTGTAGCCGGTAAAGGCCTCGACAACTGAGATCTTCAGTGTGACTACGAGGTCGTTACCCTCTCGAGTGAAAACCGGATGAGGCTTCTCATCGATGATGAAGACTAAATCCGCTGGAATCACACCAGGTTGCTTATTTCCTTTCTCAGGGAATGTGATCTTTGTGCCTTTCTTCCACCCCGGTTTCACATCAACAGTCAAAATCTCTTCTACCTGCATCGTCTTGCTGCAAGTTTTTTCAAAAGAAAACACTGGTCAGCCTATGCGATTTTTGCCACTCAACAAGGTTATGTACTATGATAAGGCTCTGCTTTCACTATGTATTAACAGACAAATGCCCTATTAGCGCTGTCTTAAGTGAGTGGCTAACCTAAATTGTTCCACTTTTTGTTCACAGATAAGACATCAAATGATCATGACTTACCCAATGACATCAGCAATCTCCCTGGAGATCTTCATCTTCTTGGTGGTTCCTTTGTAAAGATGTTCAAGGCTACAAGGCAACGTTTTTTCAATAGGATCTGCCTTCCTAGCTCCACCGTGATGCAATGAGCCGCCACCACCATCTCCTCCTTTGCTGCTATCACCAGCAGCAGCAGCAGCAGAAGGGCTAGAGACCCCAAAGAACTCAGTAAATATATCAGCCTCACGTCTGGGAGCAGAAGGGCTAGAGGCCCCAAAGTAGTCAGCATATATACCATCCGCATTTCTCGGACCAGAAGGGATAGAGGCACCAAAGAACTCGGCAAATATATCATCCTCACTTCTCGGGTGACTCATGTTTCTTCTCAGAGAGAGTGTGGAGATTTATGTGGAATGTTTCTGAAGTCGTTCTGAGAAAAATGAGATTAGTACAATCCGTTCCAGAGACTTACCGTGAGCTGAGGAAAGGAGAAATCTTGCAACCAGAAAAGTGAGTTGTGCAGAGAATTATCACCTCTGATGATGATGATGACGAAGGATGAATCGCTCTGAAAGTAAAGTAGGAAAGGAGAGAGCATAGCATACTGTTTAATCTGATAGTACATAAAGAGACTCTTGCATTATTGAACCAACTTACTTTATTGACCGCCACAAACCGGACTTGGTTTAATTAAAAACCAGATGAGTGAATGAAACAAACAAACAATATACAGGGATTGGGTGTTATATAGAGAGGCTAGCTATGGATTTTTCCGGCAGAATGCAATTAACTGGCATTGAGCCTGATGAGATCAGACTCATTTCTGTTTCACCGCCCTGTTCCCATCTTGGATCTCGATAGCTTGGGAGGTGGATCCATATGTATGCAGAGAGAAGAAGATTTCTAAAACAAACTAATGTTTGGAAATGCTTTTATTGAAATGTATACTCGCGTTGACCAAAAAAAAAAAGAAATGTACTCGAAATGTAGTGAATAAACTGAGATGGAATGAGTGTGTGTGATGATCGTTTCTCTGCATCAAATCCCTCAAGCTTCAGCTCTTACAAAGTAATTTGCAGATATACACATTCCATCTCGAAATGCAAACGCAAGAGATAGTACATTTCTTTTCGTCTCTGTGAAGAGCAGAGCATCAGAAATGATGTAACGTCGTGCATTTGTTATGCAATTCAGTTCTGATTTTTAGGGGAATTTGGAAATATGTATGTTCAGTTGAAGGATTTGTAATTTTAGGATTCACAAACTGTTTATTGACTAGTTGAGTAGTCGGATCGTATTGTAGCAATCAGTTCTGAATGATTTAGGAGAAAGGAAGTTTTATTAATGCATTGAAGTGTTTAAACTTAAGGGCATATGTGGATTCTGTTTTATGATGGTAATCCATTCTGTATGTTGTTCAAACCATTTCTTGTAGTAGTTTAACACAAAAGAGTTTGGTTTTTTGTGTCTTAGTTGAACATTCCTAAAACTAAGAACACCTACTGCAAGAACAAGGAATGCAAGAACCATACCTTGCACAATACCCAGTATAAGAAGGGTAAAGACAGTCTTGCTGCCCAGGGAAAGCGTCGTTATGACCGCAAGCAATCTGGTTATGGAGGTCAGACTAAGCCCGTCTTCCACAAGAAGGTAACACTAAAGAAACAATAATGCTCTGATTCAGATTTGATTTGCCTTATTTTGATCCCTAATTGCAGTCTGAGAATAAGTGGTAACAATTCTACTCGATTGTAAAATACACATGTGAATATAACTCAAAGTTTCAATATTGTAGGAAAGAAAAAGAGAGTAAAATGTATATGAATCCAATATACATAACCTGAATGTTAATAATACCTTGTGATAAGGTTGAAGAAGCAATTGCAGAGATGAAGACTTAATAATAAACAAGAGAAAAAAAGCTACAAAACTTGACAAACATGGAGAGAAAAACATACAAGTTAAGATACTAATTATGATCGACAATGAGAGTATACTAAGAGTAAGTTTATGGGACTTCTTAGTCTCAGTTCTTAACTTTAATCTGAATAAAAATAAATCAAAAATGGCAAGAATACTAAGAAGAGCTTCTTAGTTAAGGAGTTTAAGAATCTTTAAGAACCATCGACGTGGTCAAAAATGGTTGGGTGTATTTTTAATATAAAAGAAAAAAAATTATTTTTCTTATTCTTCTCTCTCGCGACTCTCGTTGAGATACGATCGAATACCAGGAAATTCAGATCTTTTCCTTCACCAGTTCGGAGATTGTCAAATACTAATCTCTTTCCCATGGTATGTTCGATCATATTTTTGTATCAATTTTGTTTAGTTACGGATTTAGAAATTAGTGTTCTTTGATTTGGGAAAATTAGGGTTCTTTGATTTTGCGAAAATTAAACCATGGATCATACTCTCGGCCTCACAAGGTTTGTTTTTGCTTTACTATGACTGATATGAGATGGGTTTTGTATCGATTTCAATGATCCGTATATAGCTTTGTTCCTTTGATCAATCGACTTTAAAGTTTTGATTTTTTTTTTATGACGATTCTGGGTCTTGGAGCAGAGCGAATCGTTTTGGTCGGTCTTGGACACTCTGTTCCATCAGCTTTTCATAGACTTGGTGATTCTGTAGTTACAGTTTCTAAAGCTTCTCAATCTAGTAGTGTTGCTGTTGTGCTTGCTTCAAGTGTTTATATTAGGTACTATAGTATATTCACGTGACGCCTTTGATGAAACATTCTTTATCATTAAAGAAATGATCATACGGAGGCAATACTAACTGATAATTTTTTAATTTCTTTTATTACTCACTGATTGAGCTAACTGTAATTGGATTTGTTTGTTCTTTTGCTAGCAGAAGTGTATGTGTCTAATGGAGGAATCAAGGATGACGATGAGATACAGCCAGCATCGGGCTTTGACATGAGCGAGATCAAAGCAGAGGAATTAGAGGAAGAAGAAGAAGAAGAGAGAGGAGAAATATTTGGAGAGTCATGCACGAATGGCTCAACGTCAAAAAGCTTCTAAGAATATTTAGTTCTGCATCAGCTTTAGCTTCAGGTAACTTTAGTTAGTAACAAGAGAAGTTTGAGTCTTGTTTATTACGGTTTTGGATGGTCTCAAACTCTGTCATGTTTTATGGTTTGCTGAGTCGTCCTATTCTGAGTTTGGTTTTGTATCTTTTCAGCTGTACTAACTGAGGAAGCAGCGAAACTGGCATCTACGTATAGTGATGTCTTCACTGCAAACATCTTGAACGAAGAGAAATGCAAAGAGTTGAAGATGGGATCTTTAACTAGTTGTTGCTGTTGCGTCTGCCAATCCCCCTCATTTCATCCACCTTGTTTATAAACCTCCGAGGTAAGTTTATCCCATCAGATTCTTCTAGAAGCTAGAATTTTTTCCCATATGTAATTTCTACTTCTGTTTTAATATGCTTTTGTGTTTTGTATGTTTAAAAGTTTATGAAATACAATAATAAAATCTTAGTTGTTTAAACATTATTTTTCTTTTTTTCAAAACTAAGAACCTCATTTACAAGAGTTTACCATAGGAGGAATACAATTTTAATTAACAAACAAAGGTTCTTAATTTATAAAAGTATACCTTTTAATACTAAAAAATTTAAGAACCCCAAAAATAACAACTTACCAATAAAGATGCTAATGATCGACACTGGTAAACTACATTGTTGTCAAACCCTAGCTAGTAGTTGATAGTGTACTAGAAGACAGATCCTAAGTTATCTTCAATGACCGGTACTGTTTGGTAAGTGCTCGACATAAAAGAATCATCGTAGCCAGGAAATAGTGAAGAAAACTCCAAATCCTCCATCCCACAAAGACCCCAAACACCATTGTTGGCACAAAGCCCATAATCATCTGTATGCGGCATTGGATCCACCAGAAAATACTCGCCGTCTAAAAACCCTAACGAAAAAGAATCTGAAACACCGACATCCGTATAAATGTTGGAAGCCGCATAAGATGCCAAACTGACGTAGCGGAAGCTAAAGATAATACAAAGATCTTATTTAGTCTAAGAATACCTAAGATCAATGTCTTCCTGGAATCATTGAGATCTCTATGGATCTGTCCGAAAACAAGGGTTTGTGAATACTCTTCACACAAAAGCTAAAAGCTCTTAATTTTATTAATCAAATCAACTTTCTCATACAATAGGCTTAAATAGGCTATTTATAGTAAAACCAGAAAACCCTAATAAATCTCTATAATATTCTAGAAACCTCTAAAAGAAAATCATATAATTAATAATAATATCAAAATACAAATAAATGGAAATAATCCTAGTTATGCGCTGCATCATATCTCACCGGCCAAGAAAAGATTCGTCCTCGAATCTTGTATCTTCGTTGCATCAGCTCCCTCCGGCCAAGAAAGATTCGCCCTCGAATCTTCAGCAGGATTTTCAACATCGGAGATTTTCGCAGATCCATCTTCATCTTCATCTTTTGGTTTTTTCCGATTTCTGCACGGATACGGTCCGACCCGAACTTTGCACGAAACCGGTATGACCCTAAATTTGCACGAATTCGGTCTGACCCGAATTTCGCACCAAGCCGATCTGACCCTGAATTTGCACGGATCTCTTCTCTTACAACTTCTGCCCGAAACCCTAAATTTGCACGGGCCAAATTTTGTAACCAACTTGTGGAAATACAAAATCCGTAACTATAACATCATCTTCATAGATGTCATAGATGGGATCACCATAGATCTCTCTGTAGATCTCATGGTTTTCTTCCTCTTCAAAAAAAAAACTTTCGCTATATCAACATGATCACCAGAATCGTTCTTCAATTTAGAAATTAAAGAGACAAAGCTCTGATACCAACTGATGTAGCGGAAGCTAAAGATAATACAAAGATCTTATTTAGTCTAAGAATACCTAAGATCAATGTCTTCCTGGAATCGTTGAGATCTCAATGGATCTATCCGAAAACAAGGGTTTGTGAATACTCTTCACACAAAAGCTAAAAGATCTTAATTGTATTAATCAAATCAACTTTCTCATACAATAGGCTTAAATAGGCTATTTATAATAAAACCAGAAAACCCTAATAAATCTCTATAATATTTTAGAAACCTCTAAAGGAAAATCATATAATTAATAATAATATCAAAATACAAATAAATGGAAATAATCCTAATTATGCGCTGCATCAGGTCTCACCGGCCAAGAAAAGATTCGTCCTCGAATCTTGTATCTTCGTTGCATCAGCTACTGATGTAGCGGAAGCTAAAGATAATACAAAGATCTTATTTAGTCTAAGAATACCTAAGATCAATGTCTTCCTGGAATCGTTGAGATCTCTATGGATCTATCCGAAAACAAGGGTTTGTGAATACTCTTCACACAAAAGCTAAAAGATCTTAATTTTATTAATCAAATCAACTTTCTCATACAATAGGCTTAAATAGGCTATTTATAATAAAACCAGAAAACCCTAATAAATCTTTATAATATTCTAGAAACCTCTAAAGGAAAATCATATAATTAATAATAATATCAAAATACAAATAAATGGAAATAATCCTAATTATGCGCTGCATCAGGTCTCACCGACCAAGAAAAGATTCGTCCTCGAATCTTGTATCTTCGTTGCATCAGCTCCCTCCGGCCAAGAAAGATTCGCCCTCGAATCTTTAGCAGGATTTTCAACATCGGAGATTTTCGCAGATCCATCTTCATCTCCATCTTTTGGTTTTTTCCGATTTTTGCACGGATACGGTCCGACCCGAACTTTGCACGAAACCGGTATGACCCTAAATTTGCACGAATTCGGTCTGACCCGAATTTCGCACCAAGCCGATCTGATCCGGAATTTGCACGGATCTTCTCTTACAACTTCTGCCCGAAACCCTAAATTTGCACGGGCCAAATTTTGTAACCAACTTGTGAAAATACAAAATCCGTAACTATAACATCATCTTCATAGATGTCATAGATGGGATCACCATAGATCTCTCTGTAGATCTCATGGTTTTCTTCCTCTTAAAAAAAAAACTTTCACTAATCAACATGATCACCAGAATCGTTCTTCAATTTAGAAATTAAAGAGACAAAGCTCTGATACCAACTGACGTAGCGGAAGCTAAAGATAATACAAAGATCTTATTTAGTCTAAGAATACCTAAGATCAATGTCTTCCTGGAATCGTTGAGATCTCTATGGATCTGTCCGAAAACAAGGGTTTGTGAATACTCTTCACACAAAAGCTAAAAGCTCTTAATTTTATTAATCAAATCAACTTTCTCATACAATAGGCTTAAATAGGCTATTTATAATAAAACCAGAAAACCCTAATAAATCTCTATAATATTCTAGAAACCTCTAAAGGAAAATCATATAATTAATAATAATATCAAAATACAAATAAATGGAAATAATCCTAATTATGTGTTGCATCACAAACTGGAATCAGTTTCGTGGTGGCCCAACTCGTCAAATCCTAATGGATCTTCCAACAAAGCCACATAAGAACTGTAGCCAGGGAAGACGTGACCCAACTCGTCAAATCCTAATGGATCTTTCGGCATCAAAGCCACGTTACAATTTGTAAATGTGGTGGCGTTATCTGAAACCCTAATATGATCATCATCTTCTTCCGTCTCCTTGGGCTTAGGGTTCTTCGAGTATCCTCTTCTTCTTAATAGACTAATCTTGTGTTGCTTGATTCCAACTAGGTGCGAGTTGAGCATATCGAGATGTCTCCTCAAATCCTCACGCGACAAACCCTTGATATCTGAGACGAAGTCGTAAAGGTCGCAAGCGTGATTCTTTCTCTTGTGATCGGTTAGAGCATTGAACTTTCCAACGATCCGTGTTAGGGCTTGTGGGTTATCTTGAGGCTCGGGCCAGACATGTAGATCGTTGTTGTTGGGGCCGTAACAGATGAAACCGACCGAGTTGCCGCATAGAACAGAGAGCTCGGTCGCTTTCTTCTTAAAGCCGGGATACCTCTGTCTGAAAAAGTTCTTCTTTTTCTTCAAATCATCATGAGGAGCCATGGTCGTATTCGTATTCGTATTCAGGAGAGAAACAAGTTCGATTCTTCTACTAATGTAATAATGACGAACCGAAAAATAATAATGGAAAACCTAGAGAAGGCTTCTTTACTCATATAGATGCATCATCGTATTTTAATTGATTTGGGCGGTGATTTGCTAATTGGGCCATGCTATTCGGCCCATTTTATCGATTCGAGCAGCGGGAAGATTTGGGGTTTGCGTAGATTGCGATTCTCACTTCTCACACTCTCAGACTCTCTTTGTTTATCGTCTTCTTTGGTAGAGAGAGAGGATGATGACTTCAGCTCCATCTCTTGCGTTTCTCTGCATCAAATCCCTCAAGCTTCAGCTCTTACAAAGTAATTTGCACATAGATATACACAAATCCATCTTAGATTATTCTCTTACTCGAAATGTACCCAAAAAAAAAAAGAAATGATCATCACACACACTCAAGCTATCCGATGATCAAATTAATGGGAAAGATGTAATATCAGGAAGTATAATGATCTCAGGGTATGCACACATCACAGGAACGCTCGTCAAGCCATTGAGACACTCAGTGAAATGCAGAGAGCGAAGGAAGCCTATTGGGATCACGTTTCACGTGGTGATGTGACCAAATGATCAAATATACGGCCGTTTGATTGATGTTTTGGCAAGAGTGGGAAAACTGGAACGAGCTGTTGAAATAACAAAGACAAATTCCCGTGAAACCTGTCTCGAAGATATGGAGAACACGAGAGAGTCTCTGTTTAGATCTTGGTGTTGCAGTGCCCTCGAGTTTTATTGCTATGGTTTAAAAGCGTTCGGGTCATAGGAAAAGCAACAATGTTTATTCGAAGGTATTCAAACATTATGGTACAAATCGATCAAAAAAGGTCGCAACAGTATATTTAATCACAATCTCTGTGATCTACAACAGTACATCTAGAAGCTTTGATCCTCTGGTTCTCTCTTCTGTTCAACATTGTGTTCTCTGTAACGTGGTGATTATACTCAACTCAGCCGAGGAGTTTCTTCACTCCTGTCTTCTGCTCAGAGGTTAATCTTGTAGGAAACTTGATGTTGAACTTGATCCTCAAGTTGCCTTTCTTAGTCTGGTCTTTCTGCAATGGCATTCCTTCCTTTGGAACCACTTCCTCGTACTCGGGATTGATCACGTTGGTGACTGGGATTGTCAACCTCCGACCATCAAGTGTAGTCAGGCTCACTGTGTAGCCGGTCAAGGCCTCGACAAGTGAGATCTTCTGTGTGACTACAAGGTCGTTACCCTCTCGAGTGAAGACCGAGTGAGGCTTCTCGTCGATGATGAAGACTAAATCCGCTGGAATCACACCGGGTTGTTCATTTCCTTTCTCTGGGAATGTGATCTTTGTGCCTTTCTTCCACCCTGGTTTCACATCAATGGTCAATATCTCTTCCACCTGCATAGTCTTGCTGCAAAAGAAAACACACACAAACCGTTCAGCCTCAGTGACTCACCACTAAACAAGTTTACGAACTACGATCAATGCTCTGCCTTCACCATGAACTACAGGACAAACGCCCTAACCAATGCTCTATTAAGCGAATAGCCTAATACAAGCTAACCTAAAGGGTTCGATTTGGGTTCGTTCATGACTTACCCGCAAACAAAAAAAACACAAAAACCGTTCAGCCTAATCACTAAACAAGGTTACGAACTACGATCAATGCTCTGCTTTCAGAATGAACTACAGAAGAAACACCCTAAGCGAATTAGCCTATTTCTACATACAAGCTAACCTAAAGGGTTCGATCATGACTTACCCGCTGACATCAGCAATCTCCCTCGATATCCTCATCTTCTTAGTGGTTCCTTTGTAAAGATCTTCAAGACTACAAGGCAGCTTGTTTTCAATAGGAGCAGCCTTCCTAGGTCCACCGTGATGGATGGAGCCACCACCGCCTCCTCCTTCGCCGAAAGAGGCAAACATATCATCACCAAACATACTGCTTGAGAACCGTGTACCTCTTCCTCCACCACCACCACCACCACCACCACCAAACGGGCTAGAGAAGCCAAAGAACTCTGCAAATATGTCATCCGCACTTCTAGGGTTGAACCGGAAGGACGTAGGACCATCACCAGAAGAGAAATAAGTGGCTCCACCAGCGTCCGGAGGTGGCACATTCCCTTTCAAACCTTCTTCCCCATATTGATCATATACAGCTTTCTTCTGAGGATCGCTTAGAACCTATTAAGCATAAATAAAGTCAAGTCATTAGCAAACACGCATATTCATTAAGACAAGAATTGAATGAATCAAATACATAATAACATTATACAGATAAGATACCTCGTAAGCTTCCGAGATCTGCTTGAACTTAGCCTCGGCGTCCTTTTTGTTGTTGGGGTTTTTGTCGGGGTGCCACTTCATGGCAAGTTTTCGATAAGCTTTCTTAAGATCATCGTCACTGGCGCTGCGATCAACTTGGAGGACTTTGTAATAATCCACTCCCATCTGACCTTCCTCTTCTCTCTTTCGCTTCTTCACTTTTCCTGATTCTTAGTAATTGTTTTGGAAAAGAATGATGAATCGTGCTCTGTTTGAATTGGTATAAATGTGCTCTGTTTTGGTTGAAGAAGATAAGAAGAGTTGTTGTTTGGTCTTAAAAACAAACACACGGACTCGTGTACTTTTTTCTCAGAGTGTTGAGAACTCTGTCGAATGTTCCAGAACTTGTTTGGTCTTTAAAACTGATTTTTTTTTTGGTTTGGGTGACGGGTCGGTGACGCTTGCTCTCTCTTATCATCTTCGTAATGCGTTCCAAAGTGTGTTGCTGTTTGTTTTCGTTACCGTATCTATAGCCCGTTAAGCTGTATTGGACTTAAAGTGGGCTTTTAAAAATAATTAGTTATGGATTAATAATTGGGATAACTGTTTTCGTGATTACAATAATTGTCTCTTAGCAAAATAAGCGGTTAGCTAATTTTTTTTAACAAAAGAGAAAATTACACATAATCACAAGAAGAAGGAATGAAAGAAATAATAATTAGTAAATTTTAAAAACAAATAAAAAGAACATTAATAAAAATAAGATCAAAGTGTTCTTGTTTCTGGCTGTTAACAAGGAATGGAGTGGGTAAACCAACGGAGGACATTGACAGGAAGTTTGATGAGAGACACAGCGAAGTTGGCCAGCGCAGCGAAACAGAAGCAACATGGGCACAAACAACTCAATATTGTCCTGCAATTTTTTTTTTTTTTTTCCATTACAATATTAATATTATTAATTCACAATTTTGATCTTATTAGTAGAGATCTCTCATCTGGAGTTGATTGTTAAGATGAAGAACATACATCAGCGATAGATTCAAGATTGACGATTGGAAAAAAGGAAGTAAGGTGTACTGGATCTAAACAAAATAAAATAAAGAAAGAAAGGATCGATGTGTACCCAATGATCCAGATGACAGCACCAACGAGAGAGAGAACGAGGGCAACAAGAGCAAATGGTAATCCTAGTAAGAAGCCTAGAGGTCTGCATTCTCCCATAGCTGCCTTTTCAGAGATTTTTGCAAGACAAGTTTTATTTGTTCTGTTTCTTTTAGAAATAGGAAGAGAAAGCACTAAATAAAATTAAAGTGCGGTTTTAGTTTCCACGGGGATGATGATATAAAAAAGTTATAACCGCCGAACCCACACGGCGGGCTATTTTGAATTACCATAACACCCTGGCGGTTTCCTTCGTTTTAAGTCATCTCTTCTACAAAGTCAACGGGGGTATTCTGGGGAATTGAAGACTTTTTTTTTTGAGTTTGTCTATCTATCGGAAACTTCCTTTTTCCAAAGGGTCAAGTCAACAAATGAATGCCCGCTCCCTCATCATGTTGTGGAAGAGTTCTAGCTTACTAGCTAGGACCTTTTTGCGTCAACCGAATTTAATTTATTACAAGAGAAGAAGAAGAAGAAGAAGAGAACCGTCTGAAGGGAAGATGCAAAGTGCAAGTTGTACAACCACATGGAGAGAGCGATCATAGACACTATAACTATAATTAATAATTAATTAGAGCTTCTAACACGTCCTACACATGTTACGTATAGCAACATACCCCTCGTAAAAATCTGATAGAAAATTGTGATAAATTTGAGGATAATAAAATGTGCTCTACGAATATTATTATTATAGTAGTGCAATGAAGAGATCTAAACTGTTTACTTTCTCATATCAATATATCATAGTCCATCTCCACCCCTCTTGTCTCTCTCCATATATATATCATCGAACATTTGTTCTTAGGCGGCCTTCTTGGTTTTATTTTTTTCATTTATTTGGAATTCGGCTTCTCTTTGGTTCACTACCTTAGAACAAATTTATTCCCAATCTCTGCATGAAGCATCTCAAAGCTCCTCGAAAACACTTTCATTCTTGCCTTCTCCTTCAACCAATCCCTTCACGCACATGGCTGAACTGTATATATATATATATTATCAGCGGCTGATCCAGAAACTTTTTTTTTTTTGAGTGGGGCACAGAATATCTATAATTAATAATAAATTATACTATATAAATATTTAATAAATATAATTTTTATCTCTAATATATTTATGAAATATTATTTATATTAGTTTTAAATTATATTGTTATTAACCACATTAATTTGATAATAGACTTATGTGACATCCGCTACAATGAATACCTACAATGTGGTTCTCCACTCGACCATAGATCTTCGACTATCGTTTAAATGCCACTGTTTGCTTTAATGTCTTTTTGATGATAATTTACAAATTTAATGAAGTATTTATATATAAAATTATTTTAATTGAATAATATTTTATTTTCAAATAATAAAAATAATAATAGTCTACATATATTAAATATACAAAAAATTTTAGAGGAAGGTATTGGTTTAGAATTTAGAAAAAAATTTAATGACTTTAAAAGTTATGTAAAATATGTTGTTATTCAATCAAGACTTTTTAAAACTCTTTAAAAATTTGGTGTTATTGGTTGTGGATTTGTAAAAAGTTATTTAAAATCTTGATAAATATAATATTATTGGATTAAGAGTTTTATAAAGTCATTAAAAGTTTTATGTTATTCAAGTAAAACAAAAGAATTTTGGATTGTTACTGAATTCAAATTTTGTGTTATTGGTTTAGGATTTTATATCATTTCCTTCATAACAAAAGTCATGAAAACTTTTTCATCAATTAGAAAGATTTTGAAAGATTTTACAAGATTACGAAAAACAAATCAGCAAGATTTAGGGGGAGGTATTGGTTTAGGATTTAGAAAGAATTTTAATGACTTTATGTTTTTAAAAATCTTGCTAATTTTAAAAATCATTGAATATTAGAAAGTAAAAATGAAGGATTCTATAAGAGATTGTTTAGGAAGTTATTTTAAATCTTGTTGATTTGTTTTTACTAATCTTGTAAAATCTTTCAAAATCTTTCTATTTGATGAAAGAGTTTTCATGACTTTTGTTATGAAGGAAATAATATAAAATCCTAAACCAATAACATAAAATTTGAATCCATTAACAATCCAAGATTCTTTTGTTTTACTTGAATAACATAAAACTTTTAATGACTTTATAAAACTCTTAATCCAATAACACTAGATTTATCAAGATTTTATATAACTTTTTACAAATCCACAACCAATAACACCAAATTTTTAAAGAGTTTTAAAAAGTCTTGATTGAATAACAACATATTTTACATAACTTTTAAAATCATTAAAATTCTTTCTAAATCCTAAACCAATACCCCCCTCTTAAAATAACTTCCTAAACAATCTCTTATGGAATCCTTCATTTTTACTTTCTAATTTTCTATGATATTAAAAATCAGCAAGATTTTTAAAAACATAAATCATTAAAATTCTTTCTAAATCCTAAACCAATACCTCCCCCTTAGTTCCACAATTTTTCAGTTACAAATCACTAAAACATGTAATTTATATGTAAAATTATTATTTGAATTCACAAATCTAAATATATTGATTTTAACTCTAAAATATGAAATAAATTATAAAATAGATAATATATGTTTATTAAGTTACTAATTGTACCAACATTTTTAAAATTCAAATGTAATCTTTACTATTAAAATGATGCTTTAAAATTTTTCAAGAGTTTACAAAAAAAGATAAAGCAAGGAATCGAACTTAGGACATCATAGTAATCATGGGGCACACTTTAACCAAATGAACTTGGAGACTATAATCAGTAATGGTCAACTAAATTTTTTTTTTTAACTTAGTATGGGGCACTTGCCCCACCCTATGTCAACATAGATCCGCCCCTGTATATATATACAACTCTCTAATCAAGTTTATATATAATCAACGCGTTTGTCATCGATGTTTCAGTTATCAGCTCTCTCGACCTGTGATGTGCTCATATTATACTACCTGTATTATTTTATAAAATCAGATCATGAAAAACTTTATATTGTAAATGTAATTTGTTCACTAACGATGAGAAGCTACCTAGCAAAAAGATTTCTCGATCGATCGTCAACACTCAAACAGCAACCGGACCCAAAACCACATCTTACTCAAGTTCAATAATCTCGTCTATCGAGGAATTTACTTTTCCATCCTAATTAACAATAGTACAAACATTCCTTTTACGTAATTTACATTGCATTCAAACTTAGGAGGAGAAAAAAAAAACCTACGTACAACTACTACCACCTAAAGTATGACTCGAAAGTACAAAAAAAATACATGATTCCGTTTGTTGTGCTTGTGTGATTTGAAGGAATATTTATAAGCATTACTTGGGCTTTTAAGTTCTGATGAGGCCTATTTTCTTACAAGTTAGTCCTCTTACAAGTTAATTAGACTTCCATCCGCAACTACGCCCCATTAGTACAAGTTGGAATTTCAATCAACCAAACTACCACGAGAAACTTGGACATTATATATTACCGTTAAGAAAAATCAAATGAGGAGATATGTTTGCAAGTGAGAAATGAAAATGAAAAAAAAAAAAAAAAAAAAAAACAAATGGATTGAAACTGTAGCTTTCAGTTTCATGGTCCCAACTAGTTGAAAACAAAGACAAAATTTTGCTCACCACAAGCTCCATCCACAACAAATTTAGATTTTTCTTTTTTCATTTTTAACCAAAATAATATAAAATAAACGTACCTGTTGAATCAAAATATTTATATATATCTTTATTAATTGTGATAACAGTGACAACTTTTTCATGGACTTATACAAAGAAAGTATTATTACTCACGCGGTTGGCTTCTTGTCTCTTGCCACTACATGACACTCCAACCTCCAAAATATGTAACTTTGGTTATTACATATCTCCTCATAAATTGCAACAACTCATTCGTCGCTTAATTTTAGATTATTTGTTTGTTTCTTGACGTTAGTGTTTGCGAGCTTTCATGCATACGTAAACACAGTAACAGAATAATTAAAATTTTAAACTAATTGGAAATCGATTGGTTTCTTGTCTTTGTAATTTAATTTCGTTAAAACATTTAATAAAAATGAACCTTTTTTTGTTTGGAATATTGCATTCTAAAGCCTAGCTAGCTACTACCTTCACAAGAATCTGAATTTTTTATATATATATCTCTTAAATGACAATATCGAACACCGTAATTCCAAGTTAATTGGAGAATGCGTTTAAAGTACATATACATATGATATATGCTATTTACAGCGAAAAAGATGATGATTGTTGGCATCATAATTAATGACAGTATAGGCCAGTCCTTTTATGAAAGTTGCACTTCATTTTTAATTACAAGCACACATGATATCATTTCCATTCTTGTCGCTATCATGTCACATGTGGGTGTGGCCCTTTACATCCACTGATTGTCAATTCTCTCTAATATGTATTTCAAAATATATTTGTACATTAATAGCTTTTCATCTCAATCTCTCCTTATAGATTCAATACTCGATTTCCTAATCAAGCTGTGTACAATTCAATGAGATATATACATCATCTTATATCATTTGAATTCATTGGTATACATATTTTATAAACCTCTAGCATTTATAAGTAGCTAGTTTAAAATATAGTAGAAGAAACTATGAATACATTGCATCTTTGTCTCAACAAAAGTCTCCTTGGATTTCATATATTTACATTCTGCTGGGAGAAGGGATCCAACACTTCACCAACCAGAGTGTCGGGCCGTAGACTGAACTAGCTAAAAAATGAGACTTATTCTGGGAGAAGATATCCAAAACTTCACCAACCAGAGTGTCGGGTCGTACGTAGACTGAACTAGGTGACTATGAGAACTTATATAGTTCCAAAATTATATAATATCATACGATAAAAAAAAAAAAAACGTGAACTCCAATAATTATTGTTTCCGGTGTCCTAGATGAAAAAGGTAGAATCGTCCCACATTAACGGCAGCAACAAAACATCAAAACCTCTCAACGATTATTTTGGGTATAAACTCCATTCTAGAAAGGAGTCTACGCACACATCGTTCAACTAGCAAATATTTGGATCTCAATTGACTTTCCTACTTGACTTTGAGATATAATCGGTAGAGATGTATTAGCCTATATATAGCTAAGGGCCTATGTATTAGCCTACATGGGAAGCTTTTTCGGCGTGGTTGGACATCAACGACAACACTGCGCCAAGATGCCTTCGACAACTGACTGCCCAGGCTACTCTTTATGCTATTTGGATGGAGCCGAACAACAGATACCACAACAATGCCTCCACCAACGCCCAGACCCTATTCAAAAGATTTGACAGACAAATCCGAGACGCCATTCTGGCAAAACAGCACAGAAGA
Organism: Camelina laxa; assembly: GCA_024034495.1. Lineage (NCBI taxonomy): Eukaryota > Viridiplantae > Streptophyta > Magnoliopsida > Brassicales > Brassicaceae > Camelina > Camelina laxa. The sequence goes on from CM043881.1 coordinate 28,336,998, forward strand.
CAGTTCAAGAATCTCCTTGTTTGGCTAAAATATGACTAGACTGTCTACTCATGTTCTATAAAGATCCTCTCCTTCCTTGTTTTTAATTTTTTGAGCATGGGATGAGAACTGTATTACGCATCTGTAACTTCAGCAAACACTATGTTTAATGAAATTCACATATTTTCAAAAAAAAAAAATAGCTAAGGGTCTGAAAAGGTATTTGGAAACTTACAATAATTTTTTTCCTTGCGATTTTTTTTCAAATGTGATGTGGAAACGAGAAATAACAATTATTGTAGCTCTTGGGGACCCATATAAGGTCGTGCATGTCCACTTATACGTAAAAAGAGACAGTTCTATCATTTTTTTTTAAATAAGAGCATCTTCCAAAGGCTTTATTTGCGAGCCTCGTTCTCGTCAGTAAGAGGTACTACAGTAAATGATTGATTATCTACTTCCATAGATATATAAATAATGCCATTCAAAATGAGAACCGGCCGGGGCTACGTACATATAAAAGTTGACCACGGCGATCTCCTCGACCGACATGATTTCGCTTGATAAACCAATCTACCGGTATGAGTTGCACGTGATCATATACATTCATTATTATTTTTCATAGAGTCAAATTTAAATTCTTGATATGACACAACATCGGCAATAGACATTTAGTACAAATTATTAAACTACAAATCATGATCACATGATATGTACTAACCAAAAAGATGCAAATAATCTAAACTACACATAGTACTAAAGAACACGTTTGTACATATCAATTTGTAACCCAAATATACCTTTTGTTTTTTTAACATACAATTATACAAATATACAATACTGTTTAATGCGATTCAAAGTTATTATTTGATTTAGAAAATAGTCATCTCTAGTTGATCAATAATGTTGGGACAGACCAAAACCAAAATATCGAAACGGTAAAAGAGACAAATACGACAATAAGATATCGAACTTTAAAGTTGTGGCTCTGATCCAATGAGGCCACAACTTCACTTAAATTGTTTTGTTGCGTACCAACAAAACAGGCAAACGCAAATTAGTTCCACTAAGTAAAAGGTATCATGTGCAATCCTATTTTATAATTTTTACATAACTTTGAATACTCTTCCCATTTCAAATTGCATATATAAGTATATTGTCATATTGACACACGTGTGTTTGCGTTTCAATAATGTTTATGCATGGTCTTTACTCTTTAATATAGGGGGGAACTATATATTTATTGTTTAATGTTATATCGTATAAAATAAGCACAAATATTTGTTCAAACGTTATTTCAAAATTACAAACTTAAATGCGGATAACAAACTTATATATAAAAAAAAAAGCAGTGTCACATAACATCTTTTTAGTAAATAGTTGATATCGTTAGGGTGACTTTATCGTTGCTAATTTGACTGCGACACTTACGTTAAACTTTGTTGACCCTATGTTTTCTTTACCATTTAGAACTAGGCATTTTCTTTTTTCTTCTCGTTATGGACTTATTTATTGCTCTCTCTCTCTCTCTCTCTCTCTCTCTCTCTCTCTCTCTCTCTCTCTATAGTATATATAGCTAGCACATAAATGAATTACTGTTATCTTGAATTTGTCACTAGCAATTGTCAAGCTTTCAAACTTTATATTTGGCTTTAGAGGAGAACAAAGAGACTTTACTTTGGATATCAAACATGTTTACCTCTCTATTCTAAGTCTACCCTATCTCTATACTTACATACATATTTTTCTCTCTCCAATTAAGTTGTATCGACAAGTGAAGATTGATCGATGTTAGCTCTGTCTCCGGCGACAAGAGATGGTTGCGACGGAGCGTCAGAGTTTCTTGATACGTCGTCGTGTGGATTCACGATCAACCTGGAGGAGGATGAGTTTCCGGATTTCGCAGACCACGGGGATCTCCTCGACATCATTGACTTCGACGATCTATTCGGTGTCGCCGGAGATGTGCTTCCTGACTTGGAGATCGACCCTGAGATCCTAGCCGGGGATTTCTCCGACCACATGAACGCTTCTTCCACGATTACCACGGCGTCGGATAAGACTGATAGTCAAGGGGAAACTAACAAGGGTGTTACCGGGAAAGGTGAAGAAGTCATCAGCAAAAGAGACGATGCTGCGGCGGAGACGGTGACTTATGACCGGAAAAGGAAGTATCCCTCTTCTGCTTCTTCCAAGAACAATCGGATCAGTAACAACGACGGGAAGAGAAAAATGAAGGTAAGTAATTAACTAATATTGTTAAACATATATTTTTTTAAAAAACATTAATAATCTTTTTTAAAAAACATTAATAATCTTTCATGAATATAAACCCTAGCTAGAGCCGATTAGATAAACCGATCTAAAATGGATTTTATATTTCTTTAGACTAGATTTATTCGTTTAAATTAAATTTATTTTCTTCCTAACTAAGTCTTTTAAATTTTCATATTTGAGTTTACAAAAATCGTTTAAATTAAGACATCACGTGCACGGTGCATCTCTATAAGCTTAAGTTATTATATTTCTAGTCGAGGATTCATATAAATTTCGATATAAGTAATGAAATAATAAATTGTTTTAAGAATGTAAACTAGCTAGTTGTTCGCTAATTAATTGTGAATTTTGTTGTCACTATATAGTATACATGTAAAAAGGTATTGAAATGATAATGAAAAAGGTTATATGTTGGGATGTGTGTGAAGGTGGATTGGACACCAGAGTTACACAGGAGATTCGTGGAGGCAGTAGAACAGTTAGGAGTGGACAAAGCTGTTCCTTCTCGAATTCTGGAGCTTATGGGAGTCCATTGTCTCACTCGTCACAACGTCGCTAGTCACCTTCAAGTAAGTATTTATTTATTTACGCTTCTTATTCATTGCATTATTCTCAAAAATAACCAACCAGATTAAGTGTTTGTTATGATATATGGTGTACTAGAAATATAGGTCTCATAGGAAACATCTGCTAGCTCGTGAGGCCGAAGCGGCTAATTGGACTCGCAAGCGGCATATCTACGGAGTAGACACCGGAGGTAATATTAATGGTCGGAGTAAAAATGGATGGCTTGCACCAGCACCCACTCTTGGATTTCCACCGCCGCCCGTGGCTGTAGCACCGGCGCCACCTGTCCACCACCATCATTTTAGACCGTTGCATGTGTGGGGACATCCCACGGTGGATCAGTCCGTCATGTCTCATGCGTGGCCCAAACACTTACCTCCACCTTCTACCGTAATGCCTAATCCACCGTTTTGGGTGTCCGATTCACCCTACTGGCATCCAGTAGTAAGATCCCACATTTATAAAACCTTTACCTTTTTCTTCATCAGACATACTAGCTAGTAATTTAAATTATGAATGGTAATTAGTTGACAAAAAAAAAAAAAAAACCCGTTATTACATGCTTGTCTTTCTAACTAACATATTTATTTGTTCGCATGTAGATTCATAACGGGACGACTCCGTATTTGCCGACCGCAGCTACGGTAATATGAACCAATATATCCAAGATTATATCCGTATATACACCCTTTTTGCTCGGATATGTATGTTTTAAATCGTATTTTGACTGCTAATTGTATAGAGATTTAGAGCACCCCCGGTTGCCGGAATCCCACAGGCTCTGCCGCCGGTGTACAAACCAAATAATCATGGCTTCGGTGGTGGTCGTCCGCCGGTGGACTTACATCCGGTAAGAATAATCTAATACAATGGTTTGATTGTTGTCGAGTATGACATTTAGCATTTGATTTATGTAATTATATTCTCTTTTTTGACTTGTGGAACAGTCAAAAGAGAGCGTGGATGCCGCCATAGGAGATGTATTGACGAGGCCGTGGCTGCCACTTCCGTTGGGATTAAAGCCACCGGCAGTTGATGGTGTTATGACGGAGCTTCACCGTCATGGTGTCTCTGAGGTTCCGCCAACAGCGTCTTGTGCCTGAATCGGACAAGCGCCACGGGCAAAACGAACCAAAAAAAAAAATTCGACGACATGTCTTTCAATTCTTGTATCTTTTTTTCCAAGGGTTGTTTTCGTTTTGACCCTTGTTGAGTGTTGAGAGTTTAGGGTCTCTTTACTTAATCGTCTCATGTTGTGACTAATAAGGAGAACATTTTCATGTGTACGTCGGGTGTTATAAGTACACTCTCTACCTATAAAGGCAAATAAATGACATATATCCGCTCTAACCGTTGGTGTTTAGAACTTCATTGCTAGCTTTTTATATAGTTTGAGATATGTACTATAAATTTATGATATCATCTTTTTTTTTTTTTTAATATGTTAAATTAGATTCAAAAAAAGAAAAAACATTTTTACATCGTGTGCAACAGTAATTTAACCTTGTTTGTTAAAAACAGTAATTTATGATATCATCAAATGATCATGAATTGTATTTTCCGGACGCATATGAAAGTGTTCAATGCAAACAATGTCGTATTTCATATTTGCGTTGGTTTTAAGTATAAGTTTATGATAAATCACTGAGTACATTGATTCAGTGATTTACATTTAGGAAAACTTAGTAAAAATTTCACCCGCCGGTTTATTTTTGGCGAGAAAGGAATCACGAGAGTTTTTTTTTTTTTTTTTTTTTTTTTTTGCGATTTAGCATATAAAAACTTAGATTTGGGATTTGGTATATAGAGAGAACAGTGACTTAATTATATAAAATAATACAATGTGGAGAGAGAGAGGACCACGAGATAAGGGGAAAATTGGGAATGCATGGAGGCAACGTAGAATCCAACGTAACGACCTCTTGTTTCTCCCAATTGTGACCAGTCTCTCTCTCGTCTCCTTCAAATTTTTGTATGGTCCATCACTCTCTCTTCATAATTGATACTTCATACATACATGCGGATACTATTACTAGCATTTCTTTATTCACTCCCATATCATGTACACATATCTTTTTATATGTACGTATTTATATCATAAAGAGACAAAGTTGCAATATATAAATACATTCATATACCGAACATGGATGCATGCATCATGCATGGTCTTTAAACCCAATATATATAACCAAAATGAATACTCTCTTCAAATTCGAATATGTAAAGGACTTCGATCGAAGACAACGAAGAAAAAAAAACAGACAAATCATTTTTTTTTCTTTTTCTAACCGGACAGCCCAAACCGAAATTAATGCATATTATTATTAGCTAGTTTCTGGTGTTTAGACAGCAACAATGAATTATTTCTCACAGCAACACAGAAAGAGAGAGAGAGAAAGCTTCCCCTTCTCCCCATCCCCCGACGCCGGCCTCACGCCGGTGGTCGGAAATTTCTTCATGTCCCCAAAGAAAAGAAGGAAGGCCCTTCGCGGGGTCGTACCTGGTTCCTCAAAATTTGCCCGTCTCACTGCTCGTCCTGTTTCCGGTTGTGCTTCTGCTCCGCGCAGGACTCCGCCGGTAGAAAGCTCTGTTGCCCATGCTTCACCGCTGGCTGGGACTGATTCCTCGCCTCTCCCTGTCGAATCCCCTTCCGATCTGCCTTTGGCTGCTGCCTCGGTATGTGAGCCAGATCCAGATCTGAAACCTCCCCATGAGTTTTCCTCACCTCCAGTCACCGTTGAAGGTACATCCTCCGGTGCCGCCGTTGTCGGCGATTGTGGAAAGGACTCCCTGCCTGCATCTGCCGGTGTGCCGCTGGTCGTTGATCCGGCTATGTCAAACCCATCTATCGTTGAAGGTTCACACTCCGATGCAAATACTGTTGACGGAAATTCAAGCAAACCGCGTACCTACTCTTCGGTTGTGCGTGACCCAGCTTGTCTGGAGGAGATTGGCACCCCTACGCAACACATTTCAGGGGTCCCTTTCGTCTTTATTCCGGACGAGAATATACAAGCTGCCAAGGAGGAGTTCAAGGATTTTATTTTCGCTCAATTCCATGGGCCACCTCCAGCAATGGGAAGGATCATTGGCGTGGTGAATGCCATATGGGCTAAACAGGGTCCTCGGATCTTTGTACACCGGATAGGGCCGGGGAATTTTTTGCTTAAGGTGACAAACCATAACATTCGGGCATCAATACTATCGCGTACCATGTGGAGCATAGCAGGCCATCCGATGTTTGTCGCCCCATGGTCACCTGACTTCAATCCGGACACTCTACCATTATCTTCGGCAATAGTGACGGTAGAACTGCGAGGAGTGCCTTACCTCTTGTTTAACAGGGAAAGTCTTGGAAGACTCACAACGGCGATAGGGAAACCCGTTGCTCTGGCTCCAGAAACTGCCCGAAAGGAGAATTTTGAGGTTGCTAAGGTCCTAGTTCGTATCAACCTGCTTAAAGAGCTTCCCACCCGTATTGTTTCTGGGTTCAGCGATGGCAGAGAGATTGACATCGATGTATCTTACCCTTGGCTTCCGCCAAAGTGTACTGGTTGCAACCAGTTTGGCCATGCGTCGGCGATGTGTAGACGTAGCCCTCCCTCTGCGTCATGTCGCAAGGTTCTGCCACGGCGCTCAAACAGCAGGAGAGGTCGTCCCTCTCGTCGAGAACGATCCCGTCGAGCATCGAGCTCACGCACGGGACGCTCTAGTACTGTCTTAAATACTCGTTCTATCACTACTTCCCGGTTAAAGTAAATGCGGCTGTTGAAACCTCTTACATGCCCGTGAATCAGGCAGGTGGAGGAGGGAAACTAGTGTTGTAGTCCCGCAGTTGACACTGCCTTCGGCTGAATCGAAGCAAACAGAAGCTGCGACTTTGAATACTCTTTTTGTTGACCCGAGCTGCACCACGAATCCAGAGCTCACAGTGGCGACCCCCTTTCTTCTGGTAAACCGCCGGAAGAGTGGCCGTAAGGCCGCGTTGTTACATTAGAAAACCCATTATCATGTTTTTGTATGGAACATCAGAGGACTGAATAGCGGTTCTAGACAGTCTATGACTAAGGAATGGATTAATATCCGCAAGCCCCTTTTTGGCGCTTTTTTGGAGACTCGAGTGAGAGAAGTAAACTCGAGACGACTAGCTAATGCTATCCCCTTTGGCTGGAAATTTTTGGCAAATTTTGCGCATCATAACTCCGCGAGGATTGTAGTTGTATGGGATCCAAGCATCTCTATGGTAGTTTATCAGAGTTCAGCTCAGTTGGTGACGTGTGGTGTTTTTCTACCTTCGAAAACATCAGCCTCACCATCTCTTTTGCTTATGGGTTCAACCAAGTGTTGCAGAGGTCTTCCCTATGGGAGGAGTTAGTCTCTCTAAACTCCACTACTCCTGTCATGAATCACCCTTGGGCTGTCCTTGGTGACTTCAACCAAATCATGAGAGTAACTCAACATTCAGATCATCAAACCCGAGACATTGACACTGCAGGCATGGGTGAGATGAATCTCGCTTACAAGAAGCAGATCTCTTCGAGGCGCAGACAAAGGGCTTACTTACTCTTGGTGGAACTGCAGTGATGGGGACACCATTTCCAAAAGAATTGACCATGCATTGATAAATCAACGGTGGGCCTCCCAGTTTGCAGACGCGTTTGCGGAGTTTTTGGACCCCAAGGACTCGGATCACACTCCGATTTGGTTCTCCCTCCCATCTCTCAGGCGCTTCATTGTCAGACCCTTCCAATTCTTCCACCATGTTGTGGATCATCCATACTATGCAGAGGTAGTGAGACAGTCATGGGACTGTGCTTCGGTGGAGGGTTCAAATCAGTTCAAGATTGCCAAATCTTTAAAATCCCTTAAGCATCCGCTGCGTCAACTGAACAAGACACACTTCAGTGGCATCACTGAAAGGGTCAAAGCAGAAGAGGAAAAGCTGGATCAAATCCGGCGGGATATCCTCACAAACCCCTCACCTTCTTTGGCAAGGGAGGAGCATCTTATCAGAGCAAAGTGGAAAACTCTCTGTGTTGCAGAGGAGAAATTCTTCCGCCAAAGATCCCGAATAAAATGGATGTACCTTGGGGACCGTAACACGGCTTACTTTCATAACTCTTTAACGGTTCGGCTGAGCAGGAACCACATTCACCTTTTGGAAGACCAAAGTGGGCGACGCCTCATTACTGACTCAGAGATTAAGTCACACGCTGCTATGTACTTTGAAGGGATTCTTGGAGCTACGGACCTTCCTGTCTCCCCCTGCTCCGTTCCTGATCTAGCTAGTCTCCTCCATTTCAAATGTTCAGACCGGCAAAAGCAAGAGTTGGCAAGGCTGGTTACTGAGGAAGAAATAACAAGTACGGTGTTTGCTTTGCCTCTGAACAAGTGTCCAGGACCAGATGGGTTTTCAGTGGAATTTTTTAGAGCATCATGGAGCATTGTACGAGCTGATGTTGTGGCGGCTGTCCAAGAATTTTTCAAGAATGGTCGCCTACTTAAAGATCTAAACACCACCAAGATTGCCCTCATTCCAAAATTCCCTGAAGCATGTAAGTTGGGGGACTACCGACCCATTAGTTGCTGTAATCTTGTTTACAAGATAATCTCCAAGATTATAGCGAACCGCCTTAAGCCCATCTTGCAGGAGAGTATCTCTTCAAATCAAGCTGCTTTCCTTAAAGGTAGGTCCCTTGGAGAAAATGTGCTTCTCGCCTCGGAACTGATAAGACATTACCAGCGACCCTCCTGCCCCGAAAGCTCTATGCTCAAAGTGGATATCAGAAAAGCTTTTGATACGGTCTGTTGGGATTTTGTTTATAAGATGTTGGCTGCTCAGGATTTCCCACCAATGTTTTGTGCTTGGATAAAGGAATGTGTCTCATCCCCAAGATTCTCTGTGGCGGTAAATGGTGAGCTTGCTGGTTTCTTTGCGGGGAAGAAAGGATTGAGGCAGGGCGATCCTATTTCACCTTACCTGTTCATTATGGTTATGCAAGCTCTGTCAAGGTTGCTTGAGGATGCGGTGGATCAGGGAAAAATAGTCCTCCACCCTCACTGCTCTCAGCCGCGAATCACACACTTGCTATTCGCAGACGATCTCCTCGTTTTTTCAAATGGCTCAAGGCAGTCCTTGGCTGGAATTGCAGAGGTGATGAGCAAATTCAGAGACATGACTGGCTTGGACATGAATCCTTCAAAGTCAGAAATCTTTTTTGGGGGTTACACTGACTCGGATGCTAGTGAACTTAGTGCTATTGCTGGAATAGAGTTGGGAACCTTCCCCACTCGCTACCTGGGCTTACCACTTAATCCTACCAGAATAACGTCTGCCATGTTGCAACCATTTCTAGAAAGAATCACCAACAAAATCCACTCGTGGACGGTAAAGTTACTATCCCTTGCTGGAAAAGTGCGTATGATTGCATCGGTTATTTATGGCATGGTAAATTTTTGGAGCAGTGTCTTTGTCTTGCCAAAACATTTCTATGCTCAGGTTGATTCACTCTGCTCTGCCTTTCTCTGGAAGAACAAGATTGGCCCTGCCTCAGGTGCAAGGGTTGCATGGAAAGATGTTTGCAGACCAAAGGATGAGGGTGGGCTTGGTATACGCAGGCTAGAGGATTTTGAAGTTGTCTTTCGGCTGAAGCAGCTTTGGAACTTCTTCTCCAACTCGGGTTCATTATGGGTCGCTTGGCTTAAGGGTAATATCTTCCAGAGGAAAAGCTTCTGGGTCACCCCTGTCTCCAACCGCTTTTCTAAAACTATCAACAGTATGCTACAGCTGAAAACCACTCTCATTGACTATCTTAAGTGTGAGGTGGGTGATGGAAAGTCTGCTTCCTTCTGGTATGATTCGTGGACAAATTTTGGCCAACTTATAAAATTTCTCGGGGAGGATGGTCCAAGACTGCTGCGGATCAGGAGAGATGCAAAAGTAGAAGAGGCATCGAGGAATGGTGAATGGTTCTTACCGTCCGCACGTTCTGACAATGCTCAAAGTTTGATGATCACCCTAACTGATGTTGCACCTCCGGGACCTGGTAACTCTAGTGATCACTTCCTCTGGCGCCAGGCCTCAGGTACATACAGCTCTACCTTCTCATCCAAGGACACTTGGGAACAGCTGCGAACCCACTCACCGAGGCTACCATGGGCTCCGGTAATTTGGTTTAAGGAGCATGTACCGCGATACTCTTTATGTACTTGGTTGGTTATACTCTCCCGCCTGCCTACCAGGGATAGACTGAGGCGCTGGGGCATGAACATTCCCGCCTCTTGTGTTTTCTGTTCAAGTCATGAAGAGAGCCACCACCACCTCTTCTTCGAGTGTCACTTCTCGAGGGAGGTTTGGGGCTACTTGGCCGGAAAAGTAATTCGCAACCCACCGGATCTTCTCGCTGAAACTCCGGCTTGGATCATCCACCTTAACTCTCCCATTCAATCCAAAGTGGCAACATTACTGAAGCTTCTCCTCCAGTCTGTTGTCTACCATCTCTGGAAAGAACGTAATCGACGGATCTTCGCCTCAATTGCCTCCACTCCAGCTGCTCTGCGTCTCGCCATTGATCGCACCATCCGGGATCGACTTCTATCCCTTCCGGAGCCTCACCAGCGGGATTCTTTTCTTCTTCTCTACTTCTCTTTTTTTACTTTTCCGTTGTAATCTTTTTTTTCTTTTTTTTGTCCTTGTTCCTCATGATAATGGGTTTTGTATTGGTACTTAACGGTTGAAATAAAATCTTCACATTAAACCAAAAAAAAATTATTTCTCACAGCAACTAAAACAAATATTTTTCTTACATATTTTTCTTTTTGATTTATTTTTTAATATTAATACCAATAAAAAACTGACACATGTCTATTTTCACATAAGCAACGTTGCTTATATTGGTCCACCAAGCAACGCTTCTTATTCTTTTTATCTTCAATCTCTTCTTTTAATTATTTGTTTAATAAGAACATCAACGTGAGTAACCACCACTAATCATGTCTTTAGGTCTACAACATTAACTAATGAGAATAATTGAACCAAGGGTTCTTAAACTCTATGATAAATAATTAATTTAATTTAACCACAAGATAAGCATAACATTATCTCCAATGGTCAAAAACTCTAAGAACCATGAAACCAATTTGTTTTCTATTAAATTTTGGATTTGTCAATGTTTAGGAACCCATGAGAAGTTATTAAGAAAAAATTTCTCCAATGGTAGAACATATGAGGGATTATAAAGATTATATTTTAAGAGTTCATAATCACATCAAAAATTTGTCAAATGCAAAACATAGATTCATTAACTTCATTGACAAAAAAACAGAGATTTATGACTATAAACAAAGAGATTCAAAACAATCATTCAAATCAACTTTCCACATTCGAGAAAGCGTTTGGTTTGCCAATGACTTGATTGACATTCTCATTCTGCAAAGACTCATCATCACCGTTAAGGCAATCTAAAAAGCGATGAAGCAATACAAAAAAATAAGGTGGATTAAGATCAAAACCTGAAGAATCCGTGAAGAAAGTTTCTGCTTGGAAAGATTTTTGTTGCAATATCGTGAGATTAAGACCACAAAAAAGGCTTTGAAACAGCAGAGGCTTTAGTCTGGTAATAACTTTTAGAGAGAAGCCAAAGTCTTAAGAAAACCGATGCATGTTTTGAGGGAAGAAAGTCATGCTCAAGAAACCGACAATGACCATTTGTTTTCCTTGACATACAAGCATAGAAAGGTTCAGAGAATTGACATACAAGCGTTGAGCCTCCACTCTATGCTAATCCAATGTTTCTTTGCTTTTTCTTGCAATCGTCACAGAGACCTCAAAAAAAAAAAATGATCATAAACATAACAAAGTGTAACTAAAACTAGATATATTCAACAAAATCAGAGTAGAGATTAATCGATGAATACGAGACTAAGAGAGCTCACATGTACAAGATTGGTTGCAGCTTCAATTCCATCTTTTCCAATATTTCATACGGTTCTAAGAACTTTTCTATACAATGACACAAACATCCAAAACATCATCTAACACAATTAACTTGTTGCATTATCTCAGAGTTTTATACATATGAAAATCAGATTTCTCAGTCCAACTTATACAAAATCAAAATCTCTAATAACATACTGGAATCAAATAGCCCTCTCACTTGTGGTTTCTAAGGGATTACTAGCCCAAGGGATGGTCTGACCGGAGCAATAGACTGGTTCATTGTTGGATAGAGCCAGAAAATCGCTAAAAGACAACTGATCAAGACCACTATGTGAATACACAAGAAGTAACAAGGAGGAAGAGAACCACCTACAAACGTATGTCCCAATCAATATCATTTTGTTTTTCACCATACACATAATTACTAGATTTAGAAAATTAATCAGCTTCCTGCCTTTATGACAAAACAATTACAATACAGTAAATATTGGTGGGTTGTTTTTTTTTTTTTTTTTTTTTTTGTCATCTAATATTGGTGGGTTGTTCAACCTTATAAAAACATGAAAACACCATATGAATATTCGAATTTTTAGATATTGGGCCGGTTATGGGTTGAATCTATATATAATAGCAAACCCACTTTTTTGTGTCATCTTTAATCCAACGGTTGAGATTAGTTCTATTATTTCATCTAACGGTTGAAACTTATTAATGATTCCAACAGTTGCAAGCTTTTTCTCTCAAATCATTTCTTTTCGTCGCACCCCCATCTTTAAAAAATTGCACCTTTTAATTTTTGCATCTCTTCGTCGTACCTCTATCATTTATCGCACCTTTTCACTTTTGCATCTCTTCGTCGCACCCCCATCTTTCAAAAATTGCACCTTTTAATTTTTTCATCTCTTCAACGTACCTTCATCTTTTATCGCACATTTTCACTTTGCATCTCTTCGTCGTACTCCCATCTTTTTAGAATTGCATCTTTTTATTGTTGCACTTTTTTGTTTCACACTTCAATGTTTTACACATTTATATATTACACCTCTTTGTTTATTATATATAAACTTTTATGGACTACATAAACAAGTTTCAAATTTATTGTTTTTAGAGTATTTTTAAAAGCCCATATATAATAGCAAACCCACTTTTTTGTGTCATCTTTAATCCAACGGCTGAGATTGGTTCTATTATTTCATCTAACGGTTGAAACTTATTAATGATCCCAACAGTTGCAAGCTTTTTCTCTCACATTGTTTCTTTTCGTCGCACCCCCATCTTTCAAAAATTGCACCTTTTAGCCTTTGCATCTCTTCGTCGTACCTCCATCTTTTATCGCACCTTTTCACTTTTGCATCTCTTCGTTGTACCCCCATCTTTTTAGAATTGCACCTTTTTTTTGTTGCACCTTTTTGTTTCACACCTCAATGTTTTACAGCTATATGTTTTACACATTTATATTTTACACCTCTTTATTTATTATATATAAATTTTTATGGACTACAAAAACAAGTTTCAAATTTATTGTTTTAGAGTATTTTTAAAAGTAAAAAATAAAAAAAAAAATTTATTGGAGTGTTTTTAAATTAACCTGCATCAATATCTATATCAAGGTATTTTTATGAACTAACAAGTTAGTGTCCATTCCAAAAAATTGGTTGTGTTCCCTCCTCCATTTGTTCTCATATATTAGATTATAGATTCACGAAAAGTTTGGTTCTTCTTAAGTACTTTGTTTGTCTTTTTGTTGTCGGTTAGATAATTTACTCAAGATAACAATTACATTTAATTATTTACTCAAGATAGCACTTACATTTAATTTCTTCAAGTTAAATAGACTAACAAAAGGACATGATATCAATATCTATAGCACAAAGGGGCGTAACAAAGGGGCGTAATTTTTTAAATAATGGACCTATTCGTTTTAATTTTTGATGAGAAGTTTTTTTTACAATACAATTATAGGAAGTTTTGTCTCAAATGATTTTTTTCTTTATCATTTAAAACGTAGCATAAGTAAAATAATGCTATGCATTGTAATTAGTATTACGACGTAGCAAGAGTAAAATAGTGTGTCAATTAATAATTTCTTCTAAGATTTCTTTCGTTAAAAAAATGCAAATATCTAAATTTTCATAGTTTTAATTTTGAAGTAGAATTTTATGAAATTTGGGAGTCATCTTTAATCTAATAGATGAGATTGTTTCTATTATCTCATCTAACGGTTTAGAATTATTAATGATCCCAACAGTTGCAAGTTTTTTTTTTTAATAATCGTATTTCTTCGTCGTACCCCTATCTTTTAAAAATCGCACCTATTAATTTTTACATCTTTTTGCTTCACACCTCTATATTTTCACACCTCTTTGTTTATATATATATATATATATATATATATATATATACATATTTTTATAGATTTTGAAAAGAGTTTTTGTTCTTTGAGTATTATTAATGATCTCACCCTTTGTTAATGATCTCAAAAGTTGCAAAGTTGCGGTCCAACAATTGTGTTTCTTCGTTGCACTCCCAACTTTCCATGTTGGCACCCGTTACTTTCACACTTTTTTGTTTTACACCTCTTTGTTTATATAAAGTTATGATATTTTGATCCAACAATTGTGTTTCTTCGCCATACCATTAGCTTTTAATGGTTGCACTTGTTAGTTTTCGCACATTTTTGTTTCACACCTTTTTGTTTCACACTCTTTGTTTTTATATATATGTATACATATTTTTATGGACTTTGAAAATAGTGTTTGTTATTTGAGTATTATTAATAATCTCACCCTTTGTTAATGATCTCAAAAGTTGCAAGTTTCGGTCCAACAATTGTGTTTCTTCGTTGTACCCACATCTTTCCATGTTGAAACCCGTTAGTTTTCACACCCTTTTGTTTTACACCTCTTTGTTTATATAAAATTGCAATGTTTTAATCCAACAATTTTGTTTCTTCGTCATAGCCCTAGCTTTCAATGGTTGCACTTGTTAGTTTTCGCACCTTTTTGTTTCACACCTCTTTGTTTTCACACTCTTTGTTTTTATACAGATACAGATTTTTATGGATTTTGAAAAGAGTTTTTGTTATTTGAGTATTACTAATGATCTCACCCTTTGTTAATGATATCAAAAGTTGCAAAGTTTATGTCCAACAATTGTGTTTCTTCGTTGCACTCCCAGCTTTCTATTTTGGCATCCGTTAGTTTTCACACCCTTTTATTTTACACCTCTTTGTTTATATAAAGTTGCAATGTTTTGATCCAACAATTGTGTTTTTTCGTCATACCCCTAGCTTTCAATGGTTGCACTTGTTAGATTTCGCACTTTATTGTTTCACACCTTTTTCACACCTTTTTGTTTTTATATATATACAGATTTTTATGGATTTTGAAAAGAGTTTTTGTTATTTAAGTATTATAAATGATCTCACCCTTTGTTAATGATCTCAAAAGTTGCAAAGACTCGATTCAACAATTGTGTTTCTTCATCCCATCCCCAACTTTCCATGTAGGCACCCGTTAGTTTTCACACCTTTTTGTTTTAGACCTCTTTGTTTATATAAAGTTGCAGTGTTTTGATCCAACAATTGTGTTTCTTTGTCGTACCCCTTGATTTTAATGTTTACACTTGTTAGTTTTCGCACCTTTTGTTTCCTTTTGTTACACACGTCTTTATTTTCATATTTTTGCATCTCTTCGTCGTACCCTCATCTTACAAAAATCGCACATATTAATTTTTGAACATTTTTCACATCTTTATGTTTTACTCCTAAGCCTGAAAAGAAAGTCGAACCGCAAAGGCAAGTATCCTCGCCCCCGCGATGGAATTTTACACTTCTTTGTTTATTATATATAAACTTTTATGGAATACAAAAATAAGTTCCGAATTTATTGTTTTCTGAGTATTTTTAAAACTTACAAGTTAATAGATAATATTATAGATTTATATGTTTATATATTATATAAACTCACTTTTAAGGGTCAATTTAAATATAACGGATGGGATTATTTTTATTAGCTCATCTAACTGTTTATATTTGTTAATAATCTTAAAAGTTACAATATTTTGATCCAACAATTGTATTTCTACGTCGTATTCACAGCTTTCAATGTTCACATTTATTAGTTTTCTTTGTTTCACACCTCTTTGTTTATATATATATATATATATATATATATGAACTTTAAAAAGAGTTTTTGTTCTTTGAGTATTGTTTAACACCTCCAAATTTAAAAATTCTGAGTATTATTTTCTAATAATTTATTAATTAACATTGATTCACTCATCTTCGTTTTAAAAATTGGATTGTTTTATTTATTGACTCATTCATCTAACTTTTGTTTGGTGTGGTTTTCCATCTCACCGTATTGATCATCTCTTTCAAGTATTAATTTAGGTAATTAATTGTGATTTCTAATTTTTCATAGATTTATCTTTTAGTCAATTTGGTTGGTTGCAATTGCAGCTATAAGCTCTTTCTCCCTGATTCTCATATTACTTTTTATAAATTTCGATAGAACAATGAGTTAAATTTTATTTTATGTAAATATCTTTCAAAATTGATTATCTGAATATGATTCAGTAAACCTAGATTTTTATACTTTTAATATTATTCTCTTATTGTCACTGAATCGATTTTTTATTTTTATATATACAACAAATATTTTATTAAACTAATTTTGTTAATTCATCTTAATTAGTCATTATTTATGATTTTTATATTATATAGTTAAAAATTATCATAAATTTTTTACTCGAAATATGAAATTAACAATGTTAGTCATTTCAAGTTTTCACTTTCCCGTGCGGCAACGCACGGGCCGACATCCTAGTTGACATAAAAGTGGGCCTGATTCCATAGTAGAAATCTTGATCGAGGGGTTATCTTCTTCGAGTTCGGCATTCGTACAGTATATTATTTGCTTTGGAGTTG
The DNA here is from genome assembly GCA_024034495.1 of Camelina laxa. Taxonomy (NCBI): domain Eukaryota; kingdom Viridiplantae; phylum Streptophyta; class Magnoliopsida; order Brassicales; family Brassicaceae; genus Camelina; species Camelina laxa. The sequence goes on from CM043881.1 coordinate 28,353,689, forward strand.
CAGAAACAGTTTGGTTTTTTTTTTTTTAATTCTTCGATTTTGGTTTCTCTGCAATTAAAGTTTTCGATAGAACAAAGCATAAGCTTCTCGATTCGGCTGAGTGTTCAAATTTGAAGCTCTTGCGAAGGGGTTCTTCTTGAGATTGATCTGGTTTTAATTTGGAACTAGAGAGAGAGATGGCTCCAACTCAGGATCCCAACAGCGTCGGAGGCGGTGCGAAGCAGGATGAAGCTTCCCTGAAGGTTCCGTCTAAGGATCCCAAGAAGAAGGACGAGAAAAAGGAAGAGGACCTTGTAAGTTTCTTCTTTCTCGGTTTTGATTTGGCGTTCCTTTTTCTCTCGACATTGTGTTTAGTATCTGGGTTCATCAGAATAGGAAGTCAATTTCAAATCTGTTGGAGGATCTGTACTCAGTTTGTAAATTGAAATCGATCTCGAATTGAGCTAGTAAGTATGTTATATAGAATTAGGGTTTTAAGCTGGGAAAGTAAATGTTATGTAGTCATTTGACTAGCGGGATTAGAAAGCTGTTAAATTGGAATGGTAGGAGAGTTTTTGTAGATTAGTATATATTTGTCTCACTTAATGACTTGGGTGTGATTGTAGTCTGAAGAGGACTTGGAACTAAAGCAGAACCTTGAGCTCTATGTTGAGAGGGTTCAGGATCCCAACCCGGAGTTGCAGAAGGCTGCTCTTGAAAGCATGAGGTAATTCATGATTCTTTTAAAACCGAAATTGACTTGCTCAGCTGTGTTTTTTAGATTATTGTCTTTGAAGATTCTATAACTTATAAAGTCTATGTTTTTCTTTCTTCTCTTACTGTACTTGTTTGTGTTTTCATTAGGCTTTTGTCTTAAGAGTACCTCCTTGTTTTTCTTGGTTCCTTAGGCAGGAAATCCGGGCTTCAACAAGCTCCATGACTTCAGTTCCCAAGCCACTTAAGTTTCTCCGTCCCCATTATGCAACTCTTAAAGCATTTCATGTAACAATGGCTGATTCTGATCTCAAGGTATGCCATCATAGATTTCAATTCATACCTCGTCAACTCCTTCTCTGTTCCTATTTTTGGGTATGGCTTAAAGATTGCTTTTGCTATGTTTGCAGAAGTACTTGTCCGATATCTTATCTGTCTTGGCCCTTACCATGTCTGCGGAGGGTGAAAGGGTATGCTTCTAACCTATTTTCTTCATTGACGATTTTCGCCTTTTAATAGAACATGTTTTTTAACCTATTTGACCCATCTTTATATGCTTCTGGTTTCCTTTTCATTTGTTTCTGCTCATTTCCTCTCTGTTCTGCCTTAACACAGCTGTTGTGTTTTTTTTTTTGTAGAACGCTATTGTGTTCATTTTTCTGATTTGTATTCTTTGAGGCATATTTTGTACTGATATCCACTTTCTTTTACAATATTATTCCAGGAAAGTTTAGGTTATAGGTTGATTGGAACTGAGGGTGACATTGGATCGTGGGGTCACGAATATGTCAGGAATCTTGCTGGAGAGATTGCGCAAGAGTATACAAAGCGTCAGGTTAGAAATCAAATCTCCATTTTGTCTTTGACTGACTTTTGCCCATATTATTGGGTTATTGGAAGTTGTGTTTGGGTTTATCTTGCTAATGGTTGGAGTTTAAGGAATGAGTATGTGTCTTATTCAATGAGAAAGGTTACTGAGTCATGGTTATCTACCTGTTCATTATCTCAGAGTGAGGAGGCCCCTATTGACGATTTGATGGAGCTTGTGCAGCAAATTGTTGCTTTTCACATGAAGGTGAATTTTCTAAATATTGTTATATTTCTTGTTTCTTTGGTTTTTGTCGTGCATATATAGGAAGCGAATTTATTAATAGGCTTGACACTAGACCTTTGGGGTTTATTTCTGTCTAAATGATATCATTTTACTCCTTGCAGCATAATGCAGAAACTGAAGCTGTTGACCTTTTAATGGATGTCGAGGATCTTGATCTCTTACTTGAGCACGTAGACAAAACAAATTTCAAGAGGACATGCAACTATCTCACAAGTGCAGCAAAGTACTTTCAACATACTCAATCCTATTTATTATTTTTTCTCCACTCTTATTTGTGGTTTTGGACAAGTCATATTGTTATTTTACTGATTTTTTTAGATCAGTCATGTAGAAACAAGTAATGAGCTTTGTCTATATTGCTCACAAAAGTCTCTTTGTTGTCTTATATTTGAATTTTTAGGTACCTTCCTGGACCAGATGACATGTTGGTTCTAGATATTTCCTACATGATTTACATGAAGTTTGAAGAATATCCAAACGCTTTGCAGATTGCACTATTTCTTGATAACACGCAGGTAGGACTTTAATCTTCCTATAGAACGTAGTATCATTTTATTATTTCTGAGTGTGTAGCAGCTAAAAAAATCAATCCTCTATGTCAAGTATTTTTGAGTATTTGTATCAACTTTTTTGATGTTTAATGTGTTCCACGATACATTTTTGTATTGCAGTATGTTAAACAAGTATTTACTTCATGTGCTGATCTGCTAAGGAAGAAACAGTTCTGCTACATGATTGCTCGTCATGTAAGTCCTTTAACTATCTCTACTTCACAACATTTAACCTTTTGATCTCATTCCTTCTTTTCTGTTAGTATGTTTTGGTTTTGGATCTTTACTCCTATTTCCTTTAAGAGTTGGTTGTGCTTTTGTTCGATTTTATTTTACTTTCCGGCCGTTACAGAAAGTTAATAGATAGAAAATGAGAACACTTTTTGTAGTTGTTATCAAGCGTGATCTGGAGGGAACTTGAATCTGTTTCTTGATTAGCCATGAATGTTGGGCTAGTTACTAGTCTTCTCTCTATTTTTAGCCCAACTTTGTATTTTGTATCTGGAAAGACCTCATCTTTAGCTACATTGGCCTCCTTCTATTCTCTTCTAAAGCAGACGTTGATTAACTGCTGCATCACTGCTTTAAATTGCCGTTCGCATAGAGACACAATACCCGACTGACATACTTTCTTATACTTCTTTTATCTTCGTATTCCTCCTTGCAGGGTATAACCTTTGACCTTGACGATGAGATGGTTGCAGACGATGATGACCGAGAAGCCTTACAGGATATTGTGAACAACACTAAGTTAAGTGAAGGATATCTGACTCTTGCAAGGGATATTGAGGTCATGGAGGCTAAAACACCTGAAGACATCTACAAGGTAAATCAGTTTGAATGGATGTTAGACCTGCTACTCAGTTTATCTAGTTACAAATTATGTTTTCCTCAGTCTTTAACCTACCCTTTTGAATTTTGTAGGCTCACTTGCTCGACGGCAGGGCCAGCTCTGGTGCAAGCGTGGATTCTGCTAGACAGAATTTGGCCGCTACCTTTGTCAATGCATTTGTAAATGCTGGTTTTGGTCAGGTATGGTTGCAGATTATAATAAAATAGATCTACTGGAAGACATGTCCTCTTAATATATTTTTGTTTATTGCAGGACAAACTAATGACAGTACCTTCAGACTCCACCACCGGATCTTCTGGAAATTGGCTCTTCAAAAATAAAGAACATGGCAAGACTAGTGCAGCTGCTAGTTTGGTATAATTTTTCTTATTTGATGAATTTATTTGCTCTGTTCAGATCATGGAAGTAGAAATTGTAACCAGATCTTGTTGTTTCCCTTATGACAGGGTATGATTCAACTTTGGGATGTGGACTCCGGACTTTCCCAGCTCGACAAATATTTCCATAGTAATGATAATCCCATCATTGCTGGAGCACTGCTGGGAGTTGGGATTGTTAATTGTGGCATTAAGAACGATTGTGACCCTGTGAGTTGATGTTGTGTTTTATTTTACGGGAACCATATGTGCTAATATTGTCAGCCACTCTTCCATCTCACTGAGCTTTATTTCTCAGGCATTGGCACTTCTTGGAGACTATGTAGACAAAGAGGATTCATCTGTCAGAATTGGTGCTATCATGGGTCTTGGAATTTCATATGCAGGTTCCCAAAATGACCAGGTCAAGACATGTTATCTTCTTTCCTATATTATTAGTTGATTGTTTTAGGTGTTCACGAAATATTGACATGTGCACTGTTCTTACAGATTAGAAGCAAATTGTCGCCGATACTGAACGATGCTAAAGCGCCTCTCGATGTGATTGCATTTGCTTCACTTTCTTTGGGAATGATCTATGTCGGTTCCTGTAACGAAGAAGTGGCACAGTCTATTATATTTGCTTTGATGGATCGAAGTGAGGCAGAACTGGGAGATGCCCTCACTCGTTTCTTGCCACTTGGTCTTGGACTTCTATACCTGGGCAAACAGGTTGGCTATGCTTTGTACTTAATCTACCTCTATATACATAATCATTATTTGCGTTGCCTCAACATCAACTTGTTCCATTATCTACCAGGAAAGTGTAGAGGCTACAGCTGAAGTTTCAAAGACGTTCAATGAGAAGATTAGAAAGTATTGTGATATGACACTTCTTTCCTGTGCTTATGCTGGAACTGGGAATGTCCTAAAGGTATCTAATTAACTGTGCTGGTAGTTAGTTGACACAATTCATTGCATTTAATAAGTTGTTGACTCCTTATCTGTTCAGGTCCAAGACCTTCTTGCTCAGTGTGGGGAGCATCTTGAGAAAGGTGACATCCACCAGGGTCCAGCTGTGCTTGGATTAGCAATGGTTGCTATGTCTGAAGAACTGGGCATTGATATGGAGATCCGTTCTTTGGAGCGGATGTTACAATATGGAGAACAAAACATTCGGCGAGCTGTGCCTTTGGCCCTTGGTCTCCTATGTATATCAAATCCGAAGGTGAATACTTTTGTAAATCTAGTCTTACTTCACCTGCTTACATAATATTATTGGCTGTCATATAGAGTTAATGCTGGTTCTTTTTATACTCCCACAATTCCAGGTGACTGTAATGGACACCTTGAGCCGTCTTAGTCATGACACAGATTCGGAAGTTGCCATGGTTAGTATCATTTTGCTTCATAGCCTGTCCAGTTAGTTTTTTAATTGAATAGTATTGAGAGGGGACTGATCTTTCTTGTAACTCCTACAGGCAGCAATTATATCGTTGGGACTTATTGGTGCTGGAACTAATAACGCAAGGATAGCTGGGATGCTTCGGAACCTCTCCAGCTACTATTACAAGGACGCCAGTCTTCTCTTCTGTGTAATGTGTTCCTCATTTTTGTTTTGTCTACTCACAGTAAAACTGTTGTTCTTGTTTGAATCATTGAACTCACTTGGTAACTCATGATGCAGGTGCGTATCGCTCAAGGGCTGGTGCACATGGGAAAGGGTCTCTTAACACTGAGCCCCTTCCACTCTGAACGGTTCTTGCTATCACCGTAAGTTGATCATTCTCTCTGTGGCCACTATAACTAGAGCTTTGTGATAGTTTGATATTTTAAGCTTTGTTTTGTGAATCCTTACTTTGCTCATGTGAACCTTATTGATGCAGAACCGCACTTGCTGGTATAGTGACACTGTTGCATGCATGCCTTGACATGAAGCCGATCATACTCGGGAAATACCATTATGTGCTGTACTTCCTCGTTTTGGCGATGCAAGTGAGTGAAACTTAGTCCCAGTGTTTGTTATTTAGATGTGTTAAAGGTACTATGATTGATTGTTATCCTTCATTTTGTTAAAAAAAATGTAGCCAAGGATGATGTTGACAGTGGACGAAAACTTGAAGCCACTGTCGGTGCCAGTGCGGGTAGGACAAGCAGTTGATGTGGTTGGACAGGCGGGTCGACCAAAGACCATAACAGGTTTCCAGACACACTCCACACCTGTTCTCTTGGCTGCTGGAGAGAGAGCCGAATTGGCCACCGACAAGTATGTTACTTCTTCTTCCCTTGTAACTTAAAATCTTTTTCGAATTGAAAAGCTTTGGTATCTGATTATTATAAAACTCGATAAAAATGGGCAAACAGATACATTCCTCTATCGCCGATACTAGAAGGTTTCATCATATTAAAGGAGAATCCAGACTACAGAGAAGAGTGAGAGATGCGTTTTCAAGACCACCGCCATAGGAAGAAGAAAAAGAAGCTCTGTCTGCTGTTTCCTGCTGCATTCTCAGTTCTCTCACTAGTTTTTATTATGTCTCATCATGGTTCTATGCCTCTTTTTTTTTTTTTTTTTTTTTGCCGTCTCCTTGTAAGCTTTGTTTCAGTACATCTTGGGATCTTTTCTATGACACGTCGTTAATCAGATTATTACATTAGTCTGTTTTGATTTTATAGTCGCGCAAGTCGATAGAGACATCCAGAGATGTTTCTCAAAAAAATCAATATTGAACTTTTTCTACGGTCAGCTTAAATAAGTTGACGATCCATAAATTAAAATCCAGTATAGTGTGGCAAAAACTTATACTACGTTACGTACTGAGTTTTTAATACGGTACGGTACATGAGTCGAATATTTGTTAGTAGAGAGCCTTTTGGCCCCCAAAGCCAAAGGTATTGTGACGTCTAAATCGCGCTTTCATAAAAAAAGGTTTTCGCCCAAACCAAACAGAACAGGTTTTATAGGGTTTATCTCGTTTTCCCCGTAATCGTAATCGGAAAGCCAATCGAATTCTCCATTCTCTTCTTCTTCTTCTTCTCGTATCCGTAACTCTCTCTCCCGATGGCCGCATCCGCCGTCGCCTCCGGTGCTAGATCGATGTTTCGAGCTGCTTCGTCTCGGACTAGCGTCACTGGCCGCTTCGCCTCTCAAGCGAAATCAGCCCCGCCGTTGTTTAGAGCCACTGCCAGAAGAAGTCCACTCCTTTCTCCTCTCCGGTTAGTCTCTCTCTCTCTCTCTCATGAGATGCGCCTCTCTCTCTCTCTCTCTCTCTCTCTCTCTCTCTCTCTCTCTCTCTCTGTTTTACCCAATTTTTCCTATTTGATCCCATTTCATACTTATGTGCTATCCGATCCAAAGTTTTAAATATATCTTTGAATGAATAGAGATTTATGTCTCTCTAATTGGAATCTTGAAAAGGGTTATTACAATTCAAAGCCAAATGAGACAACTTTTTGTCTACCTGATCTTCGGGTTTTGTTCTTTTGTAATCTAATCACATTGCTCAGTGGTGGTTAACCAGATGAAAATTTTGCATCTTTAATTGAGAAAACCCACCCTCTTCTATGACTATCATCATTACTTGATATACCTTTCATTTTTTTTGCTTGTTGATAGTAATCCGGTGGAACTGAGCTTCTGTGTGGAGTCATTGTTGCCATACCACTCGGCTACAGCTTCAGCTTTAATGACTTCTAAGCTTTCTGTCTCTGCGCAAACCTACGGCTGGCTCTCTGACGGTATTTCTTCCCTCAAAACCCTTTCCTCTTTGATTCTGCTTGCTTGTTTGCAGATATATGCTTTGTTTGTTTGTTTTATGACTTGTTGTGAGAAGTGTTTCTGTTAATTAAGATTGCATGTCTAGTAGAGAATTAGGTTAAAGTTTTCCATTTAACAAGCTTCAATCAGTTTGTTTGTTTGCTGCTATGGGCCAAAAACTGGATCAATTGTTGTTGTCTTTCTGCTTAACGTTGAAAAGAGATGGCGACTCAATTGGTCTAGTTTTTCCAAATGTTGTAGGCTGACACAAGAGAGTAGATGGAGACAAAGAAGCCAAGATCTGGTTTTCCTGCAAATAACATTTCTGTATACAAATAGTATGGTTTTTGAGGCAATAATAATAGTCCTTTAGAAAACACATCATTCATTGATGGTTTGGAATCGGTTCTTTACACATCTTCTTATAAGAAAACATGTACCACCCGACCATTTTTTAATGGAATGTGTCTTCTTTTTCTTGTTGGCTATTATTGCATTTGAGTTGATTTGTAGTAGACACTTTAATGAAAGTATAATTACTGATTGGTCTTATACTCCCAGCTTGCAATGATGATGTGTGATGAGTTAGCCAGAAGAACACTGAAGCTACAGTTTATGTACAAAACTCTTACCTTTTAAAGCCTTTCTTCCCCAGAAAAAACTTAGGAACGAGAAAACCCTCTTGATTTTGCCTACTTGTTTCTGACTTTCTTGGAGAGTTTGTGTTTGTTTTCAGCCTATTAGAGCTTGTTGTATTGATTACACTAGTAACTGATGTTTTGGTATAATTTATCAGCTTGCAAAGAGGACTTTTGATGATGTCTACGCGTACCCAATGAGAATGCGCGAGAAGCTTTAAGAGAGTTTAGGCAAAAAATAATTGTTGTACTGCTCAAACACTACTGTTCTCTTTGTCTTCAATTTTCATATCAAAGACAAATGTCCTCCATCTTTTCTATCTCAGTTCTCTATGATCTCTGTTACATCAACACACAAACTTGCATTTTTTTTAACTCAGAACTTGCCACTTTTACTAATTTAAAACTTTGAAACATCCGTGTGTTCGGATAATCATGGATCAGTACGGAAATGAGGGGGGAAAAGTAGCAGAATTGGCAATAAAATCAGCCCTTAGACTTGAGAGAAGGCTTTAAGTTTCTTCTTCGTGTACCTTGTCCTTGTGTAACATTATAGTCTCGGCAAAAGATGAGGTTCCTTCAAGAAGATTTGTTTGAATGAAAAGCTTGCAAAGGATCTCTTTGTCTTCAATTTTTCATATAAGAAACATATATCCTCCATCTCTCTCTATTACATCAATTCGAGATTTAATTTTGCATTTCTGTTAAATGTAATTAGACACAAAGTACAAAACACTAGAGTTTCTTTGATCCTTCAGTTTCTGCAACCACCGCCACTAAAGCTCGCTCTTCTGATGGCTGTATCTGTTCTTCTTCCTGTGGAAGTGTTTCTTCTTCTTCCTGGGGAAGTGTTTCTTCTTCTTCCTGTAGAAGTGTTTCTTCTTCTGGCTTCTCATTCTCAACAGGCTCGACTTCCTCGGGGTTTAGCTCTAGACTCTGTCTCCTATACCGAAATATCACCAGGATGATAAAAACTGCAAAACAAGAAAAACTTATAGGTTATATTTTGATATCAGGAAAAGCAAAAAATCTGCCAACCATTGGTTAGGTAAATTACCTGCAAACATTCGGGTTCTTATGCTTGTCATGTTCCAAAACGCTGTCACCGCAGAGGCGGCCAAGATCTTCTTGTGAGAGCAGACTCCCCATGCTTCACCTATTCTTGTTTTCACTCTTTCAACTGCACAGATGAAACTCAAACCAAGTCAAGATTTAAAATCATTGGACAAGTTAAAGACCTGTACAAACACTTGACTGCTGAGTCCAATCCAATTGACAATATGTGCAATTCGAATTTTCACCTTTTTGGCTAATCTGATGAGTGTAACATGAATACAGCTTTGGGATGGTGAAGCTGAGGAAGAAACCTGTTTCAGTAACATACACATACATCAGCTCAGTTCCTATCATGCTTAACATTGTTACAGCTTGTGTTCCAAATGTAATACCAAATGCAGATAGCCTCCACAGTGTTATCAGATGACCGTACTCAGCTCCAAGTAGCAGAAATGGTGTCACCTGTGAGAAAAGAGAAACAGCGGATGAAAGGGCAAGTAAACCACCAAAACTAATTTGATAAAGTGAGAGAGAGAGAGAGAGAGGCAGGGAGAAGTAAAAATGTCGAATTTTGTTTACTTTGAGTGTCATTGATGGTTCTCCTGAAAAAAGCGCACTAGCCTTCGAGATAAAAAAGTTGGCTGCGGGAAGCACTCGTCTAGCTAAGCGCAAGACATCATCTTCACTCACATGGAACGCTCTCTTAGTGCCATCATTATTCCTAAAGATAACAACATTGATGGATCAAACTAACTTATTATTAGCTTCTGGAGAAGGGCAAACCAAACTGCAAAGAGACGATAGATGTAGTGTACCTTTGACAAAGAGTGTTTGACAAGAAGGACCCGCAGAGTAACACAAGTCCTAGGTTGGAAGCCAGCGAGAAAACGCTTCAAAAACATGAGTAAAAGGTCATAACTTGACTGAGACTAGAGAAAACACAAGCTAGAGAGATGACTCTCAAGTCTCAAATCTGACTGAGCCTAGAGGGGGTAAGTACCTAAAGTTGACTCCTTTGGCAAAGCAAGAAGATAGGAAAGACAGACACCCAAAACCGAACCAGAGGGTCGATTTGGCAACATCTCTCCACATAACCAAATCACTTATAATCTCTCCCATCCGATTCAAATCACTCTGACAAGCATCTTCACCATATCAACAAATCCAAATCAGAATCAAGCAGAAACACATAATGATGATAATAAAAAAAAAAAAAAAAAAAGAAACCTGAGAGAAAGAAGAGTACTTGAGGAACAAGGAGGAGCTAACAAGCTTCGCTTATCCTTCTTAGGGCGACCGTTGGTCTTCCGTTTTCTAGGCTTTACGATACTTTCATCATCAACCATCTCTTCAACAGCCTCCGATCTTCGCCTCGATCTCCGGGTATTCCTGGGAGAAAGTAAAAGACCCTTTTGTCCTCCTTTCCCCTTGCCCCGTTTACGAACCACCGCAGCCGCAGCTGGATCCGCCGCATCCTCAGAGGCCATTTCGAGTCGATCGGCTAAACGGGTCCTGGGTTTGCGGATCGGAGAAGAGACAGGAGATGGGTTCGGAGTATGGTTGCTCTTGGGAGACGATGGAAGAAGAACCAAATCAAGAGAGAGATTATTTGGAAAGGGTGCTTCTTGGTCTTCGACACCGACACGAGCGAGACGCGAAGCTGATCTAGTGTTCAATCGGTGATAAGGAGGAGGCGTACAAGACTCCATTCTATACTATGATAATTGAATTGAGAGGATCCTTCAAGAATCACACTATTTAGGGTCTCTTGTTTGGGTCAAGTTCCAAAGATAGCCGTTGTAGGAATTTTTTTTTTTTTTTTTGTTTTAAGGTTCCATTTGAATCTTGACACGGTCGCTCCACCTGTATATAATAGTCCAAAAGAAGTTTCTCTAAAACTTAAGGATGCCTTATTTAACATTTATTAACTTTTCTACTTATACTATAAGAAATTGATATATATAGATAAAATTAATGGAATTAATTACAATTTACCTTTAATTTTATTAAATAATATATATGCTGATAAACTTTATTTCATCTTTTCATATAGTATATATGTAAGATTGACTAATTATAATAGTCCAAAGAAGCTCTGTAAAACTTTGACGCATCATATATCATGCCTTATTTATTTATTTATTTATTTATAGTTAGAAAGAATTAAAACATATATTAATAGTATTCACTTATTGCATATATAAACATAAAATATATGGAATTAATTATAATTACATTCAATTTTATTAAATATTAAAATAATATATATGCTGATAAACTTTATCTCATCTTTTCATATAGTATATATGTAAGATTGGCTAGTTATAATGGATTTATTGTTGAATTTCTAATTTATTTTAAGAAAATATAAATTCTCATCATATCAAGATTAATTTCATTTTTATATTTTTAAACATGTAAAGATAATAACTTATTTATTTTCTTATTTTTAGATAATTAACTTAAAAGCATTAAACTAGCTATCAATTAGATTTGCTACGATAACCTACAATTTATTAGAAACAACTAAAATAACCTATCAAAATTTTAAAATATTTGTATAGCATATTTTTACCTTAGTATTCTTGCATACATTAATCATTTTTTTTCTTAACTACATAAATATTGTAAAAATTACACATACAATACTAAATATTCAAAAATTTATTTTAAAACAAAATTTTAAAAAGAAAATAATTGAAAAACGAAAATTAATAAAGGAAATCAAATGAAAAAGGAAATATTTTTTAAAATAAAAATCTTTGGTAATTTTTTTGTATACTTCAAAAATATAATTTAACAGACTTATAGGTCTGTATAGTTCTATAAACTTTGGTTAAGTCAAAAATATATTAGTCAGACTTATAATTACTCTGCGAAGAATCATAGACGTTAGTAAAGTCTTCGGATTTTTGGTAGACTTCAAAAATATATTAAGCAGACTTATAGTTGTCTGCAAAGATTCATATACTTCGATAAAGTCTTCGCATTTTTGGTAGACTTGAAAAATATAATAAGCAGACTTATAGCTAGTCTGCGGAGTAATATAGACTTTATTTAAGTCTTCGCATTTTCAGTAGACTTCAAAAATATATTAAGCAGAATTATAGTTTGCAGAGTAATCTAGACTTTTGTTAAGTTTTCTTATTTTTAGTAGACTTCAAAAATATATTAAGCAGATTTATAGTTAGTTTGCGGAGATTCATATACTTCGAGAGAGTCTTCGCATTTTTGGTAGACTTAAAAAATATAATAAGCAGACTTATAGCTATTGGCAAAAAAAAAAAAAAAAGCAGACTTATAGCTAGTCTGCAGACTAATATAGACTTTATTTAAGTCTTCGCATTTTCAGTAGACTTCAAAAATATATTAAGCAGATTTATAGTTAGTTTGCAGAGTAATCTAGACTTTTGTTAAGTTTTCTTATTTTTGGTAGACTTCAAAAATATATTAAGCAGACTTATAGCTAATCTGCGGAGTAATCTAGACTTTTGTTAAGTCTTCGGGTTTTCGGTAGACTCCAATAATATATTAAGCAGACTTATAGCTAATCTGTGAAGTTCTATAGACTTTTGGTTAAATCTTCGTATTTTCGGTAGACTTCAAAAATATATTAAGCAGATTTATAGATAGTCTGCAAAGTTCTATAGACTTTAGTTAAGTTTTCAAAATATATTAAGCAGACTTATAGTTAGTCTGCGGAGTTATCTAGACTTTTGTTAAGTTTTATTATTTTTAGTAGACTTCAAAAATATATTAAGCATATTTATAGTTACTCTACGGATATTCATAGACTTCGGTAAAGTCTTCAAATTTTTTATAGACATTAAAAATATATTAAGCAGACACATAGCTAATCTGCAGAGTTCTATAGACTTTGGTTAAGTCTGGTGTATTGTAGCAGAACTCTAATATTAATTTTAGCAGACTTGTTTGGTATTAGTTTCAAAAAAATTTATTAATAACCATTGTATCCACCTCTCTTTTACCTTTCAGTGATATTTTTGAAAATTATTAATGAAACGCAATTAAAATATATTAATAGCTGATCTTTTGATGTCAAGAAAAAAGTAGTTTTAATCTAAACAAAAACAGAGAATTCTAGAAACACAATTGAAGGATAGATGTTCAGAATTAACAATAATTCAGTCCAGAAATTCAATAAACTTGAACAACTAAAAGTAATCAAAAAGAGAAAGACCTAAGAGATCTTATGTTGTGGAGAATAAAGAAAGTCGATTCAAGGTTAATTCTATTATATTAGGTTTTAAACAATTAATATATTTCCATAAATATTTAGATATTGGAATTTAATTTTAATAATTTTATGAACCATATATCGTTGCCATTTGAAAAGAAAAAGGCAAAGGACATTTTTGGTATCATGAAAATTATTACACAAAAAGTGAGTTAGTCTGACAATAAAAATAAAAAGAGGTTAGCGTGGCTAATCAATACAATAAAAACTGGATATGATTCTCTCCAGTGTTGACATCTCAGCTTTTTAGTTGAAGGAGGAGCTGACACATCAGTTAAAACAGTTGGCCAATCAAATTATAAGGATTAATACAATATTTTTATCCAATAATAATCTTTCTCTATTCCACATCATTCTTTCTGCTTTTTGTTACGGGCCTAGCCCAATTACAATGATGCCCAAGAAAAACAGTAAAACAACCCAAATTAACAACCGGCCGTCTAGATCTCTTGTTTCTGCAACTTCCTTTGTAAACACTTTTCCACCGGTTTGAGCTACCAACCATGGAGTTCTTTTTTAATTAATGTTTGGTTGACAAAAAAAAAACAACATGTGTATGGCAACCGAAGAAGGTGACAAGCAACGCACACTCAACACCAGAGGAAAAACGAGGACATCGAAACCCTAGTCGGATGTCATCCAAAGAAAAGAACAATTGTCTCAAACCATGCTTGAAGCAAGTGAAGGCTATGAGTCTCTTATACTTGATGCTATGTTTCAGATTTGGCTGTCAAATTGAACCTTAATATTCCACTCTTTTTCTATGTAGAAATTTTCAGTCTTTCCTTAGTTCTAAAACTCAAAGGATGATTTAGATCAGAGGAAGCTCCCAACAAATCCAGCGAGTCAACGGTGATGATTTTAAAATGTTATCTTCTAAAATTGAATAGAGAAACAAAAATTCAATTTAATGTAATGATAAAAATAAAACTTGAAAAATGTTTTTATGGCATTTATAATGATAAATGATAACTTTAAAAAAAAATTGTTTTCCATTTAGTTTTCAATAATTTTAAAATACATTATTAGTGATAAAAAATCATTTTAAATTAAAATAAAAATAATTATTATAGTTACGTTCATTATTTATATGTTGGTCTATACCGCTGACGTAATCATTTTTCTATTAATTTATGTGTGTCCGTTAAAACATAAGCCATTTTCAAGATTTTAAGTGATAAAATCAATTAGTAGTTTATTATTGGAGTTGAAATTTTGAAGGTTTAAAGTCGAAGTGTCATTTTTAATTTTTTATTAAGGAGATTTTCTCTTAAAAAATGGATAAAAAAAGTTAGAAATAAAAAGACTTTCTCTTCTCAATCTTCTCACTTTCTCCTGGCTGAAGTTGTAAAATAAAGACATTTGGATCGAAGAAATTAGAATTGAGTGATTAATGTATTATTTATGATTATATACTAATCCTGTAGATTTTTTTTTAAGATAGGCATATTTAACGGAGCATGATTTTAGAGTTCAGATAATATATGATTAAGTTTTATAAAATGAAATTTAATTTAAATTAGAATTCAAACATAATTATATATTTTCAATAATTTAATATATATAAAAGGTATCCCGCGGCGTAGTACGTGTATAACCTAGTCATTAATAAAAATGGGTTACCATGGGTAATTTTCTCATTAATATCAACATAAATTATAGATAAGACAACATAATGTGTCAAGCTTTGAAAAAAAATCCTCCCAAAAATTATATCATGCATCAACATAAGGTCTCAACTCTCAAGCATTAGTTCATAAATAAATCATGCGGGTAAGCAACCACGAAGAATTTGGTCATTTTGCGCATAACTTAGCCAATGACATTACATGGCAATAACATTTTGAATGACAAAGTACTTGAAACATACTTAAAAATGATACCAAAAAAAAGAAGAAGTACTGTACAGTACTTGAAATATCATTACGCCTATAGAAGGATCTAGAAGATCCTAATGATCAAAGATATTCAAAATATATTATAGAGATTTGTATATATATTATAAAATTCTATTAGTTAGATAATTATGTTAATTCGATCCCTATATAAATGTATCTCTTTTTTTGTTTTTTCAACCATATAAATGTATCTCTATATACATTCATTCTCGTGAGTCACGAGAGTAAATACTAATTCTTTCATTTCTCAACTGTCATCACATTCTATCAAGGCCAACTCTCACTTACACAATATATGTTCCAATGGCGTGTTATAGAAGACTAGTGTGCGAAACCTACTCCACATGTTGTTCATTTGGAAACCGCCATATGAACAAACTTATACACCACATTTTTGCTATATATGAGTCTAAGTATCATTTACAAAGCTCATATGGTATCCAACCCTCTCTCCCGTCATATCCAAGCTCATTCATATATTTTAGAGAAAAAAATACTTTCAAACTCATAACATCGACTTGATATGTTCTAACTTTTTCGGGCACTATTAACGAGACAACCAAAACTTCTCCATTCTCCGATGTCGGTAGGGCTTTTGCTCACCGGCGTCCTACCGACGTCGGACTGAATCTCCTTCTCCCTGCTTCTCCTCTGTTCACTTACTGTTTCCGGCTTCCTTGCTGAGACTTCTATGCTCCGACTTGCACTTCAGCGGCTCACTAAACTTTTTGGAGCTGTCTCCTTCTCGGTTTATACCGAAGTTCTTTTCCCGACCACCGTGTTTCATCTCTTTTTCCAGATCTGGCGGTCAGAGATTTTGTAGGCAGTCATCTCCAACAACCGTCTGCAGTATCCCTTGCCGCCTTGAATCCCGAACAAAGATCTCTCGCTCTGAGTTTCTCTCTTCTCTTCCAAAGTTACTCTTCTACCCAAACCACCACACGGCTACTCTATTCGCCATTCCCATCAGTTGCTACTCCGACCTACAGTGGTCGAGATTGTGGCTTTGAATGGGAGAACAGAAAAATAGCAGATCACCCTTTAGTGTAGTTCTCCTGTCACTAAGTTCCCATTCAAGATTTTTTTTTTTACTTTTGAAAGTTAATGCAGATGGACTGTGTGCAGTTCATATTTTTTTGTCTTTTTGTGGTAAATGCAGGAGAAACACATGCAGATCTGGTCTACAGCTTTTTTGATGCTGTTCACCCTTGATCTGCACTTGAACAGCCAAATATTTGATCTACTTTAAATTCTGCTTGATCTGCTTAATCTGCTCTGCCTATATACTCTCTCCATTCAAGGCCTGTGTCTCGGCGTTTAGCCGAAGAGCCTCTTCACATGGATCTGCAGAAGATCTTGCTGCTTCTGATTCCTTTGGATGGGGATCGAGTCTAACCGATGGATGCTATTCCGTTTTCTGCAAGGACCAAACCCTCATCTCTATCTCTATTGTTGTGATATCTGCTGGGTCATTATTCGTCGAGGCAGTGCTTGGATCTCTAGATCTGGTGGCCAGAAATCAATATATCGCCATGTTAGCCGTCTGTTCCCTTGTTCCTCCGCACGTTCTGGTCGTCGGAGAGTTCTGCCTCCTCCTTCCTCCGCAAAACCGCAGTTTGGTTTCGCCATTGTCACTGTCCCATCTACATGTTGGAGATCTAGATTTATTGACTGGTGGCTGTGTTAGACCTCGCCTCCGACGCGTGTGCCCAACCGCCAGCCTCGCTTCAGGCTGCCGCCGCTGTTGTGCCTTCTATCTAGAACATCAAACCTATGATTTAGGGCCGCCATTGTTAAATCATTTCTGGGTCAGGCCCAAGAATTTCTCAACTGGACTAGCATGTATTGTAAACTTAAAGCCATCTTTGCCCATCAGATTAAGTTCATTTGAGGCTAGGTCCATTAATTTTTGGTTATGTACTTTTATTAACTCTACAAGATTGTTGGCGTTAAGGTATTGCTTACAAATCGAGTTCTTATTATGGAATGTGATGTCTAATTCCTCCTTAGGGGAGAGTACCTTCCTTTCAAAGAAAAGAGACTTATGTGTTCATGGAATAAGAGAAATATCATCATGGTCACGCAATAAGACAATAATACTAAGCAGACAACTTAGTGAAATCATTCCAGTTTCATCTTTTAACGGGAGAAATTCCTCATGTATTGAGAGAAATAATACAAAAGCTTCCTCATCATTTCATTGTCTTTTGACTACATGGTTTCGTCATGATCTCCCCCCTTCTTTATCCACTTGGTTTAGATCTTACAACGTTGTGTGGCAATGTGGTTTTATCTTAGACCCTTTTTCCGGCACTCGACTCTTGGGAATTTGTTCCCAACCTACATGCTGCCTCCCTTTTCAGGGAGCTGAAGATTCATCATCTTTAGTGTGAGTTAGGTTTTTAAAAACCCGTCGGAATCTTTGTATTCCAGTGTGGCAATTTGTCGTTTTGCGGCCAGTGATTTGGTCTTGGTCAGCTTCCCGTCACTTCATGTGGCCTATCTTTTTGGTGGATCACACTATCTTTATGGTTTCATTACCTTCTTATCTTAGTTTTAGTTGTTTGTTCGTTAGCTTTAAAGCTTATTATCTGTTATGTTGTAGTTTGTCCCGAATGTTGTGTACTTGTTCAAGCAACATACCGTGGGCTTCTTTTCTCCAGTGTAAGTTAGCTGGGTGTATCATGCTCTCCTTAGAAGAGAGTATCAAAAACCTTGTAACTTAATTTAATGGAGAGTTTGTTGACAAAAAAAAAAAAAAAAAAAAAAATTTCTTGAACAACTTTCAACTGTGTCGGAGATATTTAAAAAAGCATTTTTTGGTGCCTATGCATGGGTGTGTGAAGCTGGTCTATATCTAGGCCTGGGCATTCGGTTTAATCGGGTTATTCGGTTCGGTTTAATCGGTTTTTCAAAATTTCGGTTATCTAAAAATCTTACCGAAATAATCCGAATTATAATTTGGTTCGGGTTATTCGGTAATCAGGTTATTCGGATCAGTTTTTGAGTTTTAAATCAATTCCGAATTGAACCGATATTTTTTCTATTTCGGTTAATATTAACCGAAATACACCAAAATAAAGTTAATGGGCTAAAAAAACAAATCTAATTACAAACTAGTAGAAAACCAATTAACAAAATTTTACAATATACAAAATGGCAGGTCCAGCCCATTAACAATTAGGGTTTTCGATACATTGCTCATGGTGAGCAAGCGGCAGGAACGGCGATGCCAACCACGAGGACAGCGAAGGCGACGGTAAACTTTCATTTTTCTCTTCGAGATGAGATCCACTTGTTGGACTGGAAGGACTAGGTCATGCTATAGTCCAAAGGCGCAAACTACAGATCTACGAAAGAAAAAGAGAAGTAAATCACAAACTGAATCAATAAATCACGAACTGAATCAATAAATGACATAATAAGAGAGGTTTGAGACCATGTGAGATGCATACCTTGGGTGCCAATTCTTCGGCTATGTGATCGGGTTGGATGTGAGTCTGCTCGATATCCATTTGTGGTACAAGAAGAACAAAGAAGAAGGATTAAAACGATGGCTTCAAGTGGTAAGAAGAACGAAGAAGAAGGAAGTAAAAGGAGGAAGATGAAGAGAGTTTCTTTGTGAGGAGAAGCGGAAGAGATTAGAAACATAGGTGCGTTAAAAAATATAGGGTTTTGTCTTTTATATGGTGTTCCCTTTAACCGAGAAAACCGATCGGTTATTATCTGCCGAACCGAACCGAACCGATAACCGAACTCTAATTATAAATCCGCCGATCGGTTTATAACAGTAAATCGGTTCGGTGCCGAAAACCGAAATCGTCGGTTTATTCGGTTCGGTTTAAACGGTTTTGGCCGATTGCCCAGGCCTATCTATATCTACTCTCCAATGTTCCATCTTTGAAGGTTTTGGAGACCACACAAAATGTGGCTACCCAAAATCATGTGCGTACGTGAATACATATAATGACAAAATGTGACTACCCAAAATTATTTATATAGTTTAACGGCGGAAATATTCAGAATCTCCTCTTCGCATGGTGGTAGAATCCCATTCTTTTTGACCATTTTGTGACAGTTCGAACCACCAACAATGGTTTTACATTTTTTTTTCTTCACAAAACTCATTTCTTGACAGATTTCTTTCTTTTTGGCTCCTCGAGCTCTTTTCCAGTTCTAACATTATGTAAAATGTTCACCTTAATTATCTCGGGGCCGGTACTGTTGCACCATGTATAAAAACTTTGTATTTAAAAAGTAAATTTCAGTCAATTATGATTAATCTAAAATTTAATAAAACTATTAATCACGAGGTGGTTTTTTTTTTTTTTTTATCGATAAAGCATTGGAGCTTGGAAGCGGTTTTCACTGACGGGTTGGTATGGTAGGGGTGTCAATCAGGCTAGCCCGGCCCGAAACCCGTAAAACTCGCATATGTTTGAGCCCAGTCCGGTTCAGCCCAAAATATTTCCGAGTCTACATGTCCGAACCCGGTCCTAACAGGGCTACAGGGCTTTTCGGGTTTTTCCGGACTTATGTCAGAGATCAAAAATTCAAACTTATAAGCTTTAAAAAATAGTGTTTAAAGGTGCACTATAAAACAAATCAATCAAAAATTTAATAACTCATCTATTTTACTACAACCAACTTAATTTACAAGAAAAAAATTAAAACTAATTTTTTTTTAATACTTTAACCAAATAAAATAATATATAATTCATATAAAATATCATAGATAATCATATATATAAAAGTAAGGTTTTGGTCTCTCCTTATTGGTAGATTTTAATTTATTGTTTTCAATTTTTTTTTTATTTGCTTTCTAATTGTTTAATAGCTTTAAACAATATTTAAGACTCAGTTAACACAATACATTTAACTCACACATTAAAATAAAATTATAACTAAAAATAACATAAATTATGCATTAATCATATTTCACCATTCAATTTTATTCAAACACAATAAATTATAATTATGCACTCACTTTTCTTTTGTAACTTCCATCAATTCTTATTATATAAATAAGCCTTCTCTCATTCTCTCATATTAGCATTCTTTTACTTTCACATTTTCATCTTCTCTCATTCTCTTTTACAATACCTCAAATCATTTTTTTTTTCTGATATCTTATTTTTGTTGTATGGGTTACAAAAAAGCAAATGAAATATCATTGTAAATTTGAATTTTAGAGACTGCATGATATATATTTTACATTGTTCTTATTTTTAAAGATTCATCTCCATAATCTAATTTGGATTATCATCTTATAAGTAATCATTATCTTCTTATCTCCCACCAATATCAAATGTTGTTATATCTCATATGTATTGTAAGAGTTTGATTCTATATTTTAATTTAGAAAGTATTATTATATATTTAACATTTTTTCAATATCAATTTAGATTATTGACTTTGTGACTTTTATTGAATATTTGAAATCCACTTTTGCTTATAATAGGAAACTGTCAGTTTGGTTTCTTCAAATATATTCATTAATTGTAAATTAATTGAATCATATACATAAAAGCAGAGTTTTGGTCTCTCCTTATTGGTCTACTTGTAACACAATTAAGAAAATTATTTGTTTTAAATTATAAATAAAAAATATTTAATTATGATATTTAACTCACATTTTAATATAAAACTGAAATTATATAAATTATGCATTAACTCACATTTTAATATAAAACTGAAATTATATAAATTATGTATTAACTATATTTCTCCACTCAATTGTATTAAAACATACATAAAATAGAGTTTTGGTCTCTCCTTATTGGTCCACTTGTAACACAATTAAGAAAATTATTTGTTTTAAATTATAAATAAAAAATATTTAATCATGACATTTAACTCACATTTTAATATAAAACTGAAATTATATAAATTATGCATTAACTCACATTTTAATATAAAACTGAAATTATATAAATTATGTATTTCTCCACTCAATTGTATTAAAACACATAATAAATTAGAATTGTAACTCCTATATTTATTTCTCCACTTAATTGTATTCAAAACATAAAATAAATTAGAATTGTAACTTCTACTTTTCTAAATATAATTTTACATCACTTCTATTCCTATAAATACTCATTCTCTCATTATTTCATTCTCTCATTCTCTCATTCTCTCATCTTCTTCAACTATATCTCCAACCTTTTTTTTTGTTTTGTTTTGTATTTTTGTTGTTGTTGTTGTTGTTATTGTTGTTGAAAAAATCAATTCAAATATCATTGTAAAAGCCTAATTCTAAATTATATATTTGGAGTTTGTAATATATATATATATATATATATATATATATATATATATATATATATTGCATTGTTTTTGATGTTTTAAAAGGTTTATTTCTATTATCTATTTTAGATAATCATCTTATAAGTAATCATTTTTGTACTCTTTAACTATATTCACCCTACAAGGTCATGAGTTTGAAAATATTCATGTATAAATCTCTATTCTCTTCTAGCACTCAAATTTAAATGGAGTAAAATATAGAAAAAGAATATAATTAAAACACATAATAAATTAGAATTGTAACTTCTATTTTTCTAAATATAATTTTACATCACTTCTATTCCTATTAATACTTATTCTTTCATTCTCTCATCCTCTTCTATTATATCTCAAATCTTTTTGCTTTGTTTTGTGTTTTTTGTTGTTGTTGTTGTTGAATGGGTCAAATCAAATATCATTGCAAAACTTAATTCTAATTTATATTTTTGGAGTTTTAAGAGGTTAAAAGCAATGTATGTACATTGTTTTTTTATGTTTAAAAGGTTTATCTCCATTGTCTATTTTAGATTATCATAAGTAATCATTTTTTAATATTCTTCTATTATATTAACCCCACAAGGTCACGAGGTTGAAAAGATCAATGTCTAATTATTTATTCTCTTCTAGCACTCAAATTTAAATGAAATAAAATATAGAAAAAATAATATAATTTTAAAAATATACATCTTATTTAAACCCTCTAAAGATGAAATTATTAGTATGAAGTATAGCTCTAGAATTTAAATTGATTAGTGAAAATTAAAAAAAGAAACCAAAAAACAGAAGTTTTCCTTGAGATTTTAAATATCTTTAGATTGAAGTTCATATGATGTTAAAAGAAAACTAATTTAGTTTGTCACTTAAAAAATAATATGAATTTTGAATTTTTATGTATGAGTTTATATCAACAAACAACCAAATCATATGTAAGTTTAAAATTGCATTAGGCCACTTGATATTTCTTTTATATAAAAAAACAAAAGAAATTAAAATTTTATTTAATTAACTCACATTAATGTCATATGTAAGTCTACATTTAACTCAAACGTAACTCCTACCCAATAATTATTATAAATTTCATTCTCCCACTAATTTACTTATCTTTCAAGATAAAATGTCTTTGGTTAAATTTTCATATTTTTTTTGTTAGCTATTTTATAGTTGTATATATATATATATATAGATATATATCTTCTGTTTATATTTCTTCAAACTTTGAAATAAAGAATATCTACACATAATATTTTTATACATAGTTACTAATTTTTTTGATAATTTTGTTTGATATAATTTTACTATAATACAATCTTAAGAAAAAAACAATTATTTGATTATTTTATTTTAATAAAAAAGAACAAAATATTATTTTTATAAATATTCAAAAATATAATAAAATCATTATACATCCAAGTATGCAACCACACATTGCGTGGATTAATACCTAGTATACATTAATATATGAGTTGTAATGCTGTCAAAAAAAATATATATATATATATATGAGTTGTAAATGAAATATAAATAGACATTTATAATTAAATATATCCAGAAATATTACTATTTTTTTAATAAGACACATATTTATTATTATATTACATAAATGTTAATAATTCTGAAAAAAATATTTAAGATTTATTTTTGTCAAACTACTTTAATTGTGTTTGGGTGAAAGTAAACTATTTTGGTACAAAAACAAATTTCTTTTGTTAACTTGTTAATTTTATCTTGGCTAATTCAAACTACCAATTTATAAGAGAATTATGGTTTATGGTTAAGTATTTAGGGGTTAGAGTTTATAGTTTATAATTAAACAAAATTATATGTCAGTTTAGGTTTATAAAAGAATGGTTAGAATTTAAATTTTATAATTAAATTAAAGGAGATTAGGTATCAGTTTAGGTTTTACTAAATTATTTTTTGTTAATAATTTTTTATTTAATTATTTTGGTTCAAATTTAATATGATGTGGCAAGTTAATTAAAATCAAGGGGTTCTTTTGTTTCACGCCTAGCACCATCAATATAAATACCCCCAAATAGTAAGTTTGGGGATGGGAGTGAAGCGTCGCCGAATCCAAGTGGTGAGTGTCTCACCAAATTTTTGGAACCCTAGATTTTTTCGGATCCTTTTAGTTTCTGTATAGATCCCTGGATTCTATCTCAATTCCGAGACCATCATTAAGTAAGAGTTCGTTTCAAAATTCTTTACTTCAAGTTAATGATCTTATTGATCGTCAGACAAAATCCTAGCGAATCCGCTTGTTGATCTTCAAATGTAATTAATATATATATACATATACATATATATGTGAGTTGTAAATGAAATATAAATAGATGTTTATAATTAATTACATGCAAAAATATTACTATTTTAATTATTTAATATGACATATTTATTGTTATAATACATAAATGTAAATCATTTCTGAAAAAATTATAAATAGACTTTAATAATTAATTATATCCGGAAATATTACTATTTTAATTTTTAATATGACACATATTTATTGTTATAATACATAAATGTTAATAATTTGTGAAAAAAAATATGTAAGATTTATTTTTGTCAAACTACTTTAACTGTGTTTGGGTGAAAGTAAACTACTTTGGTACAAAAAGAAATTTCTTTTGTTAACTTGATAATTTTCTCTTGGGTAATTCAAGATACCAATTAATAAGAGCTGCAATAGTAAAATAATACTAACAATAGTTAATATCTATGGATATGGATTGAATACATAAAAACTATTCAAAGCTTTATAAGGTAATGCAAGATTTTCAAAATGGAATTACTAAAAATGTATTAATGCAAAAACAATAATTTACTAAAACTAACATATATTATGATGAGGCCCAATGACAACTTTCTCCACATTCATTACTGTAAATACATAAAGAAATACGTGAGAAAAATCAATCTTCTTCTTATTTACATAAACATAGATTACAACCACATCAAAGCATTTCACTAAAAAAAAAAATGGGTAGGAGAAAGATTAAGATGTAGCAAGTGCAAGACACAAACACAAAGCAAGTAACCTTCACGAAACGTAGGCTGGGTTTATTCAAGAAAGCGAGTGAGCTTGCGACTCTGTGCAACGCCGAGGTTGGTATTGTTGTCTTTTCTCCAGGAAACAAACCTTATTCTTTCGGGAAGCCCAATTTTGATATGATTGCAGAACGGTTCAAGAATGAATTCGAAGAATCTGATAGCTTTGAAACATCATGCTATAGTAGTAGAGGCAGCAGAGCTAGGCAAGATAAGAAGTTATGTAAACGCCTCAACTCAATCATTGAAGAAACTGAAGCTGAGAAGAAACATGGGGAAGATCTTCACAAGTGGCTTGAATCTGCTGAAGAGGATAGGTTTAATAAGCCCATTGAGGAGTTTACTCTTGAGGAGCTTAAGGAATTTGAAGCTAAGATGAAGAGACTGGAAGGTGGCATCCAAATTAACCTTAATAATATACAGGCTTCGTCTTCTCTCTTGAAGATTAGCATGCAGTTATGCAAGTGAGGAATCAAAAATAACAAGACCGGTTTGGAGCTTTCATTTTGTCTTAGTCGTTATCTATTTTATATGATAGAAATGTAACAAAGGGGTTTGGTACAAGATTATTGATTGTATCTTCCTCTTGATGATCGATGGGTTGTAAGTTTGTAACTTTTGGTTTCTTGCAAAAAATATGATTTTTCTTTTTTTAATCTATTCAAAAACAATAGATTATTTCCAAAAATTCCTATTTCTTAAAAAATTGCTATTGAGAATAATATTTATTATTTTATATATTTTATACAGATTTTTTCTATACTTTGAATATTTCTTTTTAACAAAATTACGAAAAGTACACCAACAATTTAAATATTTCCATTCAAAAATATTTTGGATGCTTTTATGAACTAATTTGTCTTTTTATTATTATAAACACGATTTTATATTGTACTTCTTTAACATCCACGATTTGAGAACCTTTTAAGAATTGTTTAAGAAGTTAATAAAAATATTTTAAGAGTTTTTCAAGAGTTTTTGAAGATTTTTGTAGCGTTATAAGAAGAGTTTTAAAGTTCTTTTTGGGATTTTCAAAATATTTTGGATGCTTATATGAATTAATTTGTCTTTTTATTATTATAAACATGATTTTATAATTGTACTTCTTTAACATTCATGATTTGAGAACCTTTTAAGAATTGTTTAAGAAATTAAAAGAATATTTTAAGAGTTTTTCAAGAGTTTTTGAAGATTTTTGTAGCGTTACAAGAAGAGTTTTAAAAGTTCCTTTTGAGATTTTCAAAATATTTTGGATGCTTATATGAATTAATTTGTCTTTTTATTATTACAAACACAATTTTATAATTGTACTTCTTTAACATTCACGATTTGAGAACATTTTAAAAATTGTTTAAGAAGTTAAAAGAATATTTTAAGAGTTTTTGAAAATTTTTGTAGCCTTATAAGAAGAGTTTTTAAAAATTCATTTTAATAGTTTTCTCAGTTAGATGTATTTTATTTTTTAAAAGATAAAAGAGCGAGAGAGTTAGATAAGTACAATTTTAAAGCGTGTATCTTTTAGGCCTCTAATTTTTTGTTGTTGTAATGCATGAGAGAAACATATCAAACAAAGATTATATTTCCTCGAGAAAGATCAAATAAAATTACAAAACAAGAAGAAACTGTAAAATCATATACATAAAAGTAAGGTTTTGGTCTCTCCTTACTGGTTGATTTTCATTTAATGATTTCCAAATTTTTTTTTTTTTAATTTGCTTTTTAATTGGTTAATTGCTTCAAACACTATTTAAGACCCAAATAACACAATACATTTAACTCACACATTAAAATAAAATTATAACTGAAAATAAAATAAATTATGCATTAATCATATTCCACCATTCAATTTTATTCAAATACAATAAATTATAATTGTAACTCCATAATTTTGAATGTAACTTTCATCAATTCTTATCATATAAATAAGTATTCTCTCATTCTCCCATATTGGCATTCTTTTACTTTCTCATTTTCACATTCTCTCATTCTCTTTCACAATACTTCAAATCAATTTTTTATTTTTTATTTATTTTAGATTTCTTATTTTTGTTGTATGGGTTACAAAAAAAGACAAATGAAATATCATTGTAAAGACTACATGATATATATTTTACATTGTTCTTATTTTTAAAGATTCATCTCCATTATCTAATTTAGATTATCATCTTATAAGTAATCATTCTATCTTCTTCTACCACCAATATCAAATGTTGTTATATTTCATACGTGTTGTAAGAGTTTGATTCAATATTTTATTTTAGAAAGTATTATATATATTTAACATTGTTTTCAATTTTTATTTTATTTCAATAAAAATAAAATATTTATTTTATTTTTCTTGACTTTCTAATCTATTCATATTTAATTTTAAAATTTTCCTAGTTAAATTTAAATTCACATATTTATTTTCTTAGTCTCTCATTCTTTCATTCTCTTCCACTATATCTCAATTTTTTTTTTTGTATTCTTTTGTTATTGTTGTTGTATGAGTCAAAAAAATCAATTTAAATATCATTGTAAAAGCTTAATTCTAAATTTTAATTTTAGAGTTTGTATGATTTGTATATCTTACATTGTTTTTTTATTTTATGTTTTAAAAGGTTTATCGTCATTGTCTATTTTATATTATCATCTTATAAGTCATTATTTTTCATACTCTTCTACAATATTCACCACACAATAAGGTCATGAAGTTGAAAAGATAGATCTCTAATTCTCTATTATGTACTCTAGTTATCCCACATATTCATGTATTATTTTTAATAATTTATAATGATTCATATAATTATCCATTGATAAAGTCTATTTTGTTTTGTGAAGTCTACAAACTCTATTCATAAAGTCTATTTTATCTTTTGATCCAAGAGAATTTGTTAAAAATACCATTTTTGATATACCTCTTTTCAAAAATACCCATTTTTTTGGCCATTTTTATTTTTGCCCTCCTTTAATTTTTAATGACCATTTTACCCTTAGATGAAAAATATTTTAATCAATAAAAAGAAAAACAAAATTTTCCCGCCAAAAAAATTTCCGACATATTTTCCTGCCAAAAATTTTTCGAAAAAAATTTCCCGCCAAAAAATTTAATAAAAAAATTTCGAGAAAAAAAGTTTTCCCGCCAAAAAATTTTTACAAGGTTTTTAAAAGGTTTTACAAGGTTTCTACCTCATAAAAGCCTTATAAACATCTTGTAAAGGCTTTTACAAGATTTTTTAAAGAGTTTTAAATGATTTTTTAAACACCTTGTAAACGTTTTTACAATGTTTATACAAGGTTTTTACAAGGTTTTTAAAAAGATTTTTAAATGATTTTCAAATGGTTTTTAAAAAGATTTTTAAAAGGTTTTTAAATACTTTGTAAACGAAAAACCTTGTAAAAGTTTTTATAACGTTTTTAAAAGGTTTTTAAACACCTTGTAAATGCTTATAACCTTTTTAAA
The DNA here is from genome assembly GCA_024034495.1 of Camelina laxa. Classification (NCBI taxonomy): domain Eukaryota; kingdom Viridiplantae; phylum Streptophyta; class Magnoliopsida; order Brassicales; family Brassicaceae; genus Camelina; species Camelina laxa. Next base: position 28,381,641 of record CM043881.1, read on the forward strand.
AGCATTTACAAGGTTTTTCAAAGCGTTTACAATTTGTTTAAAAACCTTATAAAAACATTGTAAACGCTTTTAAAAAGGTTTTGAAAAGCGTTTACAAGGTTTTTAGTAGGTATAAATTTCAATATTTTTGGCGGAAAAATTTTCGATTTTGGCGGAAATTTTTTTTTTGGCAGGAAAAAAATAATTTTTGACGAGAAATTTTTTTGATTTTGGCGGGAAAATATTTTCGATTTGATGACTGTACATTTTTGCTGTCAATCAAAAATGGTAATTTGGTCATTTTGTATATAAAGAGGGGTAGTTTTAAAAATGGTCAACATGATGGGCTATTTTTAAAAAGGGGTATAAAAAAAGGGTTATTTTTGAGAATGCCCCTTGATCCAATAGATAAATATGTAAAGATCAATATAGTATTTATATTATTTAAGATTTTAGGTTTTTGAAAATAAAAAGAACTTAACATAAAAAAATTGGTCTTTTTGATTTAAGAAAAATGAAAAATAATTCCAAAAAGATATCATGTTCAACTGGAAGTGAAATATAGAAAATAATATAATTTTAAAAGTACCATTTAACTAAATCCTCTAAAGATGAAACCATTAGTATAAAATCTAGCTCTATGAATTAAATTGATGAGTGAAAAACAAAAAAAAACCAAAAGGATAGAAGTTATCCTTGAGTGTTGAGTTTATATCAACAAAACAATCAAATTATGTGTAAGTTTAAATTCTGATTGAGTCACTTGGTATTCCTTTTCTTTTAAGTCAAAAATAAATTAAAATATTTATTTATAATTAGATCAGTTTTAAAGGCATGTAAGTCCATTTAACTCAAATGTAACTAATACCTAATAGTTTTACATTCATTCCTCCAACTTATATATTTATCGTTCAAGAGAAAATATTTTTGGTTAAATTTTCATATTTTTAATTATTTTGGTTAGCTAAACTTATGGATATATATTTATATTGCTTTAAACTTTGAAATGAGGAAGATTTTATACATAATAATTTTATACATAGTTACTAAATTTTTTGATAATTTTATTGGATTTAATTTTACTATACTACAGCCTTATGTTTACAATGTCACCAGGGAGTTTCCCGCACACTTGTGCAGGCAAAAGCTTTTTTTTTAATAATTATTTTTAAAACTTTTTTTATTGTCAAATATATAATTAATTCAATTCTTTTATACGTTTGTATGGGCAGGTATATCTTTAAATAATAGTTCAACTAATTTAACAAATCAAAAAATAAATTAATTATAAGATTAAAAAGGATTCCAACAAAAAATGTAAATAGAAAAAAAATAATCAAAAGAGAAGCTATAATTTAATATTCAATAATAAGGAACGGAAGTAATTTTCTAATATAAACATAAAGTAAAATTACCCGCGAGTATACGCGACCAAATGTTTAAGCCTAACAAACCCAACATCTAATGTTGTGATTGAGCGCCTCTATATTGATAGCTTAATATTCAAGTCAAACATTCATAATTATCTATAGAAATTTAACATTTCTAAAAATATAATTTTCTCAAATAATATTTACAAAAGATTTTAGTATTTATTTTCCATTTTTTAATAATTTTAAATGGGATACGATTATTTTATTCTGATTATTTCTAATTTTTGTTTTTTAAGAAAAAAATCATTTTTTAGAAAAAAAATATTTTTAAAAGCGAAAGAAAAAGTATTCTTTATAATTACTCATTTTTTATTTTCAGTATATATATATATTAATTGTTTTATTTGTTCACATACCTAATTATAATTTTCAGAATCTTCTTCTTTTTTTTTTTTTTTATAAAAAAAATGTGGATATTTGTAGAGTATATGTTTCTTCTTTTGGTAGAGTATCCAGCCGAAAAACATGGTTTTTTCTGGAGATTTGCAGTAACCCTATGAGATTTTGTCGGGATCACAAAAGATTTTGTCATATCTTCAAATTAAATGGATATTTGTAGTATATTCTCTCGAAATTCTTAGTTCAAACCGTCATAGTTATCTATAGAATTTAACATTTTAGAAGATTGAAGTTTTCTTAAAACAAATATTTACAATAGTTCTATTATTTATTTTCCATTTTTATAAAATGGAATATGAATATTTGATTTCTTTTTTTCTAATTTTTGTTTAAAAATAAAAATAAAAGTGAAACAAATAGTCTGTAAAAATTTACTATTTAAAAAAACAGGGATATTCTCAAAGAAATATTTGTAATATATTCAAGTATTTATCTTCTATTATTTTTAAAATTTAAATGAGATATAAACTTTAAATTTTAGATTTCTATTTTTTATTAAAAAATGAGAATTTTACAATTTATTAAAGCAAATTCAAATAAACAATAATTGTAAAATGTTAAAAAAAACTCTTCCAAATCTTCCTTAATCTCTTTCTTTCTTGAATTCCAAATCTTTCTGAATTTAATTAATATTCCTTTCTTCTTCTTTCTATCAATTTAATAGAAAAATATAAGTTCTAATTATTCTATTATATTATAAAAAATAAACGGAATTATAATTGAAATTTCATCTTCTTTCTATTTATTCAAAAGGGGTAAATAATTTATTAGGCACACAGATTATATTATTATTATTCAAAAAATAGAATTATAATTTAAACCTATTTGTATATAGAAAGAAATCCAATTTTTTAGAAAATTAACATATGGAATCCACCATAATTTTTCTGCAACTATAACATTAGGAAAAAAAACATTAGCATCAATATTATTTTTTAAAAATTAAGGATTCGGGTTAACAAAATTTCATACCTGAATTTCATTATATTCAGTTTTATAGATCTACAATTATGATCATCCATGAATTTACCTGAAAAAAAAATATGAGTTTATTTTAAATAACCAAAGAATAAAATAAAATATAGAAAATTGTTTGATCATGATTTCCAAACAACCACTACAAAAAAAAGGAATGAAAAATTAGAATCCGGTGAATCATATGAAAGACCAAGATTACAATTCAAAATAAATTGGGCACACATATTATATTGTTATAAAAATATAATTCTAATTTATTAGGCACACATATTATATTATTTTTTAAAAAAATAGAATTATAATTTAAATCTACTTGTAAAAAGAAAGAAATCTAAGTTTTTAGAGAATTACCATAAATTTTTCATGAATATAATCCACCATTGTTTTTCTATAACTATAACAAAACAAAAAAAACATTAGCATCAATTTTATTTTTAAAAATTAAGGATTCGGGTTAACAAAGATTAATACCTGAATTTCATTATATTCAGTTTTGTAGATCTTTAATAATGATCATCCATGAATTTACCTGAAACTAAAAAAAAAATGATTATGAGTTTATTTCAAAATTTCCAAAGTATAAAACAAAATATAGAGATCAACACAACATACTTGTTTTAAAATATGGAGAAATTGCTTGATCTTGATTACCAAACAACCACTACAAAAAGACCAAAAAGAGGGGATGAAAAATTTGAATCTGATGAATCATATAAAAGACCAAAATTATAATACAAAAATAAATTTGAGAACATGATAATAGTTTAGGGTTTTTTTTTCTTGTTTTTGAGTTATGGAGGATGGTTAGGGTATCTAGTATTTATAATAGTAAACGACATATGATTTTAGGGTTTTGACTAACGGTGTATTTTTGACAGATTTTTTTTTAATAGAAGCCCATCTATATTTTTTTGTCATTTTTTATAATCAATTTTGACTTTTAATTCATATATTTTCGTAACTAAAATTTTAATAATTTTTTTAAAATTATAATAAGGGTGAAAACGTCCAGATTGGATTCTCATTAATGGCAAATTAGTAATCTTAAGTCTGAGGATGAATGTGGTGCGTTTCAGCAACCTAAATAGAGATCAAAAACTTGTCCGAAAATTTTTCAGAGGTAATTTTCATTAAGGGCAAGAGAGGTCAAATTTTGTGAGATTGGCTGTGAGCCCTCTCGACTTCTCCTTTAATATATTAGATTAGGAAAAACTCTTTAAATTAATGTTTAACCTCTATAAAACATGATAAACATAGATTCACTCATATTAGGAAAATGTTTAAAAGTTCTATATTATTATTTATATTAATATAGCTTATCAATTTGTAATATTTGTTAATTTCTGTTCTGTAGAAAATTTTATATATTTTAAATTTGTATAATAAATAATCATACCAAAAAAATGTTGACAGAAGTGTTATTTTAAAAATTGTTATAATTTTTTTTAAGATTCACATTTTAGTAGAAAAATTTAGTTCTTCAATTATGTTATTGTTAACAGAAAAGAATAATATTTAGTTTAAGAAAATTTGTGAAATATAATAAAAACTATCAAGTATGCAACCACGCATTGCGTGGACTAATTACCTAGTAATTTTAAAAGTATTAAGTAAGGTTATTAAGTAAATATGAAAACTATGATTAGAGTTTAAAAATGTTGATTGTAATTATTGATTAGAAACGTTTTTACATAAGATTTTCTTAATTGAAAAGTGTATCTCACTAATTCTATTTACCTAATACAACTTACCAGATATTTTTCATTGTTTAAAAGAATTATTTCTAATAACAAACGAATTTAGGCTTATTTATTTTTAATTGAGGATAAAATAGGTATTTTGTGCAATACATAAGGTACATTTCAAATACTTAAAAAATTTAGTATAGATTTCAAATTTCCAATGAAGTTTAAGATATGTATTCAAAATTTTGCCTTCAATTATTATAATAAATAAATTAAACTAACACATTTCTAAATTAAATAATATTACATGATATATTGAAATGTTTTATATAAAAACATAAAAATGATTAAATATAAAAACTGAAGTGATAAATGTAATTAATTACTAAATCTATTTTTATTTTCTTTTGTTAAAGGCTAAACATAAAAATGATTAAATATAAAAAATGAAGTGATAAATGTAATTAATTACTAAATCTAATTTTCTTTTCTTTTGTTAAAGGCTAAACATAAAGATGATTAAATATAAAAAATGAAGTTATAATTGTAATTAATTACTAAATCTATTTTTATTTTCTTTTGTTAAAGGCTAAATTTTTCTATATATAGTAAAATAAAAAGGAAAAGAAAAGTGCAAAGGGTTAAACGAAGTGTTAAACAAAGTGTTAAACAAAGTGTTTTCATTTCACATCATTTTTATTAATTATGAAGGAAATTAATAGATTAAAACAAATTAAAGCTACAGCAAAAGAAATCTACTCAAATCTTTTTTTGAAGATGTATTATAAATAGAGGTTGAATTCTTGAAACATAATACAAGAGTCATAAGATTAAAAAAAAAAAACAATTTTTTGCTTTTCTAGGATTCTAAGACGGTCAAAGATGGCAAAATGGAATGCTATAGCAGTGATAATGATGGTAATGATTGTTGTGATGGCAGTAGAAGCAAAATGGAGTATTGAAGAATTTAAACGCTGTTTTCGCAATTGTTCAAAGTCGTGTCATGAACATGACGGTAATTGTTACGAACGTTGCAAAATCAAATGCGGTGGCCCAAACCCTACTGGCCCTCCCCATGGTTCCTCACGGTACTACAAGTTTATAACTTAACGTGTACTTGTACTTACGTATTGTTCTAATTTTATGATATTGTCTATCTGACTATCTGTATATGCATAGATAATAGAATCTCACATGGGGTGGCAGCTGTGGAACTTCGTGGAAAGGAAGAATGATACAAATTAATTTTCGTTGAAGAATGATTTGTTGTTGATCATGTCTACCATTTTTTAAAGTTTTATGTTTATGTTAAAAAATTGAATAAAAGAACAATATTAATAAAATAAATACACAGAAAACTTATCTGTTTTTAAAGGTTAAGTCTGAAAGATTAATAACTTTTGTTAAAAGAAAACAAACCTAGAAAATTACATACAAAAATAATCATATACATAAAAGTAAGGTTTTGGTCTCTCCTTATTGGTTGATTTTTATTTAATAATTTCTAATTTATAATTTTTTAATTTGCTTTCTAATTGGTTAATTACTTTAAACAATATTTAAGACCCAATTAACACAATACATTTAACTCACACATTAAAATAAAATTGTAACTGAAAATAAAATAAATTATGCATTAATCATATTCCATCATTCAATTTTATTCAAACGCAATAAATTATAATTGTAACTTCATAATTATAAATGTAACTTTCTTCAATTCTTATCATATAAATAAGCATTCTCTCATTCTTCCATATTGTCATTCTTATACTTTCACATTCTCTCATTCTCTTCCACAATACCTCAAATCATTTTTTGTTTTTTTGTTTGTTTGTTTTAGATTTCTTATTTTTGTTGTATGGGTTACAAAAAACAAATGAAATATCATTGTAAATTTTTAATGCTAAATTTTAATTTTAGAGACTACATGATATATATTTTACATTGTTCTTATTTTAAAGATTCATCTTCATTCTCTAATTTAAGTAATCATTCTCTCCTCCCCTCCCACCAATATCAAATGTTGTTATATTTCATATGTGTTGTAAGAGTTTGATTCTATATTTTATTTATAAAGTATTATATATATTTAACATTTTTTCAATTTTTTATTTTATTTCTATAAAAATAATATATTTCTTTTATATATCTTGCCTTTCTATAAAAATAATATATTTCTTTTATTTTATTTCTATAAAAATAATTTTCATAGTTAAAATTTAAGTTCACATATTTATTTTCTTAGTCTATCATTCTTTCATTCTCTCATCCGCTTCCACTATATCTCAATTTTGTTTTTCTGTGTTCTTTTGTTATTGTTTTTGTATGGGTCAAAAAAATCAGTTTAAATAAAATTTTAAAATCTTAATTCTAAATTTTAATTTTAGAGTTTGTATGATGTGTATATTTTACACTGTTTTTTATTTTATGTTTTAAAAGGTTTATCTTCATTGTCTACTTAGATTAGCATCTTATAAGTCATTATTTTTCATACTCTTTTACAATATTCACCACACAATAAGGTCATGAAGTTGAAAATATTCATCTCTAATTCTCTATTATGTACTCTGGTTATCTCACATATTCATATATTATTTTTAATAATTTATAATGATTCATATAATTATCCATTTCTAAAGTTTATTTTCTTTTGTACAGTCTATAAACTCTATCCATAAAGTCTATTCATAAAGTCTATTTTGTCTTTTGATCCAATAGATAAATATGTAAAGATCAATTTAGTATTTATATTATTTAAGATTTGAGGTTTTTGAAAATAAAAAGAACTTAACTTAAAAAAATTGGTCTTTTTGATTTAAGAAAAATGAAAAATAATTCCAAAAAGAAATCATTTTTAACTGGAAGTTAAATATAGAAAATAATATAATTTTAAAAATACCATTTAACTAAATCCTCTAAAGATGAAACCATTACTATAAAATCTAGCACTATAAATTAAATTGATGAGTGAAAAAAAAAAAAGACAACAAAAAACCAAAATGATAGAAGTTATCCTTGGGGTTTTAAAAAATCTTTAGATTGAAGTTCATATAATTTTATAAGAAAACTAAGTGGGGGTTATTGGTTTAAGATTTGATTAGAGTTTTAAAGATTTTAAATGTTATGTAGAATCTGTTGTTATTAGATCAAGATTTTGTTAAACTCTGTTAAAGTTTAGTGTTATTAGTTTGTGATTTATAAAAAGTCATTTAAAATCTTAACAAATCTGGGTTATTGGATTCAGACTTTTATAAAGTCATTAAAAGTTTTGTGTTATTCAATTAAAACAAAAGAATCTAGGATTGTTAATGAGTTCAATTATTATGTTATTGGTTCATGATTTTAGACACTTTCTTTACAAAATAAAGTCATGGAAAATATCATAAAAATACAGGGATTGTTTGAAGGACTTTACAAGATTTTAGAAAACTAATCAACAAAACTCTCTAGCAATCTTTAACAATCTTTCACTTATTCATTTTTTATGATTTTGTTGAACTCTTCAAAAGTCTTCATGAATCTCAAACCAATACCACCCCCTAATTTAGTTTGTCACTTCAAAAGTAATATTTTAATTTTGGAATATTATGTGTGAGTGTTGAGTTTATATTAATAAAACAATCAAATTATGTGTAAGTTTAACTTCTGACTAAGCCACTTGGTATTCCTTTTATTTTAAGTCAAAAATAAATTAAAATATCTATTTATAATTAAATCAGTATTTTCTTTTTAAGTCACATTTAACTCTACATTTTAGCTCAAATGTAACTCCTACCCAATAGTTTTACATTCATTCCTCCAACTAATATATTTTATCTTTCAAGAGAAAATACTTTTGGTTAAATTTTCATATTTTTAAAGTATTTTGGTTAGCTAAACTTATGGTCATATATATATATATATCTATACTGCTTTAAACTTTGAAATGAGGAAGATTTTATACATAATAATTTTATATGTAGTTACTAAATTTTTAGATAATTTTATTGGATTTAATTTTACTATACTACGGCCTTATGTTTAAAATGTCATTAAGAAAAACTCTTTAAATCAAAATGTTTAACTTCTATAAAACATGATAAACATAGATTCACTCATATTAGGAAAATATGTAAATTTCTATATAATTATTTATATAAATATAGCTTATCAATTTGTAATAAGTTTTTGTAGTATTTGTTAATTTCTGTTCTATAGAAAAATTTATATATTTTTAATTTTGTATAATAAATAATTATACGAAAAAAATGTTGATAGAAGTGCTATTTTGAAAAATTGTTATAAGAAATTTTAAGATTCATATTTTAGTAGAAAAAAATTATTTCTTCGATTATGTTATTTTTAAGAGAAAAAAAATATTTTTTTTAAACAAAATATTTAAAATATAAGAAAAATTATTACGCATGCAACCACGCATTGCGTGGACTAATTATCTAGTAAAGAAATAATTTAATTATATTATAATACAAAACTAGTACCACTAATGAAATAATGTTGTAAACTAGAGAGTTTAGGGTGTAAATCTCTTAGTCTTATTTCTCATTAGGAATAGAGGTTACATATTTATAGGGCAAAGGAGTAGCCCTAAGACCAAAACACAATAGGAAATACAAAGTATGAATGGGCCATAGGCTATGGGCCTAATGGGCTGAACCCATGAACTAATGGGCTGGACCTAAGTACCCAATGGGCTGGACAGTAAATGGGCCGGTCTGATAGAGTCCACTTAAGTGTTTTACAACACTCCCCCTTGGACGAAATGACCGTGCCTATGTTGGATGGGATCTCTGCAATGTGCTTAGGGGATGCTGCCTCATTAAAACCTTACCAGGAAAACCCAGTGGGACAAAACCTTGGTGAAGGAAAAAGAGTACAGCACACATTGCTCCCCCTGTTCCAAACATCACTCTAAGTCCTTAAGCCTCCGCATTCCAATCTGGTGCGCGAGCTTCCATAATGCTTTGGTGAAGAGATCGGCTGAGTTGTCACATGATTGAACTTGAGTAGTATATGCTTTGTCCGATCTCCCTTGATGTAACCTTCCTTGAGCTGTGCAATGCAGGTGGTATTGTCTTCATGTATGACCGTAGCTTCCTTGTTTTTCGACCATACACACTTAAACTTTCTTTGTTATAACCTGCATTAGCAAAACCAACTAAAACCTTCTTTGTTATAGTTAGTATAATATAAACCCAAATTTAAAATACCTTGTAACAAATACTTAATTTCACTCTAGTGCCTTTGGGTTAGACAAGAACTAATTCTTGCTAGGAGGTTCACGGCAAAACTTATGTTTGGTCTAGTGTGGCTAGCCAAGACATTAACTCTCCTATAGCACTGAGCTATGGCATTTCAGGACTGAGAACTTTCTCATTGTCCTTCTTTGGACCAATGGATCTTTTATCCAAATCAATGCTCCTTACAACCATTGGGCTAGTCAATGGGTGAGCTTTATTAAACCTCTTGAGTACTTTTATATATATGCCATTTGATGCACAAGGATTCTATCATCTATGTACTCAAGTTATAACCCCAAACAGAATTTTTCTTTCTCTCTTGCCTAGGCCTTTTATTTAAAATTCTTTCTACTGTTTGGGCGATTAACCAGGGGTTCCAAGGATGTTTAAGTCATCCATATACACTTCTATGATTACAAACCCTTTGTTTGCAAACTTTTCTATAAGTACATGGACTGATGGGATCATTTTATAGCCCTCTCTGGCTTGGTACTTACTCAATCTATTGTACCATATACACCCATTTTGTTTCAGTCCAGTAAGGGATTTGTCTAGCCTTATGCAGTATTTTCTCGAGAACCACTCTTATCTTTTTGAGCTCTATACCCTCTGGTAATCTCATAAATTTCATTTTCCAGTGGACCATGTAAGTATGCGGTTTTAACATCCATTAACCGTAAATCCAGTTTTTCTTTTATAGCCAGACTTATTAAAGTCGTTGCATTCATCACAGGGAGTAAGTCTCCTCATAATCTATTCATGGTCTTTGAGAGAATCCTTGTGATACAAGCCGTGTCTTAACTCACGCTTTCATTACTCTCATTTCTCTTTCTTACAAAGACCAACTTATGTCCAACTGGTTGTATATCAAGTGTTGTCCTTAAGGTCGGACCAAACACATTCCTCTTCTTGTAAGAGTTTAACTCCACGTCAATGGCTTCTTTCTATTTTAGCCAATCTCTACTTTGAGTGCACTTTAACATAGACGTGAGTTTCTGATCCTCATTTAGTTCAAGTGCTACCTTGCATGCAAATATTTAATTTATGTCGACATCTTTGCAGTTCCATTTTATTCTAGACATGATATAGTTTATGGAGCTCTCATTGTTATCAATACCATCAGGACCTTGAGGTTTAGCGTCCCAAACCTCATTGTTGGTGCCTTAGGATTTGCCGCGGCCATGTCTATATTTTTCTCTTAACCTCGGTTTCTTTTGCACCTTTCTTGAATTTCCGAAGGTTCTTTTCTATGGAACATATTGGTCTATTTAGACTCTGTAGCAACTTGATTATTGTGTCCCTTTTGAACATCAATACGTACTGGTGCATTACAAGCTGGTATGTACGATTTTCTTATTCTCTTTGGGTCAAAAGGAATCTGGCAATTTATTAGCTAGCTTTTGCATATAAATAATCTTTTGGACCTCTGCATCATAGGCTAGAGTCCGAGGATCTTGCCAATTTAAGGATGTTTGATTCCATAATATTTTCTTTGACCAGCTTGTTTATCTCTCCACCCAACATATAAAACTCGGATTCAACTAAGTGACAATCCGTGTATCTGGCCACATAAATAAATCACCCTTGGCTCACGATACTTAGTAATGGTGGGAGAATCATATTCATCATATATTCCCATCCTCTCTTAAGATCCCATTTTTGTTCTCTGTGATGATGCAATATAAATGGCACACCCGAATAATATTTGAGATGGGATATGTCTGGCTTATGACCCGTTAGTAATTGGGATGGTGAATATTCTATTTTCACTAGGTGGCCTGATGCGTATAAGCTTTACAGCATGTAATATTGTGTGTCCCCAAGCCGACACAGGAAGCTTCGACCTCATGAGTGATGGCCGAGCAATGGTTAATGAAGGATTCATCTAATCCATTCTCTGTATGTTCATGTGCCACAGGGTGGTCCACACTTCCCCCCATGGACATACCATTATTATTAAACACTTGGGATATAAATTCACCAGCACTGTCTAGACTTATAGTCTTAAGTGGATAATTTATTTATTTACTGGTGATGGCCTTATAATGAGTTTTCCTTGTGTACATGCTACACACGTGAGATTCTTAGGAATAACTCTTCTCTCTTAGGAGTGTGTCCATTTTAATATCTGCTTACGCATCATGTTAGAACTCGGATGGCCAATCCGGTCATGCCATAAAGTGAATCATTGAACATTTTGTTCATTGCCATATTAGCCTCTATCATTTTAATCTTAGCATGGTAAAACCAGTGGCTAGTGCGGGATAGTCTCTAGGACTTTCTTATGTCCTTGGGTGATTTCAATGATATATATAGGGACTCTCTGTTTCCTCCACCCTTTATTTTAACATAGGAACCATTCAAATGAATGTCCTTAAAGCTCAATAAGCATCTCTTAGAGCTGGGTGAATATAAAGCATCACTTAGTTCAAATGTGTGCCATAAAATATATGCCTGGCCGTAGCCTTCACTTAGGCTTGCTATACCCGCTTATCTTTGCTAATATTGGCATTTTTCAAAATTTGTGTGGCTTAATCCACTATCCACCACACTTATGTTCTTGCCCTTAGCCATTTCCAATAATGGACAAGATTTTATATTTTAATATATATTGAAGGAAATAAAATTCAAATTTAAACCAAAATAATAAATCAATCAAATGCAAAGCATAGAAATTAAATTAATACACCACATGAGTTTAATTATTTTCTTTAGGCAATTACAAATCTCATAATCCAATTTAGTCATCTTTCTCATGGTTTAAATTTCCTTTACCATCGAGATGAACCAGGTTAGTTTCTGGATTTATTTTCTTTATTTTCAAACTCTCTTAATAGAGATCAACAAGGTGCTTAGGAGTTTTGTATGTCTTTATCTAATGGTTTTCTATACCATAATTATTACAAGTGGACTTTGGTCTTATGTTGCGGTTTAAGTAACCCGCGGCCTATTCCCCGACCATGGCCGAAGCCTAATCGGTTTATATGGCCTTGACCATCATAATTATATCATTGGTAAGTCCCACGACCAGGACCACCACGTCCACTTCTTCCTTGGCCACGGCCACACTTGTCCCTATGGACATAGTTAGAGACCTTAGTCTCTTTTGGCTCTTTTAGGCTCTTGAGGATTTTTCTTTGTAATGTTAACCTTGTGAGCTTCATTGCACTTTTCATTAATAATTGCTCATTTTTTTGCTCAGCAACTAGCAAACAAGAGATGAGGTCTGCATAGGTCTTAAACCTTTTAGTGTGAAAAGCAGAGAATGTATTCTCTAGCAGTTCTTTCTTAGTAACCTTAGTACCACACAACCTTAGGATAGAGACAATCTTAAAAGCTCTGAGTTATACTCATTCCAAGGATTTGAATTCCTGGATCCTTAGGTTTTTCCAATCAAATTGAGCCTTTGGTAGGAGCACCATCTGTTGGTGTCCATATTTGTTTTTCAACTCTGTCCAAAGGTCAATAGGATTTTCTATGGTGAGGTACTGATTCTTGAGACACTCAGTAAGGTGATGGTGCATATGCATAATCACCTTGTATATATATTCTTAGTGCAATCATTATCATCTTTAATACACTCACATAGGTCCTTAGATTTTACAAAACATGCACCCGATTATATCATGCGGTTTTTAAGACCGAACCATGTAATTAATTTTGGATCATGCCATGCGGTGTTTAAGACCGAACCATGGAATCATTTTAGTCTTAGGTCATGCGGTATTTGAGACCGAAACATGCCTTGCCTTTATTCATAATTTCGAACTTAGGTCATGCGGTATTTAAGACCGAAACATGCCATCATATTTAATCTTTAGGCCATGCGGTGTTTAAGACCGAACCATGCCTTTATTATACTCAATTTCGTGGCTTTATTATGCATGAGGAACAACAAACCTAGATAGGAACTAGCATGCATGCAACAATTTCCTTTTAGCATGATTTCCTTTTAGCAAATTTCCTTTTTCTAAAGTTTCCTTTTATCTTAGTAAAATTTCCTTTTACTAATGGGAACTAGGTTTGATTTTATCAGCCCTAAAACAAACTATCAAATTCGATTTAGGGTTCATGCAGCTTGATCATTTTTCAATAAACGAATCTATAACATCCTATATATGATTCGATTTTATACTTATGATGCATGAATGATCAAAGTTTTAATATCCTAGAACAGTTTGATTTATTTCTTTCTTATGAATCTAACAATTTGATTCTAGGTTCTTATGCAACAATCAATCAAGCCATATTAATCAATCAACCAAATTCAAGCTTGATATCTTTTGGTGCAATTTCACAAACAATCTAACAATCCTATGCAATCCGATTTTAAGTTTTAGGATTTTAGGAAAATAAGAACTTGTTTGTTGATTGTCTACTTGTAGATTTTAGGGTTCCATTAAATTTAAAATCAGATTCGATTTCATAGGTTCCAAGGGGATTTAATTATTGTTTACCATCCACCGTTTGGGGTTGACTGGAATTGATCTGGGAGCTAAAGACCTCAGATTTTCCCTTGATCGCGAACCATGAATCTCGAACAGGAACTGCTACTGCCGCCAACGAACGGATCCCGAACCGCTCACGCAACGGACCGCGAACCTCGATCCACGAATCGCTATCGACCTGATTCTCGTCCCGCTCACGTACTGCTCTCGTCCGGATCCCGTACTGCTCTCGTCCGGAATATCGTATCTGTTCTCGTCCGGATCCCGTACTGCTCTCGTCCGGAATATCGTATCTGTTCTCGTCCGGATCCCGTACTGCTCTCGTCCGGAATATCGTACTGTTCTCGTCCGGAATCTCGCACTGCTCTCGGATGCTTCCGGACTGCTCTCGGATGCTTCCGGACTGCTCTCGGGAGGATTCTCGTATCGTTCCCGTACCGCTCTCGGATGGATCCTCGTACCGCCGCTATCGATCAGATCCTCGTACCGCTATCGATCGGATCCTCGTACCGCTATCGATCGGATCCTCGTACCGCTATCGATCGTATTCGTGTATCGCTGTCGATCAGTTCCTTGTACCGCTATCGATCAGCTTCGTGTATCGCTATCGATCACCTCCTCGTACCGCTATCGATCGCTATCGATCGGCTCCGTGTACCGCTATCGATCGCTATCGATCAGCTCTGTGTACCGCTATCGATCAGCTATCGATCAGCTCTGTGTACCGCTACCGATCAGCTTCTGCGTACCGCTATCGATCGGCTCTGCGTACCGTCTGCGTACTGCTATCGATCAGCTCTGCGTACCGTCTGCGTACTGCTATCGATCAGTTCCGCGTACGCGAGTTCACCCCCAAACCAAGTAACCACAAACTTCGATAGGGTTTTGGATTATCACCGAGAGAATTGGACTATCGCCGAGGGTTTTGGATTATCGCCGCGATCGGATGACAGATCGCCGAGAGTCACGGATTATCGCCGAGATCGGATGACAGATCGCCGAGAGTTTTGATCGAGTAAAGGATAGGGGCCGCGGTTTTAGGGTTTTAGGGAAGAAGAGAGAATCGGCGGCTGCTTAGGGTTTTGTGCGCGGCGGTTTTAGGGTTTTGTGTTTTAGTCTATCGTGCTGATAACGTGTTGTAAACTAGAGAGTTTAGGGAGTAAATCTCTTAGTCTTATTTCTCATTAGGAATAGAGGTTACATATTTATAGGGCAAAGGAGTAGCCCTAAGACCAAAACACAATAGGAAATACAAAGTATGAATGGGCCATAGGCTATGGGCCTAATGGGCTGAACCCATGAACTAATGGGCTGGACCTAAGTACCCAATGGGCTGGACAGTAAATGGGCCGGTCTGATAGAGTCCACTTAAGTGTTTTACAACAAATAATTGGTTTTAATAACTTTTAGAATGGTTTTATTGGACATTATGGGTTGACAAGCTTTTAGTCTACCTCTTTATGTAACTTGTTACACGTTCTATTTATAAGAAATGTTACTGAACTTTAAAATATGAATGTATGAGATGTACAAAAATATGTGATATATATATTGTCAATATATGCATATACTCGTTCATTTTATAGCTTGTAGTATAGATGAGTTTGGATCTATTTCAAGATGACGCAAAACTCAGTTTGTCAATAATTTTTCGATTCTTAATTATATTTTTCAATAGAAATTGTAGTTTGACAAATTGATCATTAGCAGCATTCCAAAAATTCTAAATTTTTTTTTTGTGAGATTGAGTTTGTGTCCAAATACCAAATTTAACATCTGAACTTGCTTATCTGCACAAACGAGTAGCATAAATGTTAAAATCAAGAAAATAGCATAAGAATATTGTTTTGGACATAGACCACACACATCCTCTTATGTTTTATTTCGTTGAATATGTCTTATATTTCGACATTATTATCACTCAGTTTCAAAGCTTGAAGTGACTCAGTGTCTGTCTCTGTCTTCTTCGTATGACGTGCACAGAAACCCTTTAGTCTCTCAAGTGCATCCTCAAGCATATGAGCTTCGACTCCGATGGTTATCCTCATCCAGTTCTTCAAACCCAGAGCCTCTCCTACAAAACGTTCCCCCCACAAACCCCATTTCAGCGTCAAAACAACTCAAATCAAAATTCATGCTGCTTGATTTCCATTTACTTTACCTGGAAGAAACAAGAGATTCTCCTCTCTGGCCAGCTTCATGCAGAAATCAGTGTCGTCCTTGATGTTATCCATCAATGACAGCTCCAGCTTTGTCTGCAGTAAGTGAAAACTGTTAAAAACGGATATATTTGAATATAGAACTTGGAGTTTTATGTATGATAATGGCTACTATATTCAATAGATTGAAAGACTAGTAACGGTCTGAAATGGATCAAGAATCACTAGTCTAATCTTAACTACGTTAATAAATGTATGTAGGTTACAGAAGTTTTACCAATAAGTAAGTGCAAGACTCAGGTTTCTTGGGACAGGAGACACATGGGATGTCTTTAAGCCTATCACACACCAAATCAACATTATGTTTGAGTATCTTGTTCTTCTTTGCAAAGAAGTTTTTATCCGCTTTCTCCAGGATCGCAGGAAGTGCAGCCTATATATCAAAGAAACAGACAGTAGTGTGTCATGAACCCAAATTCCAAAGACGAGTAATGTAAAAACATTTCCAAAACACACACAAACCTGAATTATAGTGGAAGGGTCAGGAGTTATGTCAAGACTCTGTTTGATGGATTGAGCCACCTATCCAGCAACACAAAAGGGTATAGCATATAGAGTGAGATTGCTTGTCACACAAGAGCAAGGGATGATCTTAAAAAGGTAGCAGTAAACAGACCTTGGTGGTTTCGAAAACGCCCTCCGGATCATTCAAAGCGATCCAGCCAATTTTCCATCCGGGAACAACCCATCCCTTAGATATGCCTGCTAGTGTCAACACTGGGACGATCGATGCGAACTTCCCCATTGGAACGAATGGATTGTCTCCGAATATAGTTTTGTCATATACTTCGTCTGAGATCACCATTATCCCCAGCTTCCGAGCCGTCTCTGCAACCTAAAAACGCAAGCTTTAGCGAGCTAAGAAATCAAAACTGGCTCAAAGTTTCAAGCTTTGGCTCAGTTATGGAATCAGAGAGATGAGCTTTTTTTTTTTTTTGCGTAATGATACAAAAATACAAACCTTTTTGAGATGGTCGTGAGAGTAGACATTTCCACAGGGGTTGTTGGGGTTAATCACAACCACTGCCACAGTGTTCTCGTCCGCAATGGCTTCGATACCTTCAAGATCAATTTCCCACTCTTTCTCGGGAAGAAGATCAAACTTGCGAATCTCGAGACCACTGTAAGCAGCACGAGCGTCGTAGTGAGGGAAGCCAGGACGTGGGAGCAAGATGTTTGCGTTTGGTCGGGCCAATGATTCGAACACGATCTCTATCCCTTGGTTGCATCCAGCAGTCAGGAAGATATCTTCCGGAGTTAACTTGTTCGGAAGATCTCGGTTCAGGTAATCAGCAACGGCTCTGTTCACAACAGAGCAATCAATATCAAACACAATGTGGATCGATACATAGTATTAAAATGTTACGGGGTCTTATTTGGAAAATACTAAAATGTAGGGTCTAAAACACAATTTTAAGATTATACACGAGTGTGCGTGACTCTGAAGGAAAGCTTTAAAGTTGACATCTTGTCAAAATTGATCCGCCGTTGACTCGGAAAGGTCTCCGATCACGATCAAATTCGAAGAACCCAGATCGTGATTTGGGTGATTAAATTGAAAGATCGAGATTTTGAGAGATTATAGTTACCGTCTTGCGGGGAGAATCCCAGCTCCGGGACCGTAAGAGTTGCATTTGCCGGAGCGGAGGGCGTCGACGACGGCGTCTTCGGCTTCGATACAGGTGCGGTAGCAAGGGTATACGGAAGGGTCACCGTGGCCGAGGGGTAAAATAGTCTTTTTGACGTCTTTGTTGCAGTTGCCGAAGAGCATATAGATGACACCTCTCAGCGTTACGGTGGAGGCTTTCGCTGCTTTATCGCTTCCGCTGAAACGCCAAACGCTACTTTGACCATTCTGTGTCTGCGTTTTGGGATCTTTCTCAGTTTTAAACGCGGGTACCGCTAGGTTGGCGTGCGGTTGTTCTTCGCTCATCTTTTCTCTTTTGAGTTCTCTGTTCACAGTAAGAAGGCCAAACAAACAAACAAAAAAGTATTTGAAAACAAACTTCGAATGCGATAGGAAATATTATAGTGCAAAGTTTTGAAAAATGAAACGTGATATAAAAATAAAAAAAAAAAGAATCTTGGTGAGACCTAACTCAAACTAATATCACGTGTCACAAAAGTAGTCCAATTGGTGGGACTAGCATGGTTAGTATACGGTTGGAAAATTAAAACCGGACCAGTTAGTTAACCGGGGAATGTAGATGGTATAGTACAATTGTGTGTAGTAACCAAATTAAGGAATATCATAATTTCTTTGTTTAAAATGTGTGTATCAATATGAGTACAGTTTGAAATGTGTGTACTCAAATTTGCCTTATCATTACATTTAAACTTAATAAGAGCATCTCCATCAATAAAATTTTAAAAAGTTGCTTAACAATTATTTTATTATAATCTTTTATAAAAAAAATTAGAGTAATAACTTCTTAGGAAACTGTAAAATTTTATGAGTCTATTGATAGTTGCCAAACTAGGAGTCCTTAATTAAAAAAAAAATCTAATTTTATAAATTATTATAGTATAATTTATTTTGTTTAAATTTGTAAATATTGTATATTTTAAAAAATTAAAATGATTGGATTTCATAAAAGAACATAACTCAAACATTGACAAGAACATAAGTCAAATTCAGATTAGCTGAAGAAGAAGATAAAGGAAGGAGATGAAGAAGAAGAGAAAAATCAATCATAAAGTGACATACAAGGATGTTTAACAATTTCTAAAAAGGTACTTATAACTTATGATCGAATCTTAAGTTTATTATATATTTTTGATTTAATTTTTATTGTTTTATTGTTAAGATATTCATAAGCACCATAAATCGAGATTATATGTCTTAGGAGGTTATTGGTTCTATGATTTTAATGGATTTAGAAATCCAAACAAAAATCATGTGTTATTCAATCATTGATTTTAAAATACTTATCAAAATTATGTGTTATTGGTTCTATGATTTACAAATACTTTTAAAATCTCATGTTATTCATTTAATGATTTGTTTTTGGATTTCAAAATCCACAGTATGTTTTAAATGGATTTGTATGGATTTGAAAGTGTAAAATAGAAGGATTCAAATCCAAGGATAAAACATGTTATTTCAAAATCCATGTGTTTTGATTTCTAGAATTTATAATTCCATATGGATTTAGAAATCACCTCTCTAATAAAAGCCCCTTAATAAAGACACTTTAGACCTAGTACACATTCTTTTAAAAAAAGGCAATTGATAAAAATAGCACAATTTTAAGTTTTTCCACAATTAGCATATGTTTTCAAATGTTCCAAAACTAGCCCAAAATTCTAATGAATACAATTATAATTAAAATCTCATCTTTATCTCTACAGATGAGCATAAAGCCCGACGAAGGAATGTTGCCATGAGCCAATTGAATCCTTACTCCCACAAGACCTTGAAGCATCCCAGATCTCTTGTCAATCGATTCTCATCGTCGATCTGTCGTTGTCGCCGTGTTCTCGCTGCCGTGTTTTCCTAACCCTTTCTCATCGTCGATCTGTCGTTGTCAATCGATTCTTTTCTCTATTTTTCTTTCTGGGATATGAAAATCAAGATTTAATTGTGCCGGCCGGTGAGTTTGAATCACAGCGACAAACGCCGACGATGTCAATTTGAAGCCGTTGTTGCAGGTTTTAGATATCAAAATGATTGGGAGAAGCAAAGAGAGGTGTCGTTTCCTCATTTCATATGGTGTTTTGGCTCAACATGCTATGGTCGCGGTTCAGTTTAATGATCGAGTCAAGTCATGACAAATTGAGAAAAGATCTTTCGTTTAGCTTATTGATTACATTTGCAGCGATGTTAAAGGCCACAAGAAATTTTTGCACCTCCCTATTTGTTTCCTATATATCTGGTTAGATCTAAACCACAGTTGAGTTGATTAAAATTTGGATTTTTAGTTTAGTAAGTGACTCAAAGGTTTGATAAGTGTTACTGTTTTCGTATGATGGGAAAAAATATTAATCTATGTGGTTGTGTTCAACGTTTTGGTTTTGTAGTCTCATCTGCATTTTTTTGTATGAGAACGTAATATGTAAACTAGCTTTCGCTTTGGATACAACTTTTTGATTATGTGATGTACTAAGTTTCTTTTTTTCTACAAATTTGCTTTGTTGAGTAATTGAAGAAAGTTAAACACATTAACCTTGGCCAAATACAACTATTTTATAAGAGAATTCAGTTGTCTTGTTTGTTGATGTGTTTCTTAGTCACATTTGAAAATTAAGGAAGTATTATTGAGAATTTATGAAGACTTTCCTGAAACTTATATTCCCTGATTTTAATTTTTACTATGCAAGTATGCTTTGGATATGTTTAAGGAGTGTGTTGGTATTTAATAGGACTATGTTTGAAATTTTTTAACATTGTTTTTGGTACTTGTATGATGTTTTTTCATTAAAACAGTGTTACATGTTTCTGTTAGCACTTTACTTTAACTTTTATTGAACTTCAGGAAGGATTCTACAAAATTTAGGAAGGGTCCTTTAACTTCATGATGTCTGTCATAAAAAAAGTTTGGCTTTCCTACTCGTTATTAATGAAGATGTCTACCGAGATCTGAACAAAAATGAAATTCATGAAAGATTCAATAATATTCAAGAATGACTCCTTGAAATTCAGGATGGTTTTCATAAAAATAATAGTTGAAAAAGATTACATCTTTAAAGTGTTCTTGCTTAAATCTCATAAGGGTTTTGGGTGCTTTGCCATGGAGCATGCTGTTCATCATCAGCTCTATGTTTTTTCTTTGGAATAACATACTCAACTTACATTGCACGTTTCTTTGTTCTTTGCTGAAATCAAAATGTAAACAAAAAACTCACATTACAATCCGCTTAGGAATGTCTTCCTAATTTATGAATTCCTTCCTAAAGTTTCAGTAATGCGTCCTAAATTTCAGAAACATCTTCCTGAATGTCTGAAACCAACATCTATATAGCCAAATGTTGATTTGCAATATGAAACTCTTGACAAATATAAGCATTAGATGTAGATTCTACAAGTGTTAAATATAATTGACACCTTAAACTAAGATCCATGATCAAAGTGGGATGATCATAATACATTCAAGTACAAAATTGTTAAACATGCTATATTTCTTAAAACAGAGTGATGTATATGCCATAGTAGCCAATGTACATAATGTTAAAACCTGCAAACTACAAGTTGAAGAAGCCGAGGACAATAAAATCAGTGACGACGATGAACTTCTCTTACTCTTAACAAATGTCTTTCTCATCTTCCTCTACTAAACAATTCATTTAATCCCAAGATGATTTCCACACAACTTTAGCTTCCACAAAAATATATTGTTTCAGTTTCTCTCATCTTCTTCTTCTTTCCTCTTTTTTTTACATATCTTCTCTACTTCTGGATCACTCTCACTCTCAAATCGAAATATCAACACGACATGCCCTCCTCCTCCTCATTCGTCACCTAACTTTTGTAAAAGTAAGAGAAGTGAGAGACAACACACACCCACGATTTGGACATGTGATTCATCAAAGAAAAACCATTGCTAAAATTTTCCCATCTACTATTCTCATTGGGAGCACATACAGATACAAACACTCGCAATCTAACTGTAGAATTTCATACCCTCAACACATGCATTTGCATAATCTTTACCACATTATTACACACAGTTCTTATTTCTCTATGGTGAGATTCCAAGTTAGTAAATGGTACCTGAGAGTGACAATCTTGGTAACCAAATGAAACATGATGACTGGAACTGCCACATTCTCTCGTTGTCACCGAAGATAGAAGCAAACTAAGAACCAGATCCAATTCATGTTCCATCTCTGCAACTCTCTTCACCGTTGCGTTCAGCTTCTTCCCTGTACTAAGTTTCCCATCCATCATTTCTCCAATTGAGCCGTCAAAGTTTCAATCTTCTCATACGCATCTCCCAACGAAGCTGCTTCAAACTCTCTCTGCAAACTTATGCAATCAGCAAAAAATGAATCTTATATCATCTTGAATCCAGCGTGAGCATGTCGAGAGGAGTAATAGTAGTAATAACATACCAAAACTCTATAATCGATACACTTCTTCTTCTTTTGCTGTTACCGTAACCTTCTCCGACGATAAAGTGGTGGAAGTCGATGATGATTCGAAAAACCAAATCGTTCTGGTGTCTAAAGTTAAGGAGACTGTTACGACGAAGAAGAAGATACTCCGATCGATTATGGATTCGGCGAAAGCAGAGGAGTACGGTGAGTCTCTCTCGAAAATTATTAAGGACGAAGGCGAAGAAAAAGCCCAGAAATAATAATAATTGTATAATTAATAAAACCCAAAAATAATAATATTTCTCTCAATTAGTTATTCAGTATTAAGAAATGCTAGTTTTGGAACATTCCAGCGTGTGTGCTAGTTTTGGAACAAAAACATGCTATTTTAGGATATTTCTTTTAAAGAAATTATTTTACAATTTTTTAAAAGAAAAATATTTGTTAAGACACTCTCTTAGATTTGTCCAATGGAGATGGTCATAGTGCGTGGTTGTTTTGTTTTCAAATTATAGTTATTAACTTATTACGGATGCATGCGGCTTCTCTAATGGGCAAGGTGACAAAAACGAGGAAAGTTATGTTCTTACGAGATTAACCCATTTACCCATGTGATGATTTCAGAGAAAAAAACTACATATTGATCTTGATAGATGTTGTCCTTGTTAATTTACATAAAAATCTTGATAGATGTTGGCCTTGTAAATTTACATACTACATACACATGAACAAGTTGACTACGACACTAGGAAGTATTTTCGCAAGCCAAGATTACTTCTTGTAGAAGCATCTAAAAAATTCACAATCCTCTTTGAAAAAAAATTATAATGATTATATCATATATGTAATTTGTGTGTATTAAGAATCTAGGTTAATCAGGTTTAACATTCTCCTCTCTATCATCATCTAATACTTATAGGAAGGACGTTTAACTAACCAAGTTCATTGACAGAGGGTTAGGAGATAAAAAGAAGATCTCTTGTGGTAAATGAAGACATAATAAAAACTTTGAGGATTGGTTAACGGAGAACTTTGGTGTATGGCACAAGTCCAACATATTTAACTTTTGCAAGAGATGCATGCACTAGTGGTCATTAATACATACGGCTTTTGGGATAATATCAAACTTGCAACTGTTATAGAGATTCTGACATAAGTACCCTTTTTTTTTCCTAACTTTATATTTCTTCTGTGTAAATAGACCCCCTTTAGCGCTTTCATACTATGAGGTTGATAGAGTATTTCGATCATGATTCATGAACCAAGCATGGAACAACTCTTTCTCTTTTGGCCATATGTTTTTTACAAGAGCGCTTGGGCGTTTATGTCTTTTGTTTCTCTCTCACACACACTGGATTGGTAAAATTTATAGACTCACTGGAACCTTACAACTATACAAGAGATGTCGTCTTTGCTTTTCTTAGAGAGTGCTTCTTCTATCAACTCCTTGGCTGCCGCTTGTGGATCTTTTATGCTTTTGATCACTTCCACAGCTTCTTGGTTCGTTATCACCTGTTAAATACAATACTCGTCAAACAATATTGTATTAATCAAGTCCATCACTATGATGATAAGATGCAAAGAGATCTCAAATACCTTCCAAATTCCATCACTCGCAAAAACGATGAACTCAGTCTCATCATCGATTGTCTGGTGTGTTATGTCTGGTTCTGAGCTAAGATGTATCTTTAAGCTCTTGTCACCAAACGCCCTCGCAACCGCTAGCTGTCCATCGACTCTTGGAACATCCCCTGATACATTCAAGAATCCTCTCTATCAAAATATTCCTCTTCACATCTTCTTTATATATTTCTCTTAATTCAAAGACACTTACCTGGAATATTTGATACAAAGCCACCACGGCTCTCAATTTCCTTTTGTTCTTTGCTTGGTTCATGGTCAACAGAGAGTTGATAGGCAACACCATTCTTTGACATCACTGCCCGTGAGTCTCCAACATTAGCAACCACTAGCATTTTCCCATCTATCAGAATGCCTGTCACAGCCGTTGATCCGCCTTTGCCAAGTTTAAGTGACTGCTCTAGTATCACAGCATCGGTTGATATGTATGCATTCCTTATAGCGTTTTCCGTATCAGTCCAAAAATCCTTCTGAGAAAAAAAGTGAAACAGCAAAAATATTTACACAACTAGCTAGAAATTAATTGACAAAAACCAAAAAAACAGAATCAGGCCTTTAAAACATGAGAGTTATAACCAATTACGTACCTCTTTGAGAATGTTATCAAAGAGATTGGTCTGCAAGTACCTGGCCACATCATGCCCCAAGTGACCGTCAAAGATAGCAAACAAACCCAAATCATGGCCGTCCACTTTCTTGAACTCAGACACAACATAGTCCTCCATTGGATGGCATGCTTTCCCTTTCACAAACTCAAAACCGTGTGCGACGTTCTTCCACATCTTGCTCTTACCTCTTCCTGTCTCAGATCCGCAGAATCCAGCCTTCAACTATTCTCACACCAAAAAAAAACAACAAGTTAAAGAGATCCATGGTACGCATGTTATAATAAACACTCTGGAGTACTCTTCAAACGAAAATCACATGCATAAATCCAAAGTTCTGTAGTACCTAAATATATAATATGTCTAACCAAAAGAGCTAGCATAATAGGAAATGCACAAATATCACGAGATTAACACAAGCTCTAGTAATTAACATGTCAAATACTTGGAAATTTGGTTCCTAAAAGCGGCTCTACGTAGAAGTTAGAACAGAGAAGCAAAAACATAGAAATAGGTTGTGAATTAGAACAAGACATATAGAGAAGTAGAAGGATCAGATCACAAAAAAACAAGATCCTAGAGTTGACCCCTTGAATTAACTTTCTCAATTAAGCAACTTGATACGCTATTTAAAGAAAAATAGAAAAGACTAGTTAGAGTTGAGCTGAAGCAATACCTTCATCTTGTGGAGAATCTCTCTGCCTGTCATTGTGAAAAGGATTTGTTATTCTCTGGGTTTGTGATTCTGTGAATGATTCAAAAGACAGAAAGAGAAAGAGAGATGAAGTTTATGTAATAAATGACTTGTGAGGTTGTGTCACATGTGAACCAGCCGATGACGCTATTATCTCATTATTGGCTGCTTGCTGCCTTACTTTGGTCCGCCGACGACTTATCTTTTTTTCTAATTAATCCTTCATAATCAATCCAGTAAATTAAACAAATTCTCTCTTGAATGATCTGTCTAATATATTTATTATTTGATGGATTCTCTCACGTTGCCGACAAAAAATAAAAACATTGTTTTAACATAAAAAAATGTTATTTCGTACACAACTTCATGTCATTCAAAATATTATTGAGACTAGTTATTGTGTCAACAACATGTGTGTGTAACAAATTAAAACGAATATTTTTTTTAAAAAAAAATCTTTATGTCATGCTCAAAAACAAATTGGCTAACGAATTAAAATGCAAAAAATTAGTCAAATGAATCTGACGAAAAAAAACTGACAAATATATCCACACGCAACAAAAACGCGTTGAGCGCGTGAGATTAGAATCCGTGGAAGAAAGACATGCAGCGCGTGGGTCGGGATTACTCATTTGTGTGTCTCACTTGATTGATACATGGGCCAATATAATATACAACAACACAGAGGCCCATTTACACTATTGGGCTATATAGAATTGATCCAACAAATTTTGAATTTCGAAACTGATTTTTCAAAAAGCTTTACTCCCTCTTCTCTCTCTCTTTCTCGCTCTATCTCTACGACTGCGAAAATGACAATCGGTTACAGAGACACCGCCGGTGAATCCAACACCGCCGCCGACGACCCGCTCTTCCCGTGGCTTTTGTAAATTACAAATTCACCTCTCTACTTCTCATCTAATCAATTGTGAAATTATGTGTCAAAAAGGGTTCCTGATTTTATTTGGATGTTGTGGGTTGTTTGGGGTTTGTTTTCACAGGAAAATTAAAAAGGCGACGGAGGATCTCTACTCTGGTAAAAAATCCGGAGAAGATCTCGATGAGCTTCTCCATGATTGTATTTCAACTTGTAAGCAAGATGCTCGGTACCGAAACGACCTCAGATTCCTCAAGATCTGGTTCCTCTACGTAATTAATTTACTATTAAAACCCTCATCGTTTTTATCATTTTCTTCGAATTTGTTTTTGTTTTTGATTTCGCATACTTAGGGTTTGGGATTGTTACTTAATATCCCAAATCAGTTGATGTGGATGTTACAGTTTTTGAGGGGTCTTTTCAGAAATCGCACTAATTGGTTGAATTTTGCTTCAATTTTGGGTGGTTTTTAGCTTGAGGGATGTGAAGATTTCGAGAGTGTTTATAGAGAAGTTGAAGAGAAGGAGATATGTACAGGGCATTCGTTGCTCTATGAATGGTATGCTATTTTTCTTGAGGTCAAAGGATTATGGCGAAGAGCAAATTCGGTTTACCAGACTGGTCTTTTAAGGTCTCTTCTTATCTCTCTTCCTCTTGTTTTTATAGTTTCGTGTCTTGTGCTGTTTTTTTGCTCATTTCTGCTATCTATCTTTTGGAGAATTTGTAGGAAAGCTGAACCATTTGACAGGTTAAAAGAGGCTCACTCATTGTTCTTGCAAAGAATCTCTAAGAGGACCAAAGCACCTTCCCTTGAAAAGGTTTGTTTCCTAGTATTGTTTAACATTAACTAGTAATATTTGGTTTCTCTGCTGCACTTTGTTAGCTTTTAGTTGAGAATTGAATGGAGTTCTCTTTATGTATTTTACCTTTTCTTTCTGGCAAATTGATGATGATGATGACCAGGCCACTGACTTGGAGACGGGTTTTGTAAATCCATGGGAAACCTCCACTGTGAACAGCTTAATTCAAAAGATAAAACCCCAGCTTGTGAAATATGATGTAAGGCAAATGGAAACTTTTACATGATTTTCACTTATATAGGGAGGCGTCTCCACTGAGTGTCTTTCTTTATGTTTGCATCAGGGGTACCATGCCAGCAACAAAGTTTTCCCCGGAAAAGCCAACCTGTCTTCTTTGCAGAATTATTCCAGAAATAAGATCATTGACATAGGTATACTCTTGTCATACCAATCTAGTCTATCACCTTTGCAGGATAAATAATGTTAATTTTAATGTTAGAGATGCATTGTTTCATATGACCATGTATTCATTTGTTTAAAAGAAATTGATTCCCGCTTTGTTCTCACCTGGGACAATATTTCTTCTCTGTCACAAAATAAATATAACAAAATATGACTTGAATACATTGGTCTCCTTCTATTTGCTAGGTGGAAGGAAGTACCAGATCAAGGGCTGTGCTGGTAAAGGTGGTTTTGCTCAAGTGTTCAAAGCATACATTGACAGCAATCCCGATGAAGTAGTTGCTCTAAAGGTAGACCCTTCAAGTTTTTTCAAATACAGTATGATGCAAAATGGAACGAATGGCAGATAGCTCACATCACATATTGCATATACTACTTTCTCACAGGTACAAAAGCCACCTTTTCCTTGGGAATTTCACATGTATCGCCAACTTGATTGCAGGATCCCAGAGAGCCAAGTATGTCCTTTACCATTAATATTACCAGGTCACAGGTGTTTCACACCGTACTAATTGCTCTCATACTATGTTAGAGATCAAGTTTTGGAATGGCTCAGAGAGTGCAAGTGTATTCGGACTACAGTATACTTGTCTGCGATTATCTATCACATGGGACACTCCATGTAGGTTTCTGTGGACTCTTCGGGACTGAATATACGAAACGGAAACATACTTCCCTGTTTAATTTACCTTCTTTTTGTGGTTTAAGGATGTCATAAACTCGTATATCGTTGTTGGCAAGTCCATGGAAGAAGTTTTGTGCATGTATTACACAATAGAAATGCTGTACATGCTAGAAACTTTGCACAGTGTTGGAATCATTCATGGTGATTTCAAGCCAGACAATCTGCTGATCCGATACCCTACGTAAGCTTATTCCGTTCCAATAGTGCTGATTAGATTGTAGATTAGACTTTTTGATCATGAAGCCATGTACTTGTATGTTTACGATCGTGGCAGAGACTGAGATACCTCACGTCTTACTTGCAGAGAAAACCTAACTGAGACAGGCTTCCATGAGAAAACAGGTTCTTCGAGCAATCAGGTATATCCCTTATGCGACCACTAGTTTTGATTTTTGTGCGTTATGTTCAGAATCTGATGCAATTTATCATTTCTGTCTCAGTGTCTCTGTCTTGTTGACTGGGGTAGAGGAATAGACTTGAGACTGTTTCCTAGAACCACTGAGTTTACAGGAGATTGTCGTACCTCAGGCTTCCGTTGCATGGAGATGAAGGAGAATAAACCTTGGAAGTTTCAGGCAAGTCTTTTAAATCACACTGTTTCAGCAAGAATATGTCTTTGCATGATTAGACTTTAAACCATTCGAGGTCTCATGTGTAATATAGGTGGACACTTATGGACTCTGTGTAATCGTCCACATGATGCTGCACAACACGTACTTGGAGATCGATAAGAAACAATCGCTGGACGGTAGCTACATTAATTTGCCAAGAACTTCATTTAAAAGGTCTCAAAAATCAAAGAACATTGCTTGTTTTGTCTTTCAGATTAAAAAACATTACTGTGGTATAAAGATTTGGTATTCAATTCACTAAGTTGTTTGCTCAGATACTGGAACGTGAATATGTGGAAGGAACTGTTCACGAAGCTGCTCAACAGAGAGACATGTGAAGATGACACAGAGACACTGAGGAATCTGAGAAAGTCAATGGAAGAGTATATATGCGCGGATCCTAAGCTCATGAAGAAGCTCAACGAGTTACTCTCGAAACAACGCGTCTCTTTATGCTCTTCGTAATCATCTTCACGCAGTAATTAAACAGTCTCTGTATAGTGGGTAGTCTGTTAGGGAGAAGAAAAAGAAAGAAACATGCAGAGACTTTGATTGCCTCTCAAATAATTGAATGTATTTATCTAACACATCTATATTTATCACATGTTAGAAGTCTGGGGTGATTTATTAAGGAGTGAATTAAGTTTCAAGCACTTTGCAAGTGATGGGGAATTCAAGTAAGTAAACATCAAGTTATAGAAGTTTTAGAGTCAGGTTAATACCCGCGCTATGCCGCCGGATTGTATTAGAAGATTTTATTTAATACAAAAATATGGTTTGATTTTTTTAAAAAATCACAATTCAATGTAAGTTGTTTGATATCAAGTAGCAAAATTATTAAAATTTCAGTGCAAGTTTTTATCTGTTTTTCCCCTATATTTATCATAATATTTTATTATTATTTTATTCAAACAATTTTAAGTAAAATATACAAACAACATTGTTCTTACTTTTGTCGAACGAATCAGGAAAAATCAGAGGAAACAACTCAGCAAGAATATAATACAAACAAAACAATAAATCAGGACATACAATTTCGATAACCGCTTCATTAATTCTAAGAATTTTATAGTGACTCAAGTTGCTAACCTAAACAATATGAGATGGTAGTACAATTCAGGATATGAGATCAGAGATTCCAATTCACAAGATGAATCAATTCACAAGATGAATCAACTCACAACTTTTATCATTTTTTATTTTTTCATCTAAGTAATATTTGTCCTCAATCTCAAAACATCTCTTTTGCTAGATATATAGTCATTTTGAGTCTCATTCTCTTTTGCCATACTTGAGTTTTTTTCTCTTCATAAACTCTTCCTTGTTGGCTATAGAGCTCATTAACTTGGCAGATTTCATTAGTTTTAACATTAGAATACAGAGTTTCATGTATCTGAGTATACAGTAGATTTAGCCACCGAACCAATACTCTGTAAATATTCAAGTAATCACCACAACATTATCACATAAAGCAACTGGACAAAGTAGGTTTTTATGAACTAAATAAACTGGAAATACTCTTCTTGAAAAGTTTGAAACCATTCCCAGGAAGCTACCTAGAAAAAATTAATAAGAGATGGAGGGACCAAGTCAAGCTTTATATTCACTTCAACTATGAATCTATGAAATCCAAAGTCATTGATCCAAGTTTTTTGGTTAGTGTAAATTGTTATCACAATTCACACACTCAACTTATGTAGCTCCGCTTTGTAGTCACCTTTGCATATGAAGTTAATATTCACAACATTCACCACTTCAGCTATATTATTACTTTTTACTTTGTTCTAAAGATGATACTAACAAATTATAGTTTATAGTTAGGATAATGTCAAATCATTAAGAACTGGATTGTGATGCATAAGAAAATAAATATAACTTGGTTTTACCGAGATAAGTAGGATGATGACTAAACCGTCTTTAAAGTATTCAAATACGTAAAAATGCAAAAATAGCTTCTCTGTTTGTCAATGGTCATGGTGCTTTCACACTTCTTTCCAAAAAAACATCATCAAAGTATTCAGATTTTTGATTAGCCTCACGAATATATAACAATAGGAACAAACATAGCAATTTTGAAATAAACCTTAGTAAACATACATGTTCATCGATCCTACACTTTTGCAGAAGCAATTTTAGTTTCTGACAAGACTAATCTACTCGGTTCAATGGATGTTCTGACTTCTGAACTCCGAAGCTTGATGCAATGGACTTGCAACCTTTCTATTGATTTTCACCTCCGCAGCTTTCAAATAAACCCATTCAGAAATCTCCTCCTTCCTCTTTTCTTCGTCGTCATCCTCCTCTCGTTCGCTCTTCTCCTCTCTCTCAATTTCTTTCCGTAATCATTTCGTTTCTTCATGGGTTTTTTTCTTCTCTTATTAGATATCCCTTATACACTTAGAGAATCGCGTGCTTTCCTCATTTCGTCCTCAGGAGTATCTCAGAATTTTGCTACCCTAGTAAATTTACCGATCTAGATTTGTCTCCCCTCCAAAGTTCGTGAAATGTTTTTGCCAGAGATGAATAGAGTTCGACACAACGACTTTAGTTCTTGAGATCGATTAGATTCCCACATCCCCTTAAGAGTACATCTTTTCATTAGAATCATAGATTATCATGATCCGTATCGATTTCGATCGGAGATAGAACAATAATACATCTTGTGTTATTTCATTATTCTTTATGGGTGATTTTAAGTCCACTTATTTTAATAAAACCCCAACAAAATGAGATAAAGTTTTAAGAGAAAAATGACATGGAATAAAGTAGATTTATTATAGGTTGACATATGATGAGTTGTATTATTTGAAATGTTTTCATTGGCTGAAGATTTTACTGAAGTGTCAAGCTGAGAAGAGTTTAAAATGCTGAATTGTAGATCCTAGAGAGATACATGGTAGTTTTATTGTATTGATTATTGACTTCTTGTATGTTAGTGTTAAAGAAGAAGATGATAGACTCTGGCGTTGCTAGAAAGTTTGAGCCAAAAATAATCTCTATTTGCTTTTATATGTTGAAAGAATGACCAATGATTAAAGAGACTTATTACACAATTCATACAAATGTCTACTCCGCCAGATTCTATCTATTCTCTGTTTTCATCTAATATTTTTCCAAGACCTGTCTGAAACCAAACAAGGAGCCAAAGCCTGGAACATCATGATTCAAGCAGCTTGTACCTACAACTAATGTTGGTGTAGTTCGTTAATAATAGACAATTCTTAGGTAACCGAAGCTTAAGCTGGAGGAAGTGGGCGACGACATGTTGGGCACTCCATCTTTATATCCATCCATCTCTGTAAGCATCCCGAGTGGAATATATGCTCGCACGGCGTTACCATGCAATCATTTATACGGTGTCTGAGATCAATCGTGGCCATGCAGATTACGCAGTCCCTGCTTCGGTTTACATCATGATCGAATCTTCTGTGGTAGCTGTATTTCTCAGGTAGCATCTGCGCCAAATCAGAAGTAAACACATCAACTCTTGCCTGTAAAGACAACTCTAGGCAATTTATTTTACTATCGATCTAAAAAAAAGGCATCAGAAGAACCAACAAACCTTCCGAGGGACAAAGCAACGAGACCCGAAATAATGCTGAAGAAGAAGAAGACCAGCTTGAGACCCCACGAATGCGCACAGGCCTACACACCAGGCCTTGCTGGGCTCTACACGCATGAAGTTCTTCGGGCATCCAAAAACATACAAGGGTATAGCAAGTCGTGTAACAGTCATCCCCATGATATAATAAGGGTGCAGAGACTTTCGAGAATCACGAACAACATTTGCAACTATCTGGGGAATCCAAAATGAATACATGAGTAGGAGGATCGGCCGCATGTAGTTGTGGAACTCGTACATTATCAATATGCCTCCAAGAAGGATTCCATCTGTTGAGAATCATTACGATGAGAGAAACATCAAACATCTGTGAGCCTTTACTTTGATGAACAAACACAAAAGAAATCAAATACTCACAGAAACGGCTGTACAGAAAGGAGGGCTCACGCCTCATTGTTTCCCAGCCCTCACCACTGGTTGAAGGCCGGGTTGCTTTCCATATGGACAGAAGATATCTCATCTCAAATATCGAAAACACTACAAATTTGAAGAACGCAGCCGTTGCAAAAGCGTTAAAAAGGGATTCTGCATAAGAATAAAATGGAATGGTTCAGAAAAGACCATGAGCATTTCTCAATCTTCCTGTGAAAACCCACAAATATGCTTACAGGCTATGATGATTACCATTTAAACAAAGAGGAAACACAATGTGATTAAGTGTGAGATTACTTTTAAAAATACATACCAACAAAAATCCCAGCTGTGAGATGTAAAAGGCATAAATAAGAATCCATGATGGCTTGTTGCCCGATCATTACTATAGAGACCTTTGCAGCACCCTTGTATACAAGAAGAGTTAATTCCAAAGTTAGCATCCAGTCTCTTCTAAAAAAAAATCAGATTAACAAAAAAATCAAGAATCTTACGGATTGTGTGTTACTGTGCTCCATTTGCCGGATCAACAAAAGAACCTGTAGGAACGAGACCTAAGAACAATAACAAGCTAAGGAATTCGCTAAAAGTGTGTCCATGTTGTCATTATATGATGGAATGGAAAGAGCTTAGAACAAAGGATACAAAAGTGACCATCAATGTATAGTTCACAGCTTTGTTATAATAGACTTCAACGTTTACGGAGGTCGCATTCAGCGACAAGGGAGAAAAACAATCTCCGTCATCATCTACTGCAGGACTTTCCATCAATCCGTCGATATGATAATGATCTTTGTCCCCATCTACCAAAATGAGTAAAAGTCAAGACTAAATTAAACTAAGAAGGCAAGAACTGAGCCAGCATCATCATTTCAACCTCAAATGTTAGAAGACAACAGAAGGCATACATACTGTTTTCACTAGAAACGGTTTGGGAAATTTGAGCTGCTATTTCGATATTGCAGTGCTTCTCCATCTCATATATTGGAGCTGTGAATACAAAACAAATGAAGGTCAAATGTAGCACAAGTGTAACACATATGGAAACAAATCCAGATCCTACTCACAAGTTTTCTTTTTCGATAATCTGTCTCTTGGAGATTCTTGAAATACTACGGAGGAAAAAATTCCAAGCTGTCCGACAGAAGAAAAGTTGACACTAATAAGCTCTCCAAACATTTTAACGCATCGAATAAAGGTAAGGAAGAATCAGAAAAACGATCCATCATCTTACGGCAAAGTAGATCACATCATGCATTACCAGGTGATAGGGGCTGGAGAGAAGATAATCGTCTTCTAGTCCTGAATCACCCTTCTTTCCGCTGATGAATCATTAAACACTTAGAGAATCCTCCCAATACTGGATCTTGAAAAGCATTAAGTAAATCAATAATCTTAGTTATACCTGTTGGCAACAAGACGGAGCTGTCTAAAGGGCCAAATATATACACCTTCCACTTTAATTTGGGCACCACCCACATTGTGTTCATTGTCAAACACATCATGGAAAACAACTGCACCCTGTTCCGCAATAAATGTTAACAACCAAGTTCTGATTTTGCAAAAGTTATTTTTTTAAGATATGCAGACTATTAATAAAGAGCTATTGACCTGAACATAATGTACACCAGTTATTTTTGTTGGACTTGTCACTAATTCAATGACAGAGTTACCGCTTTCTTTTCTGAAATCTGGGAACTTTGAAGAGCTATTTACAGTATCTAGAAACTTCCAGGTGCCTGAAACATACATCACGGAAATGAGCTTCAACATCATCCATCAGCATAGAATATGATTAAACTGACGCAGAAGCAAAATGAAGAATGCAATGTCACAAAGACCTCTATATGTTCCTGTTATATTCCAAGCAGAAAAAGGTCCTGCTCCGCCTTTTTCTTTTTTGCCAAAGAGCCACTGCAAAGGATCACAAAAAACAATCTCTAAGCCTTGAAACCCCATCCAGTCTCAGCCTCAAATACACAATTTCCTAAAACTGCAATCTTATTCCCATCCTAGTCAGAAGTTCAACTATTGGAACAGCTGTTCTCTCTCTCTCTCTCTAGTCTCTCCATAAATAACGTAACCAAGTCAACGAACACATTGAACAGCAAATGAATCAAAGACATAGCGCGGATACAAAATCAAGGAACATTGAAAAGCAAATGGAAGCAGAATCATCAATCAAATCAACACAAACCTCATCACCCCAGGATCGAGCTGTCTCCCTTATGGGTCTCAATCCATGAGCTTGTTGCAGCAAAACGGCAAACCAAATCGAAAAGCAGAGGAACCCTAATCCCCAAACCCCCAGCTTCCTCATATCACAACCCCAAAATTACAATGCCGACGATTCATCAAAGACATAAAAGGAGCCAAGAAGAAGAGATCAATAAAAAAGGAGGTTGCTTCAAGTGAAGTCAAACAACAAAGAAACGAAGAATCAAATCGGCTGAACAGAGAAAGTGAGAGCCCAACAAACAACTGCCCAATAGAAGATTATATTGTCGTCGTCTGCACCAAACACACCGCAACTAGAAGAGATTATGACAGAGAAACAAACTCTGCAATTGTTGTGTTAATTTGTGGTATCAATCAATCAATCATCATAGAACAGCAAACTGACTTTGAAAAATGGTGGTCCTTCCTTTTGAGTAGATAGATTCTCTCTATCGATTCCTCGTTTTTGGGTGAAAGTTGAAAACTTTTTATGTTCGGAGAGAAGAAAAAGGTGCAAACTTGGAAAGGAGTTTCCTTTATAAAAGTTGAAGATGATCTCTCTGCTTGGCTCACTTTTTTTTTTTTCTTCTCTTCTTTTTTCAGTTCCCCAAAACATTATTATAAATTTTAAAATAAATTGATAAAATAGTCTGAGATTTATGCAAAATGTCAACTGTATAAATATTTCATTATATACCGTCATAAAAAAAAATCATTATACATTTGATTAAAACAAATAATACGGAGTATAATTTTGACATGTTTTCTCATCTATAATTTTTACCAAAAAAAAAGGATTGGAAAAATGTAAATTTGAAGAATTATGCTGAAATTAAAAACAGATATTCAGAAAAGTGATATTCTTTTGAGTTATACTTTCTGTTTATTTTGTTTCAGAAAGTGATATATCATAATCTAACTGTTGTAATTTTAATTTTTGCAGCTAGTAAATTTTTAGAAAAAATAAAATTAGTACATTTATTTGAGTTGACTCTAGAAGAAAAAAGTAATAAAAAATTTTGGTATGTGCGAGAAAGCAGGAAGACCAACTAGAAAACCTTGGCGAAAAAGATAACGACGACGATTTACCCTAAAAATCCACAAACATCTACGAGACGACGACGGTGATGATTCGTTTCGCGGCGGCTTTCTTCATCACTGTCCTCGTTGGTGTCGTCCGCAGCAAGGTTCGATTTGGTTCTCTGTGTTTAATTATTTTACTTCTCTTTATACATACACATGCTGATTTCTGAGAGAGTACCCTAAACACACTTTAATCAATTGGATTTTTCGAATCAAATTGTGTCACAGGAGTGTACAAGAAATTGCACTACACAGAATTGTGACAGTAAGATTACTTATTTCTCAAGTTTGATTATTTGGTTTTTCTTTTTTGGTTTTGAGGATCCTTGTTTTAATTAGCTTCTTAACTACACACTTATATATATATATATATATATATATATATGTTTTATATTCTTTTGTTTCAGCTATTTCTATTCGATATGGCAAGTATTGTGGGTTTGGACACTTTGGATGTCCTGGTGAGGAACCTTGTGATGATCTTGATGCTTGTTGTATGGTCCATGACCATTGTGTTGGGTCAAAAGGTATATATCAATCATGATTGCTATATACAGTATGTCTATTAATCCGATCCTCTCCCAATTGTTTAAGAAGATAAACTGAAGTTAGCATATGCGAGTACAGATTCAGTATAAATGTAACTTGACTTAATTAGACTTTGAATTTGAGAATGCAATCAATGTGGTCTGTCACGTAAAATTGTGTAATGCAGAGTAGTGCTAGGATGTCGAGTATGATAATCTCTTAAGGCCATCTAGGCTCTGATATCTCCAAGTGCATTAATCTACTGCTTTTGGGATCTTATCATATCAGTCTTTATTTTCCTTGTTGTTCTGATTCATCGTTCTCAAGCTATAATTTAATGCAAAAAAATGTGGTCCTATATATTTGCACACGCTTAAGCTTGAAACTTTTGCTTGTTTAATTCCTATTTTGCAGGTATGACTAACATAAGCTGCCATAAGAAGTTCCAGCTATGCGTAAACAGGCTAAGCAACTCGATAAAACAATCCAAAGACGAAAAGGTCGGCTTCACCAAACAATGCCCTTATTCAGTAGTAATACCTACGGTGAATCAAGGAATGGATATCGGGATCTTATTCAGTCAGTTATGTAATGATATATATTTACTCTGGTCTTGGAGGTATCATATTTGTGTTGGAACTAAAGCGTACCTCGTAAATTTGTTTACTAATTGGTGATGACTTTTAATTATTGCAATTGCTCTTGTTTGTCCAAAAAAAAACTTATATATAATCATTGCAATTGCAAGTCACTAATAGATTTAAATCAAACACCATTGAATGATTTAACATGTAAATCTTGAGACACATGTATGAAGCCATGGCATACCACGTGAATCTATGCTATATAAAATGCAAGTCTTGATCGGAAACTCGTCTCTATATATTCTTTTTGTTTTATATATGATCTCTTG
Source organism: Camelina laxa (assembly GCA_024034495.1). NCBI lineage: Eukaryota > Viridiplantae > Streptophyta > Magnoliopsida > Brassicales > Brassicaceae > Camelina > Camelina laxa. The sequence continues at coordinate 28,419,168 of CM043881.1, forward strand.
ACTCTTGTTTATCACTCATCAAAGTTCAAAGGTTCAGGAATCACAAAAACTAAAACCCTAGTTTTGTATCCCCTATATATATGTATTAGGACTTAGGAATATAACACAACAAGAACTATTCTCTTTAATTTGTTCACAACAATATGCGAATTGACCATGGAGCAAAGCAAGTTCAGAGAATCAAAATTATAATTTAATTACTGTAAGAATACTATATTTTTTTACTCACCAAAAAGAAGAAAACGAAAATAATGTATCAAATATCTGATGAACTAAAGAGTAAGAAAGTAAAGAAACGAATACATGTTGCAACATAAAGTGACCCTAGAGTTATTTAAACGTAGACTAGGGAAAAAAAACAATTATAAACGGTAGAATTAGAAGTGCTTAATTACAAAACTTCTAGTTAATCAAATCATTTACTATCCATTTGACCCTCTTGATGAAGAACGATACTATGAAGCTCTTAATCCTCTCAATATCATCTCCGTGGCTTTATTTCCAGCGTTGTGGCCGATCTCGACAGATCGAATATAATGTGACCCGTTGAGTGGGGAATGCATCGACGGTGGACAGAAAGAGAAATCGTGAAAATGAGGTCATGAAGCTTGGATGTGCTCAGCCTTAGGATTCTTCAAGCGTCGAGATATATAATTAAGCTACGATGCATTGAAGGACAACTTACAAGACAAGCGACATGGTCAACACTCAACCAGATCCAGATGGACGGGATCACCCATATCGAAGAGGTTGTCTTGTCTCTACAACTTGTCACCGGTTTACGGATTAAAAAATGAACATTTTGTATTTTTAATGTACGCCTCATGTCTATCATCTAATTCTAGATATACAGTACTAGCGGAAATTAAAATGAAACGTGTTTATTGCTAAATTGTGGACTGTGTCATTTAGGGTACAAATTCATCTAATTTTTTTTTCTTTGAATCAGTTTTATTCTGTTTAGAGATTGTTGTCCTTTTCACAAATAGATTAATGAATCAGAATTGGTCACATTGTCGAGTCTTTTTTTTTTAGTGCGGTCAATTACATTTTTGATTTTGAATATAATCGACTTTGGATAGTAGAATACGATTGGAGAGGTTGACTTGAAATTAATTTTAGAGTTAATTAACTAGACAGATGGTAGTTGAAAACATATTAAATTAAATAGATAGTAACGATGTGACTATAATTGCTTTGAAATGGTGTTCCAATTCGTTTTAGTGATATGTAACGCTGTATATTTTTATTGAATGTACTTAAAATATATTATTTATTCAGTATGCGTGTGAATAAATAATATACTAATATTTATTAGGTTAAATAAATAAATTAATTAATTAATATTATTCACAAACATATGAAAGAAATGTAAATTTGGTGGATAAGGTCTATAAAGAAAAACACATGTAAACAAACACAAAAAAAAAAACAAAAACAAAAAAACCACGCATTCTGATCTGTACATAGTCAAGTGACAAAAGTTGAACTATCTTAAACTTGTGTAAACAGGTTAATACTTGGACCTGTTGGTCTTGGGTATTAGCTAGCTCATCAAGCTTGTGCTTGGGGTCAATTTTATAAAAATCTTGAGGATGATTATTTGGACTAGGTCATTGAGCCTTTAAGGCATGTGCTTTTGAATCCTAGCCTCCTAGGTCCTAGGTTCAACTCATCGACTGCAAGATTGTAATTCTTCATGCTTCTAACTTTTTTAAACTCAGAGCCGGTTCAAAAACTATTTATGTTGTTGTTATGACTTATGAAGTTGCAAAGTATGAGATTAACAAATACAGTCTTTTAGTTGCATTACTACATCTGCACACCCAGTTTTAACTTAAATCTTGTAAGATCTCTTAATATGAATGAAAAAATCGTATAACTCAGAACTCAAAATGTATAATATTTATATAAAAAGTTAATGTTAGTTACTCGTACGTATACATCATATATACAAATAAAAAATAAAATAAAATATCACAAAGATCTCATTTCTTCTTGCACCAATGATCCAACCAGCCTTTTGTCACTTATTTACTACACAATGTCAGGTATCGGACCAGAGTCGTTGAGACCATTTCTGGTGAACTTCAAATCCGAAACTCATAATTAAAACTCACCCTAATCAATTATTAATTACAAGCCAAATATAAAGAACTACAAAATATCACACGACCGTTACAGCGGTCGGACCGGCGGAGAAGAGACCATCGTAGTTCAACATAGAAACCCTAGGCTTCGCCACCGGCACCCAATTCTCCGGCTCCATCGCCTCGGAAACCGCCGCTTCCAAGGAACTAGATCGGTCGCACGTGCCAAGCCACTTGGCTTGCATGTACTTGTGTTTTCTCCAAGGAGCCATATGCATTTTCTTGTCTGTCAAGCACTTTTTGGCAGCAACGCACAATATCTTGATCAGAGATCGAAGCCTTTCGGTTTTTCCGACGTAAACCTCCGGCAATCGGCTGACTAGTCTTTTGTACTCTTCACTGCCTTTTGCAATCTCGAACTCAGCCCTAAATGATAACTCGATCACCACTCTCATCTCTCCTTTCTTCGAACCCGATCGGTCTACGATCTCTAGAAATTCGTGTTCCCCTGATATTAACAAAAAACAAAATATGAGTACTCCGTCCAAAATATTCATAAAAATTAATTAAGTAGATGGTCCAAGAAAAAAATTCATAATAAATGTAGTGTGTTGACAAAATCCGACTTTTGCTTTGATACATAATTAAGTAACACATTAAAAAGAATGGGTCTGAAAAAAATCTTTCGTGTTCTTCTTGTGGACATAATCATCTTCGTCCAATTTTAAAAATAATTATCTTAGATATTCCCTTTGAAAAAATGAAAATGATGGCTGAATAATTCAGAACCAGTCTTTTATTTTTTTCTTTTAATAATTAAAAAAACATGTTTGAATGTGTGTGTGGTTGTACCTGCAGGGATGTCTTGAGAGCTTCTCCATTTAGATTTGGAGATGACGCAATCGTAGCCGGCAACATCTCTGAGGTGTCTAGAGATCTCACCACGTAAGCAACTTCGGCAACCACCGTCCACTGGTCGCCGGCAGACACAATAAAGAAGACCCTTAGATTTAACTTGTTTCAAGGCTTCTTTCGTCGCTTGTCTAATCTTTGTCTCAATCGTACTTGTCCTATACAGTGTCCCCTACACAATTCCCCAAAAAAAAAAAAAACATATTTAGACACCAAATGATTTGGAAAAACATGACAAAAAATAATTTGTTTAATAGATTTTACTTTTGTTTGGTAATTATTACTAATAGATTTTTTTTTTTTTGGTTAAAAATTTACCTGGAGAAGTTGTTCTTGTTCCTGCCAAAAAGCTTTGTTTTCTTCAGAATTGCAATTGTTGATGTTATCATTGTTGTTGTCGTCGTCGTCGTCTCCACCGACGTTAAGGTTACCAGAGTCAGAGAAAGCCTCGGGTGACTGGTTTCCTTCGTCGAGAAAACCGAAAAGAACGTCGTCGGAGCTAGCCATTCCATCAAGAAACCTCATAATGTCATCAGAATTTTGCCGATCCATCCTAGTTTTTTTTTTTTTTTTTTTTTTAAAGAATAGAGCAAATAAATATTTGAGTTTGTTGTTTTATGTTTTGTTTTTAGAGTTTGGACAAAAAAAGAAGAAGAAAATAAGAGGAGGTTATATAGTGGGTGGGGAGAGAATCAGAGAAACAGATACATGGCGCCGCGAAAGGTGACGCGTCGAGTTGTGGTTGGAGGAGGTGTCTGATCTCTGAGATGAATGATTGCTCAAGACAGCTAGTTTCCATGTCAGCATGACTAATCTCGTGAGGACCCTTCCTCAGTACATATCCGGATGCCGATGGATATACTCTCAATACAAAATGTTTCCTATTTTATATAAAACAAATTATTCTCTTTAAATAGTGAAAATGGATAATACTAACAAAAAGTTTTATCTAACATCAAAAACAAACAAAAATGTTCATTTTGTAAATTTGGGAAAAATAAATATAATTTTTTAGGAAATTAAATCTTTCCTTTATACACTTATTTTCATACGCTCATGTAATATTCCTTACTCTTGATTAAAAAAATTGACTATAAATGTAATATATTTACTATAAATATTTATAAAAAAACAAAGTGCTGTCAGAGGAGTCGTTTATGTTTTTTTGGGGTGTAAAGTGATGTCAAAATGAGTCAATCGCACACATTATCCGGTGGAATCTACCTTTTAAACCAGATTAGGAGCTTGGACGAGTCCCTTTTTATATAATACGCATGTAGACATATTTTAGTTTGCTCTACAATTTTTTAATTATGAATCGCCATACAAAGATTCGAATAATTTGATATGTAAAAACCACAGTCAACATGTGATTAACTCATGGTCTACTATATCGAGATAAAAAATTTACTCGTGAATGATCACATGATTTAACTGATGCATGAATAAAAACGGGAAACCACCTAGCTAGCCCTCTATTTTATATTCAAATCTATTTCGCATTTCTTATGCGCTATGCATAATAAGATAAAAATCAACTCAACCTTTTTCTTTCTAGAAACGTACAAAGTAAATGTAAAGCACAAACCTCATATCCGAACTCTAAGAAATAAGAACAGTTGTTGTACGTGTAAATGTGCGGTTTTGGAATTTACATTTTAAACATCTTACGCAAACGAACAAGGAGAAGGGAGCCAACTTCATTTAGGATCTATGAATGCTTAAGAACTTGATGATCAACTCATCGATCTCTCGGTGTACAACTTCTCTTGGTTATATTTTTTTCCATACCTAATAATTACGTCACAGTTACACGTTTGTTTTTTATTTTTATAAAATATAGAAGAGATATGAATGAGTTAGTCAGTCCTATACTCCGATATTCAAAGCTACACATCATTTGATAGTTACTTGCATTACAAGTATCAACACTTGGCAACACCTTGTCATTTTTGTTTGTTTGTTATTGATCAAGTCTGCAATATTTGACAAGTGAATTGAACTTGTAAGCGCTGAAAATTCTTTGTTATAAAATGAGTATATTTAATTAATTAGTTAATTGTCACAAGATTCATGAAAGATCTAAAATTCGTTGAATAAGCTTCTTTCACATTGTTTAAGAAATAAAAAAAAGAAGAAGATAAGCTTCTCTTTGCCATTATTTTTGCTTTAAAAGTTTTCTTACAATTGGATTTTAGATTATACAAACATAGTTTTCTTATACAGGTCAGGAAATAACTTTTTCTGGTTTAGGAAAACTCGGCTAAAGATTCTTCGATATCACCTGATTTTGACTCATTGATCATATAGTTAAAAATTGTATAGGTTATTTAATTTAACTTATTTTCCAAGTGATGTCTCTCCAATGTACAAATCTGAGTAATCTGAGTTTCTATGGTGATGGCTACGATCAAGTGGGCTTTCTGGGCCTATTGGATATATAAAATTTACATTAATTGACAAATCAAACTCCACTATTTTTTGTAAGCATGAGATCTAAACCGAGTTTTATTTAGGATATATAGACACGTTAAAAAACTAAGCGCATTCTCGAAAATACCTTTTTTCATACATATTTTTAAAATACCTTTTCATGTTCACCATATTTAAAACTACTTCTTTATATACAAAATGATCAAATTACCTTTTGTTTGATCGACAACAAGAATGTACAGTCATCAAAATCGAAAATATTTTCCCGCCAAAAAAAGTCTTCCCCCAAATTTTTTTCCCACCAAAATTATAAAATATTTCCCGACAACAATTATTTTTTTCCCGCCAAAATCGAAAATTTTTCCCGCCAAAAATATTAAAATTTCTCCCTAGGCTGTAGACTTCGTTAATAGTTCTGAAAGTCTTCCAGCGAACATGTCAATGGTATCCGTTTCTTTCATCTTGATCCTTTCGAACTCAGCCATTAAAGTCTGCAATCTTGCTTCTTTTACTCGCTCAGCTCCAACATATCTTGATTTTATCGCGTTCCAAGTGGTAGGGAGATTTTCAACTTGTAGGACTAGAGCTTCTGGGATGGAACATTGTAAACGCTTTTAAAAATCTTTTAAAAGCGTTTACAAGGTTTTTAAAGGGAATTTAAAAGCGTTTACAAGGTGTTTAAAAACCTTTTAAAACCTTTTTAAAAACTTATAAAAACTTTTACAAGGTTTTTAAAAATATTGTAAAAGCGTTTACAAGGGGTTTAAAAATAATTTAAAAATCTTTTTAAAAATCATTTGAAAACCTTTTAAAAATCTTTTAAACACCTTTTAAAAACCTTGTAAAATCCTTGTAAAAGCGTTTACAAGATGTTTAAAAAACCGTTTAAAACTCTTTAAAAAATCTTGTAAAAGCCTTTACAAGGTGTTTATAAGTCTTTTATAAGGTAGAAACCTTATAAAACCTTTTAAAAACCTTATAAAATTTTTTTGGCGGGAAAATTTTGACGGAAATTTTTTTTTTGTCAAAATTTTTTATTAAATTTTTTTTGACAAAAATTTTTTGGCGGAAAATTTTTTTCGACAAATTTTTGGCGGGAAAATATGTCGGAAATTTTTTTGGCAGGAAAATTTTGTTTTTCTTTTTATTGATTAAAATATTTTTTTATCTAAGGGTAAAATGGTCGTTAAAAATTAAAAAAAAAAAAAAAAGCAAAAAAAAAAATTGCCAATAGGGGGTATTTTTGAAAAGGGGTATATCAAAAAGGGTATTTTTAACAAATTCTCAAAAAACTAATTGAAGATTGATGGTATAATACGTTAGCGATATGCTCTCGATCCTGAACGATCAGATTTTTGAAGAATGATTTAACCAATTCTTAGATAATGCTCGATGAACATATTTTTACCTCTGGGATTATAGTCGCCAAATTCGTCCAAAATATTAACCCTCTGCCCTCTAGTTATATCTAGGCCTAGGCAAAATATCCGGATCCGAATATCCGATCCGAACCCGATCCAAACTCGTATCCGAAATTGTAAAATATCCGAACGGGTTCTTAATCTTTAAATCCAAAAACCCGAACCTGAACCCGATCCGAACCGAAATCTGAACGGGTATCTGAATATACCCATATTATTAATATATAGTAATAATATATTAGTAATATTTATAATTTTAATAATATAAATGTTCACAATATTCAGATTTTTAGATATTTTCGATAATATGAAGTATTTAAAATGTTTATTAGTAAATTTGAGTAAATAATACTCTAAATTTTCAGATATATTGCGTATTATTGAATAATTTAGACTAAATTGGATACTAAAATTTTGAGTTTTGTGAACTTTGGGTAATCCGAATCCGAACCCAAAATAGCCGAACCGACCCAAAGTCTAGAAATACCCGAACGGATTCTATACCTCTAAACCCGAAATATCCGATCTGCACCCGAACGGGTACCCGAATGTCCACGCCTAGTTATAACAAAAGGAAATGTGATAAAATTGTCCAAATTAAAATCGTAATTTGGATGAACTCTTCCGCTCATTCAATTTTCCTACGACGAAATAACTATAAACGTGCGATCTGTAAAGCAATTAGTGCCAGACGATGTAATTTATAGCTACTTTAATACAAATCATTACATGCAATTATGTTCATATGTTCAAAACACTCACTATATATGTAGTGGCGATCGGATCTCTATGGAGAACGAATCACGAGGAGTTTATCGTTAATAATGAGAAAAAGGTCATAAGTTAGAGGAACCACAATATTAGAATGCTGATGACAAACTTTACACTATGAAATTTCTAATCTAATTAGATAAAGAAATAGAAAAAAAACGTAGCAATTATTTCTTTCTATTACTAATGGAGAGGAAAATTAAAGGATCACCGACAGTGTTTTTTGCTTTTGTTCATTATTGTGCTTGTTCACTTCTCTTAGATCTCTCTAATACTAAATATTATTAATAGTGTATGTTTTTTTTGTTGTTGTGAAGAGCATAAATAGATTAGCAGAATGCGATATGGTACGAACGCGTTGTACCAGTTGGTTCGCTTTTACATTTGCATTACGTGCAATAAGAGATAAAAAGAGGTAAAGAAATCTTTCCTATCCATCGCAATCTCGTCTAGGTAAACTGAAAAGGCTAACCACTCTGTGGATGAAGACACTAACTTCACTAAATCCGAACAGTCAGTGAAAAAAACTACATCGTGGTTCTCAGCCTCCAACATACACTTTTTTAAAAAAACAAAAGCTTCAACTTCAGTGTGTAAAAAAGACAGGCTCCAACTTAGATTAGCAGCTCCTATTTTTTACACATGCTCTTTTACAGAACACATGTTTTTCCGAAAAAATAATTGACATGTTTTACTTTTTTTACTCGACTATATGCAATGCATACCATTGGGCATTGGCATTGGCAAAACATTATAAACCATTGTGACTATTGGTTTTGAAATGTGAGTTTATGAAAATTTTAATTTAGATACCAGAATTTAAAAAAAAAAAAAAATTAACTGAATTTCGCTTTCTGAATGAAATAAAGGTGAACAAGGGTAATTAAGTATTAGTTTTAGTTTATGTGGGATTCACATGGTTGAACATTTGTTTTTTTTTTTTTTTTGGTATCTGGTTGAACATTTTATCAATTCTAAAGAGAAAATATAACCCACATGACTTCTGAGATTCTGAAGTTCTGAATCTAATGACACTTAGCATGTGGTCTATTTTCGTAAAGATCATTGTTTTAAAAAAAAAACTCAGACAAAGATTTTTTTTTTTTTTTTTTTTTTTGTCTCCTTGTTTAAAAAACTTGAATGGACGTTTTTCAACAGCAAACACATACTTCAACTGACATTAAATATTCTAGCATAATTAATGGAGTGAGCAGGGTTAAATTAGACTAGTCAGAAGATTAATAACTTATATTCTCATTAGTAGTATATTGTATCAGCGATTACGTAGATATGTAATTGTTATTAGGATCATTTCATTGCCTAATTTTTGGTGAGGTAGTAAATTATAGGTTTAACACTTTTTTTTTTTTTTTTGTAAAGCCTCAACATTGCATTCTTTAAATGATACTACTATTTACAAGTTTATAAAAAGAATCGAACATGCATGAATGTCTCTTTACATCTTCGAAAATGGTATACGTTGCTTTTGGAAGTTGAAACCGCAAAAAAAAAAAGAAAAAAAAAAAAAAGAAGAAGAAGAAGAAAACAAGACATGATGGTATATAATTTAGTGATGGTGGGCGGGGGAACCTATCTACATGCATCTCGACAGAAGCTATAAGGACAAGAACCTTTGATAAAATAAGTCGAAACTTACAATAATGGAAAGCTCATGTATTCTGATCTCCTAAACAAACTCGCTATGTTTGTTACCAAAAAAAATAGATATATAAGTAATAAGTTACACAATATTGTGCAGAAATCTAAATATAGATAAATTAGTCACGGTTTCAAAGAAAACAAACAATGTAGTAGAACATATTTCATTGTGAAACCAAACCCAACTCCCTTACTTGACCTTGTTGTTAAATTCACTTTGGTCGGTCCAAATTTGTTTTCTTTTGGATTCTGGTCATTTAATTTTAACCCCAGGTTGACGTGTAATATTATATCTATCATCATCACTATTTTAGACTAGACGTAAACAAAAGGAATTCAATGAATTTCTCTATATCTAATTCCAAGTGAGATGTCCAAAATCAAAGACTGATTCAACAAGTTTTTTTTTTTTTTTTGTCACAACAAGTTTTATGTAAGTTACTGTTATATTCCTTTTTTTTTCGGTAAGGTGTTTTTTTAGTTACTCTATAGTTTTTTTTTTTTTTTGTAAATCTAAAAGAAAATTTTTTTTTTAAAAAGAAAAAAATGGGGAATACAGCAGGTTAATGACACCGACGTGTCACCACCGTAAAAAAGGCCCTTGTTCCGAAATTAACGCATAGTTGTCCACGGAGACGGACATCAAAACAAAATAAAAGTGCTTGAAATCTGATTCTTACTTGCTACCTTCTTCTTTTTCCTTATTCATTCTCACACACACCTCCTCTCTTCTTCTCTCCCAACAAAATATTCTTTGGCAAATATCTATCTACATGTAAATTGTAAATGCTAGTAGATCCTTATTAGGACCTTTAACCGAGTCTACACAGAGCGATTGACAGTGAGAGAGAGAGATCTGTTATCAATCGCTCTGTTATGTGTGCATTGATGATCAAGTTCACATTTTTGTGCTCAAAGTGTTAAAAGGGATAATCTTTCTTTCACATTTCATCTGGGTTTCCGAAACATTTGATCGTTTTGGGTTTCCGATAAAAGTTGAAATTTTGATTGCGTGAAGAAACTGGCGAGATTACAAGCGATTGTGAAAAATCTGAAGCTAATAATAATAAGAGGAAGAAGAGGAGGCATGGCTCCTAATGGGAACGGCCCAGTGATACCAATTCTAGGTTTCGTTACTTGTGTGGCTTTTATCTACCTCTCCTTTGGAGATTTGTGGTTTGATTTCAAATGGGAGGGCGAGTTAGGATTCGTGAAACGGAACGGGACACAGTTCGTGGTCGATGGCAAGGCTCTCTATGTGAATGGCTGGAACTCTTACTGGTTCATGGACCATGCCGTCAATGATCATAGCAGACACCGTGTCGGTGCTATGCTTCAAGCTGGAGCCAAAATGGGTCTCACTGTTTGTAGAACTTGGGCCTTCAATGATGGAGGCTACAATGCTCTTCAGATCTCTCCTGGTAGATTCGATGAACGAGTCTTCAAGGTTTCGTTCTTTCCTCTCTCAACTCTCTCATCACTTTCAACGTTCCTTAAATAAAGCTTCTGCATCTTGTTTAATTTTAAGGTTTGTCGACATTAGTCTTTGTTCAACTTATTTTAATCACAATTTCAACGGAGATGATAAGATAATATAAAGACTTAGGGTAATGCAGCATCCATTTACATCTCTCTTTTCATTGATCAGTTCGATATGTTTCTTATAGATTTGTTATCGTTTGCGATGCATATTTCAAGGCTACTGGTTTCAGGATTTACACCTTCTTGCGCATTCAGTTTTATGTTTACTTGTCCTGTTCTCAGTCCGAAGAAGCCTGGACAATGTTCATCTTCAGCCTCCTTCTCTTAACAAAGTTTATATAACGTGGTCAGGCTTTGGATCATGTAATCGCAGAGGCAAAAACACACGGTGTTAGGTTGCTTCTTAGCTTAGTGAATAACTTACAAGCTTATGGAGGGAAGACTCAGTACGTCAATTGGGCATGGCAAGAAGGTGTAGGCCTCAGCTCGTCCAATGATTCTTTCTTCTTTGACCCATCTATCCGCAGATACTTTAAGAATTATCTCACGGTATGTTTTTTTTTTTTAGTCCTCCTCTGTTCTTGATGTGAACATGGATGTGTTAGTCTAGATCAATCATAGTTATATAACTAGAGATGCTACAATCAGTTTACTCCTAACTTGGAACCATACACCATGGATAAGCAGCTCTGTGCAATGGCTCTTTTCTTAATTTAATAATAGGCTGAAATCTATCAATTTGCCAGGTGCTGCTCACCCGCAAAAACTCTATAACTGGGATCGAGTACAGAAACGACCCTACAATTTTTGCATGGGAGTTGATAAACGAGCCTCGCTGCATGTCTGATGTCTCTGGGGATACCCTACAAGTGAGTTCTTCTTCTTCTTATTCTTCAGTAGTATGGTGGTTTCTTGTCCTAACATTATTAGATTCATAAGTAAATTGTTGAAATAATTTAGTAATGCTACTCGTTGTGGTTTCATTTTTTTCTGGTATGTGAATTCAAAGGACTGGATTAACGAAATGACAGCGTTCATTAAATCAATTGACAACAAGCATCTTCTAACCGTAGGCTTGGAAGGGTTCTACGGTCCTAATAGCCCCAAACGGCTGACAGTTAACCCAGAACGGTGGGCATCTGAGCTTGGTTCAGACTTTGTTCGAAACTCTGATTCCCCAAACATCGATTTTGCATCGGTTCATATCTACCCTGATCACTGGTAAGCCCTCTGTTTTTGGACAACTGTGTCAACAAATGCGTGGAATTCTTATATGTAAAGACAAAAGTTTGAAACCCTTGGCAGGTTTCACGATAAGGGTTTTGAAGAAAAGCTCAAGTTTGTGGTGAAATGGATGCTATCTCATATTGAAGATGGGGACAATGAACTAAAGAAGCCTGTTCTGTTCACCGAGTTTGGGCTCTCAAATCTGAACAAGGACTATGATCCGTCTCAGCGAGATCGGTTCTACAGAACCATCTTTGATATTATACACAAATCAGCCAAGCGGAGGCGGTCTGGTGCAGGAACACTCATGTGGCAGTTCTTGATAGAAGGCATGGAAGGATTCAACGATGACTTTGGTATAGTACCATGGGAACAAGATTCGATTCAGAGATTAATGTTGGAACAATCTTGCAGATTGGGTCGGGTCACTGGACGCCATCTTCTTCAAGACAAGAAGTCCATAAAACTGTGTTCCCAGAGACCATGAGAATACAGTTGCCTTTTTTCCTTTATTTTTTTGTTCTTGCCACTCTTTATGTGGGCATATATGCAAACTCAAATATTTTATAGTGAAAGTAGTAAAGCTAACCTTTTTGTTTTTTTTGGTTGATTAAGCTATGTAATACTCTGGTGAGGATTAATAGAAGATTGAACCAAAGACCTAATTACATATCAACGAACAGAAACCTAACAATGCTTATGCTGTGTGTGTGCAAGGTTTAATTCTCGATTTGGGTTCAGGAACAAGAATGCTGCTTGTGTGTTTAATATGGGACACTAATCTCTTATACCCTATTTCATCAAAACAATTTCTCAAAAACCCTTCAATGGTAAAAAGAATTTCTGATATAAAGGAGTAGAGTCTAGAGCATTGAAGTGGATGAGTTGGGCAGTCTTGTCTTCTCCATCCCCTGTTTCAATGAGACCACATGGTCTCCTTTGTTACAAAGTGGATGAGACGACAAAGTAATGGACTTCTAAATTTTGTATAGTGATCCTCTAACTTATTATATATTCCAAATTTGCCCCACTCATTTGTTGGTAAATAATTTACAACCTATCAAAGTTTGATAACTTTACAGAGATTATCTCAGGAGGGTGAAGTGATGGCGACTCTTACTCACTGGCTCAATCTCATCCCCAAAGCTCAATCGAGAACCTTCACTTGTTCATTCAGAACTGGTGAGTCAATTACAAATCTCAGATTTGATTGCGTCTCTGACTCATCGAAGCTTTCTCTCAAGTCATCATCATGGGGAAGATCAAGAACCCATCACCGGAGGCAAAACCTCAGCATCCGATCTGTGTTTACGGGAATCGTGGAGGAAATGGGAGAAGTCAAGAACTTGGGAATGGCCGATCACGGAGGGTTCGACCTCAAAATCGGGGCGAGAGTGGTTCTGGAGGACGTGAAGCTCGGCGACAGCATCGCTGTGAACGGGACTTGCTTAACGGTGACGGAGTTCAACGCAGAGGAGTTCACCGTCGGGTTAGCACCGGAGACGCTGCGAAAGACATCGTTGGAGGAGCTAGAGAAAGGGTCTCCGGTGAATCTGGAGCGTGCGTTGCAGCCAGTGAGCCGGATGGGTGGTCACGTGGTGCAGGGACACGTGGATGGGACGGGAGTGATCGAATCAATGGAGGTAGAAGGCGATTCCTTGTGGGTGAAGGTGAAAGCTGACAAGGGCTTGTTGAAATACATTGTGCCTAAGGGATTTGTGGCTGTTGATGGGACGAGCTTGACGGTGGTTGATGTCTTTGATGAAGACAGCTGCTTCAATTTCATGTTGGTTGCTTATACGCAGCAGAATGTGGTCATTCCGACTAAGAAGATTGGCCAGAAAGTCAACCTTGAGGTTGATATCATGGGCAAATATGTTGAGAGGCTTCTCTCCACTGGTGGCTTTTCCTTGAACACGTCAGAGGTAACCAGACAACTCTAAGCTTAGGTTTTATTTATCTATTAGTAGGTTTGATTTGGAGGGGAGTCGAGAATTGCATTTGGTGTTCTGTGTTGGTGTCCCCTTTGATGATTTCTGATATTTGTCCTCTATTTTTGTCTAAGAACCTACTAGGAAATGTGCTTTTGTTGTTCCCTAATTACTATGGTCAGCTAAATTGTTGGAAGCTTGTTCCTTGTTGTGCAATTCAATTGGGGGCATTTCATTTTGTATTGTTTGGGGTTCTCTGGTTGCTATGTGTCAGCGAAAAATGTCTGTTGTTGAGCTAAGAAGCGTATGTTGTTATGTGGGTTGCAGGAAAAGAAGGTGTGATGATTTGATGGGGACTTCGGGAGAGTTTGGTGAGTGGAGCTTTGACCTGTGTGCCTTGGTTTCTATGTAAGATGGATCTTAATCTCTGTTTCTTTGTAATGAGGGTAGTGAACAATCCACGTACTTAGGCGCGGTGACAAAAATCGATGAAGTAATTGATGATCAATTCATTCATTTCATAAACCAAAGAATCAAATTGTGTAATATGGCATTGCCAATGTTAAAACTTAGATTCTGTGTATTGCTTCTTGTTAGGCCTTCATATGTATGTGTATACCTTTTGAGTTTAAAACTCCACGATTAAAATGGAAAAACAAGAGAAGTTTAAAAGAAAATGAGTTTGATACATAACACCAAGATGCATGCATATATATGATGTGCTGTTTACCCATGGAACATGATCTAAGATGTGATTAAGACTTCACGAAGAAGACAAGAACAAAAGACAGAGAACAAGGAAGGTGGAAAGAAGAGCGAGAGAGGCAGTTGAGGAGGCTTGAGGGATAGAATCAGAAGTTGCGGATGCGGACTGAGTGACGTTGGTGCAGTCGAGACCTTCTTTACCTTCTTTACACATGTTAGCAAAGATTCCAGGAGGATAACGACCGTAGATGTTGATGTAGCTGAACATAGTAGAGGCACAATCGTTCTTTTCATCGTTGAGAACTTCTGCAAAAGGGCAAGCAAATTCCTTGAAGGCGGAGCAACACACAGTTGCGGGATAATTTGGACCTTTGCATTTGCTTGTTATGATTGTGTAGTTCTTACTCGCAAAATCTTCTTTGCAGGCTGTTTCCAATAAGAAAAGAAGATCCATATTTGGATTAATGTGTCTAGAGTCTAGACATAAGTTAAGCATTATAAATCGAAGAATAATTGCTAATATTCAATTAGGAGGGATGATCTTTACTTGTCCTTGCCTGAAGAAGAGCTCTGCTTGTTGCCGCGTGATGATCAAATTCACCATCTGCACACATTCAAATCCATAACTTTTTTTTTTCATTTTTTTTCCCATATATTAAACATGCAAATAGAAACACAATGAATTTATAAACTCTATTAGAAAAAAAAAAAAACAAAAAAAACATTGGAAGAAAATGAGGAGATTCACACATACATGAAAGGGAGAAACCAGAGAGGAGGAAAATGGGAAGAAGAGAAAGCAGACAGTAAGGAGAAATCTCCATTCTTGTTTCTCTGTTTCTTCCTCTATTCTCTTCTCTTCTCTTGTCTTTTTTTTCTTTTTTTGCGTATTATTATTTTTATCCATTAAGATTAATTATTTTATTTGGGTAATTTTCTGTTAATAATTATGCTTTGTTTCTTTTTTAGTAAAATGAAAGTTTAAGGACGAGAGACATTTTCGGAAATGTAATAGAAGAAAGAAAGAAAGAAACCCATTGCATCATTTCCATTACTAAAGCCTAAACGACGTCGATTAGATCAAAAATTCAGAAATTCTTGATTCAGTAGTACTCTGGCTCTAAAACCCTATAATACTCAGAGTCGAGTGATTCGTTTCAAAATCAATCCAAATTTTGTTTCTTTGTTATCCAAATTTGCAAATGTTTTAAACCTTAGGTCTCTGTCTCTCTCTGTTTGAAATCTGTATCACCGCCAAAGTATGAAGCATCTTCTTCTTCGTCTTGGTCGTCCAAAGCCAAATTACGTTCTCAGGAGCTTCCTTTTTCACTCCGGCAAGACCACACCCTCGGCGTTGGACCCTTACGACACTCTACAGCGTCGTGTCGCGAGAGCCGGAGATCCCTCTGCTTCGATTGTCAGAGTTTTGGATGGATGGCTTGATCAGGGGAATCTGGTTAAGACTTCGGAGCTCCATAGCATCATCAAGATGCTTCGCAAATTCAGCCGTTTCTCCCACGCCCTTCAGGTCTCTCTCATTTCTTGATTCCTCTCTTTCTCTCACTTTCACAAACAACAACAACAACAACAAAACTCCTAAATCTTTTTGTTGTTACTATGTGATGATGTTTTTTTGTTGTTGATGATGTTTTAGATATCGGATTGGATGAGTGAGCATAGAGTTCATGAGATCTCTGAGGGAGATGTTGCGATTCGGCTTGATTTGATTGCTAAAGTTGGTGGTTTAGGAGAAGCTGACAAGTTTTTCGAAACGATTCCTGTGGAGAGGAGGAGCTACCATCTTTACGGTGCTCTCTTAAACTGCTACGCGAGCAAGAAGGTGTTGCACAAAGCTGAGCAAGTGTTTCAGGAGATGAAAGACCTTGGCTTCCTCAAAGGCTGTCTTCCCTACAATGTCATGCTCAATCTCTACGTCCGTACTGGAAGATACACAATGGTTGAGAAGATGCTCCGTGAGATGGAGGATGCGACTGTCAAGCCTGACATCTTCACGGTGAACACGAGGCTGCATGCCTATTCGGTTGTATCTGATGTAGACGGGATGGAGAAGTTTCTGATGCGTTGCGAGGCTGACCCTGGACTCCATCTGGACTGGCGCACATACGCCGATGTTGCAAACGGCTACATCAAGGCTGGACTAACTGAAAAGGCGCTAGAGATGCTCCGTAAATCAGAGCAGTTGATAAATCCTCACAAGAGAAAGCACGCTTATGAGGTTCTCATGTCATTCTATGGTGCTGCAGGTAAGAAAGAAGAGGTGTACCGTCTCTGGAGCTTGTACAAGGAACTGGACGGGTTCTATAACACTGGATACATAAGCGTGATCAGTGCCCTCTTGAAGATGGATGACATTGAGGAGGTTGAGAGGATTATGGGAGAGTGGGAAGCTGGACACTCCCTTTTCGATATTCGGATCCCACACTTGTTAATTACGGGTTACTGCAAGAAGGGGATGATGGAGAAGGCAGAGGAAGTAGCACAGATGTTGGTCCACAAGTGGAGAGTGGAGGATACAAGCACATGGGAGCGTTTAGCTCTCGGATACAAAATGGCGGGTGAAATGGACAAGGCGGTGGAGAAATGGAAGAGAGCGATAGAGGTGAGCCAGCCAGGGTGGAGACCACATCAAGTTGTGCTGATGAGCTGTGTGGACTATCTGGAGGGTCAAAGAGACATGGAGAGTTTGAGAAAGATTTTGAGACTGTTAAGTGAGCGAGGTCACATTTCATATGATCAACTACTGTACGATATGAACGGAGCTGGACTCAGTTGGAAGATAGTTGATGCAATGGGGGAAAAAGTTAATACGTTGATGAAGGTGAAGTAAGAAGAATCTAGCCATGAAGTCTTGATACCAATTTGATATATGCAATACGTTTTGTCTACCATCATTTTTGTGGGTTATGCTTGTCTCAAGAATGGAATTAACTGATACTAGCTTAATGGTACATTGTTGGGAGTAAGACACATTCGAAACAACAGTCTTGAGACCAATTGGATTTATACATTTTTGTTCCATCTATTATAGACTTAATATTAGTTCAGAAGAATGAGTAAACTAATGAGAAACGCCTAATAAATTAATTGTCAAACTAGACAACAGAGTTACAAATATTGTGGTTATTCTTCACCACCAACGTATCCTCCTCCTCTTATTGCCTCCACCATCTTCAGGCTCAGTCGGTCTTTGTCCATTGCATGCAACACTTGGTCTCGCCTGTTCAGGAGTCTCAGAATATCGGCTGTACTCTCCATGTCTCTCTGACCCTCCACATATTGCACGCAAGCATAAGCGGACAGAGCCATACTGCTCTTTGGGTTCCAGCGGTCATGCAGCCTCCCCTCCATGGCCTCTGCCACTCTCTTCATCCTCTCCTCTACTTTATCATCTTCATCCTCCACTAGTTTACCTACCTTGTTTACCAAACTCTCCCATTTGCTCTCCTTCTTCCCAAGCATATTCACAACCTTCTCGGCCTCCTCCTTGGCGCATCTGTTTTGGAAACCGAAGTCCTTGAGATCAATACTGGGACACTCATCCCACTCTTCGAGAATCTCATCGAGATCGCCAGTCTTTGTAAATGAACTGATGATGTGAGAACATATGGAGCTGTCAAAGGAAATCCCGTAGCGCTTGGCCAAGTTCCAGAGACGGTAAACGTCATCAGTCAGGTTCTCACTACAATAAGCAGTCATGAGACCCCCGTAGATGGAATCTCTGTCACAGCAGGACTCCCCAATCAAAGGCTCTGACCTACGAAGCAAAGCTAAACCCTTTTCCTTAGACCCTGCTTGAATGTAGACCAGTCCAGAAAAGAAGAATGCGACCCATTTTAACTGAATCATATCCTCCCACTTGCTCAGAAACCTCTCCATTCCTTGGATGTCAACAACGGACGCCAACGAGTAGGAAGTAAAGAGCTTATCAAAGGAGAGTCCCTGGGGTTTCATATCTTGGTCGTCCATCTCGCGCAGAAGGTTCACAACCATGTCGTGATTATCAGCCTGGTGGTAGAGAGAGAGCATGGTGCTGTAGAGTTGAGCGTTGTGATCAGCAAAACCAAGGTCTCTCATCTTCTGAAAGGTGATCTCGGCTAGACTCAATGAGCCTCTGTGTGTTGTGCAGCAGTTAAGGAGAGCGGTGTGCAAGTAAAGATCCCTCTTTTCTACAGGAACAGTCACGAAGAACTTGGCGGCTTCTTCCACGCCACGAACTTTAGCAATCAAGAGAAGTCGACACTCAAGATCCATCGAAGTCAGCTTGTAGGCTTTTTGGTCACTCATCCATTCCGATACCTAAAAATTGGATCCAAAAAATTAACAAAACAAAACAAAACAGTACAATCAAACAAACTAAAAAAGTTGGTTATTGAAAAATCAATCAATCCCCAAAAATAGTAACCTGGAGGGCATGGGAGAAGCGATTAGATCTGTGAAGCGAGGAGATGATGCTTCTGAGTTCTGGAAGTGGCGTTTGATTTCCGCGTTCTCGGAGCAAAGGGGTGATGGAGACCCTCGAATCATGAACTCTCTCGATCCGACGCCTGAGAGGCTCATTAATGAGCTGCGGCGAAGGTATGGTTCTGGGAGATCGAACGAAGGAGCGCCTGCAAGGAAGGTTCCAGAAGAAATAACGGAATTCTTGTCGGAGAAGATGCTTCATGCTCACTCTGACCCGACTCAAATCCCTAGGTTTTCGGGGCTTCTCCGTCTGCGTTCACCAGAGAGATACCACGGCACTTCATATTTTTTTTTTTCATAATTTTTTTATTTATATATTTAAAATATTCCTTTCACCGGAAAAATACCATAACTTCGAATTTAGACAAAATCCGGTTTGAATCTCCCGGTCCTGAAATTGAGAATAATTAATCCTGAATTCCCCCATATGGTTAGAGACAGGTAAAGAAGTGTCTTTACTTGTTTAGCAAAGAAGTCTATTAGTAATTTATGCTCTTATTGGTAACAGACTTTTAGAATTTAAAATTATTTAAACCATTAACAGCCATATTTTTACCCCATTATTTTTTTGCCCTGTTTTATTTATATAATTAAATAATTTTAAAAATATTCTTTTTTTTCCTCCGTTATATTTAAAAACTTTCCAAAAGTATATATATATATATATATATATATTATATTTTTACAAATTAATTATTCTCATTTTCTTCTCATTCTTTTAAAATCCAGTTCAATAATAATTTTTATTTTTTTCATCATCATCATTAATAATAGTTTAAAATATTTATGAAATTCATTATTATTAAGAGAGAAACATTCAAAACAATGCATTATTAAGTTTTTAATAGATTTTTGACTGTTAGTATAACTACTCAACTAAAAAAAATATTCAAAAAAAGTTAAAATCAATCAAAAACCAATCATCAAAAACAAAAAAAACCAAAATTTTCAAACAAAATTATATATTTGATCGACTTACATTTTTAAAATTATATTATTAATATCTAATGATAATAATAAAAATAATTACAGCTTCAAAAGTTGTTGGTAAACAATCAAATTTTAACAGTTAAAGTTTTTAAAGTTTTTACAGTCAAAACATTTACAGCCAAATTCTCTGGAGCTAAAATTTTAAAATTAAAAGTAAATAACAACCATTACCAATCAGACCCTTATACTATAGCTTAGCTTTTGTCAAAGAATATTAAGAACACAAGCCTACTCGTATTAATACAAAATATGATTCTCCGAAGAATGAAAACCAAAACTATATGTAGTAGGCCTCAAAATATACTAAATTTTATTAAAAGTTGGATGTACTATATCATTCATTGGGTTAATTTCTTAGACGATGTAGGCAAAATTCGAATGGTCCTTTTAATTAAGCAGCAAGATCATACTAGTTAGCGAGATGGATCATAACCGCATAAAGATGGAAGTTAAAAGACATCTCCATGATAGCCCGCCACTTTACTACTAGTTATTGAGTGATGGTTGGACTTTTCATCAACATAAAACAATAGTTATTCTAAATATGAGACAGCCATGCATGCGACGAAACACACAAGTGAGAAATTTGCATAAAAAGCCGCGCGCGAAGCTCACAAATCAATGACTCAAACTCGAAAGAACACACACACACACGAACAATAAGAGAAGAGGCCGAGGAGAGTAATAAGAAGACAAGTGTACGTACACGCGATGTTTACGAGTTTATAGATCAAATCTAAGTGATACCAAACGTCTCTTCCATTAATCATCGAGATGATGAGTTCCACAAATCTCACTCTACCACAGCCTGTTTTATAGCAACAGCTGTTTAACAAACTGAACCTAAACCAACTCCGGTTCATCGATCGAATGGTTTAATGCCTTTGATCAGTGGTTCAACCGGTGATTTGAATTCACAATTTTCTTTATTAAAATAATAATAATACTCACAATCTCCTTTACTGCAGATAAAGTTGGAAGTAAATTGTTGGCAGGGAGAAGCAAACAATCTCCTTTAGATCAAGTTACTGAAGCTTTTGGAGAAGCAAACAATCTCCATGTTCTTGTTTTACTTTGTTTATCTTACATAACGATACAATAATGATGGCCCTTCCTGTTCTCTTATTAGCTTGACCGATTTTTATATCTAGCGCCACTCAGATTCTTATTCTTTTGACAAAATTTCTAAAAAAAGAATTGCTTTGCTCTGTTTACTTCCTCTACATATGGCTAAGAAGCCTTATTAGTCCTTGCTTTAATTAAGAGCTTAACAATATGATGCGTTTTCTTAAAGTCACAGGAAGAACAAAGAAAGAGAATTCCAATTATGTGGTAAAAACCAAATCTATCTTTCTACAAGCAAAGATTCATTCTGAACCATTTTCTAAGACTATAAGAAGGTTCATGGGGTAACAGAGGGACAGATCACACGGAGCATATAACAACAACAAAACATCCTTACACTACAAGGACAACAACACCAGCTTCCCTAGGAAAAATAAAAATGAGATAATAGCAAACTCATGAGGAGGCTTCAGAAAAGTATCATTCAATCACTTGCTCAAAGCCAAAAATAACTTTGATCAGGCAATGTAGGCAAAGATATGAAACATCATCACCAGCCCCATACTCAAATATTGCAAAACAAATATAAAATAATTCATTAACAAAACAAAACAATACTCAATATATATATAGGCCTCAGAAAACATTTTGTAATTAGTTGATATCATGAGTTAACTCAGACAATGTAGGCAAAATTTGAATCATCATAGGCCCTTTAAAGCAGCAACAATGAAAGATAGAGATCACAATGAGACTCAAGACTGATTATTAAAAGGATTGATTTCAGTGATAAATCAAACAATATAGACAAAATAACATCAATCCACCAAAGCTCATCAAGATCAAGATTTTTACTAATAACAACACACACAAGAATTTTTTTAAAAAAAAAAAAAGAAAAAAAAGCTATCCTATGGCTTCGCAATACATGAAGACAAAGATTAACACATGATGCGATGAACACATAAGTGTTAATCTTTGATAGCAATAATGAGAAATAAAAAAAAAAACTATACGGACGCTCACAGAATAAATATCTGAATCACTCTTAAATTTTCTCTCCGCCACCACCAAAGTTTGGTTTCTTCTTCTTTCTTCTCTGAAACCCTAGAATCTCTCTTTATATATATGCAATTGTTCCGTTTAGCGTTGGACCTGAATCTCTAGAGGCCCATGTTCGGCCCATTAAAGCTTATATGGATCCACCCAACGGGAAACACTGTTTTTTTGGAACTTGGGTTATCATTCTCTTCATTTTACTCATTTTATTTTTCTTTGATATTTTTTTTTTTTGGGAGGTTTAGTTTTTTTTTTAAAAAAATATGGGTTCATTAAATAATGTATAAGCTTATCTTTATGAGTTTACTTTTTTGAATTAAAGCTGAAATTTGAGAGAGAGGTTACCTTTTTGAAATCTTCTTTCTCAAGGGAATGTCTTCTTTTTAAGAAATTCAAAAGATGATTAATTCTGCAAATTCATTCATGCATCATCATACATAATTAATAGATCTCATCATGGAGGTGTGAAATTTGTAAACATCCCACAAATCTTGAAAACAAGGGAGGAGAAAGAAAACAAGATTAACAAATTAGAGATCAACGGCGAACGATTCGATTAAAAGAATGAAAGACAACAAAAAAAAAAAAAAAAAAACAACAAAATTAAGAAAAAGAAACACTTAATGATAAGATAGAAAGAATCAACGACGAAGGTTCTTGACTTTGGACCATCCCTTCTTACAAGATTTGCTGACAACTCTGATGCTTTTCTTGAACAGATGTTTCAGCTCCATCGCCCTTACCTTCACCTGTTCCTCGAATGCTCCCATCTTCCTTCTTCTTTCTTCTTTCTTCTTTCTCTCCGGAGGTGAAGAGAGAGATAGATGTTATGTATATTTCTTGTAACGGAGGAGGAGGAGGAGAAGGCTTTTTATTAAAGTTTTTGTTTATGCCCCTCGTCTCTCTCTTATATATATATATAAACTCTTTAATTAGTGGAGCTGTCAATGTTATTAATAGACTAATTTTGAACATTACACCTAAGCTAAGAAAGCTATCTCTGCTGTTTTTTTATTTATTTATGTATGCTTCTCCTATAATTCTTTTTTTGTCTAATTTTGTCATTGCTTTAATCTCCAAATAAAAGTCTCCTTTTTTTTCTATGTTGAACTGAACAAAATAATTAAGTTACTAGTAAATTGTGTTTTAGCCAGTTAATTGAATCATCTGGTGCGTCCATCCAAATTGGGTTATACCACGTGGCAGATATAGAA
Organism: Camelina laxa; assembly: GCA_024034495.1. NCBI lineage: Eukaryota > Viridiplantae > Streptophyta > Magnoliopsida > Brassicales > Brassicaceae > Camelina > Camelina laxa. The sequence goes on from CM043881.1 coordinate 28,442,609, forward strand.
CCGTTTGATGTTTGCGGTGAAAATTGCCAGCTGTGCAGTCCTCATCAGGGCAGCAGGACCACCTCCTCCATTGGTCCTCTCCTTTCTCTTTCGTTTTCACCCTTTTTGGCCTTTAGATTTTAGAGAAGAATCTATTTTTTTAAATAGGTTTGAAAAGTTCTGATTTTTGTATGTCACAGCTAGGCCTGGGCATATTATTTGAAAAGTGATCCGATGATTTCAAATTTGATTCTAAATTTGAGGATCATCGAATCGATCGAAGAAAATGGATATCCGAACATCAAAATATAAATACATAGTAATATCTTGGTAATACTTACAAGTTGTAATAACTTAGGTGTCTAAAAGTTTAAATTTTTGGATATTTTAACTATTTTCATGTATTACAACTATTTTAAAGTATATGTAGGTAAAAAATAAGCATAATTTTTAGATATTTTAGTTCATTTTAAGTAGTTTGAATAGATTTGGATACAAAATTTTAGATTTTGAGTAATTTGGATAACCCGAAAAATCCGATCCGAATCCGATCCGAATCCGAAATTTGAAATATCCGAATGGATTTTAGAATTATAAAAAAAACGAAATTGATGAAACACAGGGCTAGTCACAGCTCAAGACAGGTAGATCTCTCATCTTTGCATTGCATACACTAACCCCTGGGGATAAACTCAAAACCTTTTGGTTTGTGTTGTTTTAGTCAAATACACTTTTATTAAACTAAAAAAAAAAAGGGAAATAGATTCTATCTTGAAAGCTTTTTAAGAAACAGATCAGCTGTTGCAAACACACACACACGGACACGGTTTATACGCTGTTTCGTCGTCTTAACAAAAGATTGATTGCGTTGGAACCTTTTATTTTTTCCTTCTCAGTTACGTCATCTGAACGTGGGTGGCTAAAAGAGTAATAACGTAAGTGTCAATGCATTATACAAGGAGTGGACGAGCACTGACGATGCTAAGTTCCCTGACCAGCTGTAGCATGTCCCGAGGACGCACCCTATCCCAAACAGCTGCACAAAATCCTCACCTGACAAGTGAGCTGCCGCAAATACTCCTGAGCTGATCACTAGTGCCTTCCACCATTCCATTCTCGACGCTAAGGAGGTTAACAGAAACCGTCTGTACACTGTCTCCTCCAGGATGGGAGCTACAACGCAGTAGAGAGCAAAACACCCGCTTCTCGATACATCCCCGCTCACCATTATATTCTCCAATTCTGATTCGTGCGCAGCCTGAGATTCAAACACATTGCTTCTGCTATGTTAAAACGATTTTAGCAGAGATATGGTAGAGATCGAGATCAGGCCATTATTGGGGAGACCTTAGAACCAAAGAGTTGTTCAGCTACAAGCGACGTGACGAAGATAAAACCCACAAGACATCCCAAACCCAATGCTGAGCCAACCACCCAGTTTCTTCCTTCTCTCGAGTCATTATTACCCTTTAGAAAGTTGATTGATTTGAATTGAGGCCTCGCTGTGGTCCTCAGCAGCAACACTGTCCCTGCAAGTTCTACCATTTGGAGAGCCACAAGTGAGAGCACCTGCACATTGTAGCCACACCATCATGGATCAAACACGAAAGAAAACAAATGCATCTCATGAAATGTAACCACCATACAGAATCAAAAAGCATAGAGATCACCACTCATGAATGCATCTCACATATGTAGAAAACTAAATTGCGGTATAATCTTTCTGCCCTTTGCTCATTTTCTTAAGTGTTCAATTCAACATGATATCGAACATTCATTCTTCTCATACTAATCTGAAAGGAAACGTCTGTGAGATGATGCTGTAACTGTAAACAAATGCATCTCATACAAGTACAAATATAACTTACAAACTGCAAGTAAGTAAAATCTTCTGCCGTTTGCTCATCTCTTAAGTGTAGAACAATTCAACTAGATATCGGACATTCTTCTCTACCTAGTACATGTAAAGCTTCCAAACAAAAAGGAAAAGAGACTCACTTGGGTCTGAGGATCAAGAACCTGCTGGTGGAGTATGTTGGCAACAATGGATAAACCCCCAAAACTGAGAGGAATATGAAGAGAGAACATGTAAAGAGCAAATGTGCTCCATATGCTGTTATCCTCCCATGGAATCTCTGATGCCAAAACCGAGAACCCTCCTTCATTCCCCAACTGTTCAATCTAAAAAAGCACCGGACTTGGGAATTAGAATTGCCACCAAAAACTAGTTGTCAAAGAAAAGAGGAAACTCATCTTTAGGAAGGACAAGGCACCTGAGTAGCTTCTTTGCTTTCGAGACAAGGGCATCTGAGAGAAGGGCGACAAGAGGAGAGACCACGAAATTCCGAATGTCTTCGGTCGGAAAGCTTAGCCACCGGCGTGGTTCCGCAACTGAAGGAAACCCATCGGCCTAGAATCATAGCCAAGCCGCTTTCAAGTTATCATGGAGACCAATTCTACTCTGTGGGTAATCCAAGAGCACTGTTTTACATCAAGTGTGATTATTATTATTATTATTTTTTTCTATTTTTCTATCTTCTTTTCTTAGCTCAAAAAAAGGGGAAAATAAAAAAATTTCATATTTTTCATAAAAATCACAACTTTACGAGTTGGTGATTCATTTAGAAAGGAGAAAGGGAACATCTGGCGCAAGAGAGGGATTCACAAATTTCTCTTTCCTTTTTTCGATTTCTCTTCGTCCTCGACCCAAACCGACCAAGAGAATATTGTTCTTGGGTTGGTCGGTCTCTTCGTCTAGGGTTTTTGGGTGATTAATTTTTTTAAAAAGAGGATGGTGAGAATCGTGAGAAGTTGTTTACAGTCCATGTTGAAGCTCGTGAATTCCCTAATTGGGATGGTTGGGATCGCCATGATTCTCTACGCCGTTTGGCTTATTAGACAATGGCAAGAACAAATGGGAGACCTTCCCTTTGCTGATTCTGATCACCCTGTTCCTTGGTATGTTAAAAGTTCGCATTTTTTTTTTATTTTTTTTTTAATGTTTATGTATGTATCTGAGCAGTTTCTGGCTATTCGAAGGTTCTTGTTTTGTTTAGATTCTGAGTGGTTTGAGAACGGTACTGAACAATATATATAATAAGCATGGACTAGACCGTAAGCTTGTGGTGCTGAAAGCTGTTAGGAAAGAGAGATAGCTTTAGGATTCTTGTAAGATTTTTCTTTCAAATTTGATGGCACTGGAAAAGAGTGACATATCTTGTTTCTGTGTGGTAGGGAAGTTGTCATTCTTGTTTTATTCTTATGAAGTTTGCCATTGCTGAACCAAACCCTTCTTATGACTTATGAGCTTCAGGTTCATTTATTCGTTTCTCGGTCTCGGGGCTATTCTCTGTGTTGTCACTTGTGCCGGGCACATAGCTGCTGAAACCGTGAATGGATGTTGCCTTTACATGGTAACCTTCTTTTCCTGCAACTCTATTTTGAAGAAGAACTGTAGCATCTACGTTTGACCTGTTTTCCTTTGGTAGTAGTTTCATCATTCCTTCCTGAATCCATATTCCTGTGTTTGTGTTTCTCTTTTATGTGTATGATGCATCATCTGTTTGTTGGCACATCGACTGCGTTCAGTATATGGGATTCATTGTCTTGCTTGTTATGGTTGAGGGCGGTGTGGTTGCCGATATCTTTCTAAACCGTGATTGGAAGAAGGTATTTTTTATTTTTTAATCCTGAGAGGCTCTCTATTGTCACGCCCATGATTCTAATCTGTTGGAAGCTTTCACCAGGACTTTCCTGAGGATCCAAGTGGTGCTTTCCACCATTTCTCTAAATTCATTGAGTCGAACTTCAAGATCTGCAAGTGGATAGGTCTAGCTATCGTGTGTGTCCAGGTATCTTAACTGTTAGCAACAAGATTCAACTTTACGATGCTTTTAAAATTGCTTGGTTTCCACATCGTTTTCTTTGGTTTATCTGCAGGGTCTATCAATTTTATTGGCAATGTTGCTCAAAGCTCTTGGACCTCACCCTTTCCGTCATTATGACAGTGACGACGAGTACAATGTAAGCACAGTTGCACTCCTGCAGGACGGTCGACAGCCGCCTCCATACGTTGTTGGAGAACCCATGTATGGAGCCAAACCGGGAGCTTGGACCGTTAGGATTAATGAAAGGGCAAACCGGTGAGAAGAAAATGGCAAACGAGTCTTCTCTTTCCATGTGTGCATTTTTACTTTGGCTTCTCTTTTCTTTCACTATTATCTCTTGTAAATCCTGGATTTCACATATACATATTGTTCCTACATTATAAAAATTATGTGATGAATGTAAAACTCTCTCCACTGTTTAGGTCTAAGCATCATTTCAAATGTTGTTGTGATGAATTGGATCTTCATTAATACATGTTCTCTGGGTTGTTAAGTGACAACAAAAGAAGTCTCTTCTATCTGTTAAACCCCTTTTAAATATAATATTTGGGTTATTATATGGCCATAATCACCTTTGATCACCACATGCACAAGAATGGTCTAACTAAACTTACACTTCGACATCCTTTACTAATGCAAGATTATAAAGTAAAACCAATACTTGAGTTTCACATTGAACAGGGGTCAAAATCCAAAGACCAGATTCAACTTAGTAAAGACAAGCCAATAACCTTAACATAGAAGAAACAACCCAGAGCAGAGTCATAACATAAACCAGAAACTTAGATAGGAAAATTCCAATTAATCAAGAAAAACAAAATCCAAAGTTGCAAACAAAAAAAAAGAGACATTTGCATTTAATGGCTAAGATTCCTTCAGCGATCAGAGCAACCACTTCAAGCAAAAGCTCTGTCTTTGCGACACAAGTCCAAGTTCCTTGGTTTGCAAGACTCTCCATTTTTCTTCAACCATTTTCTTCAACCATTTTCTTCTTCTCTGTGTCCACGGAACTCCATCTTCTTTTCAGAGAATCTTCATTCACGCCAAAACTTGCAACTTGTCGAAACAAAAACGAGTTGTTGAACCAATCTTGTCTTTGTTCAAGAATCACCACATCTTCTTCTTCATCATCTTCTAGTTTCTTAATCCCCTCATTCTTCCTTGACTCCTCACTCCTCAGCATCATCCAAACCCCAAATCATTTTCGACAATATAAAAGATTTCAGATTATGAGCTTCCGTAGAAGCAGGTTTTTTATCCTTCTTCCATTTATTCATAAACTTCCTCTTCACTGTCTTAATTTTCTCTATGCACTGAGACAAACTAACCTTAACGCTGATAGAATCCTTTATGAATTCATAGAATCCACTCTTGTCTTTCAGTCGTTGTCTTCCCTGTAGGAGATTTAAAAGCAAGGATTCCTTGCAACACACGGATCTCGTCTTCTTCACATTTTTTTGGCTCGTTTTGCGGCATTCACATCTTCGGTTGAAGTCTCTTCACTTTCCCGCTTGTTAGCCTGGCCGGAAACACAAACTTCCTTCTTCTTGGCCTTCTTAGCTGAAACAGCTTTCTTCTTCTCAGACGAAGCCTTCGTGGTGGCTGCAGCCTGCAGCAACATCAGAAGCGGAAGGAGATTGTAGCTTCTCGTCCATGGTGAGTTCATCTTGTTCCTCAGAACTTGAAGGTTCCCATGGTATGAGATGCTTAGTCGTCATTGGAAATGAAAAATTATCAAAGAAAGTTTCAGATTTTTAGTGTTATGACGATTTGTTTGCCTAACTATTGGAAATGTGAATATTTATGAAAATATAATACTATTCTCTTTTCTTGATTTTGGCAAGAAGAATTAAAAGGTTTCATAATCACTCTAGTCTTAGTCTACTACACCCAATTACGTACGGTTTACAAATTTTTTAACATAATTAATTGTTGGCCTAATTACCATAATATTTTACAATTACTGAAAGACATATATTACCAAAAAAAAAAAAAAAAAATCCAAAAGTTTATGTAAATTTTCAAAACGTATAAAGAAATCGTATATATATATTGTGGAAATATTTTTTGTAAATTCAACAATTTAACAAGTTTTCTCATTTCGAATGGAATAGTTAAGTTCATGCATGTACTTAATCAATTTCAGCCAAAATTAGCATTGCAAGTACAGATCAAGAGATTGTTTTTTAATTTCTTTCTCTTTTACCTGACATGCATTTCCGAGGACAATATTTTATCGGAATTTTGTTGAAAAATTTCGGCGAAAACTTGTTAGACTTTCCGACATAAGTATTTCGTCAGAAATTTGTTATCATCAGATATCTTCCTTGACTTTTGTCGGAATCGAAGAAAATATTAGTGCGCGCAGGATCTCGTCAGCTGCCTCCATAGTCCATAAGTTGTTGGATGAATGTAACTAAACTCTCTACATTTCAAATGTTGTGATGGGTTGGTTCGGTCCTGTTGTTACCGGTTCTATATTATAGCAACTGGTTCAAAATTGATTTTGACAATCACGATGCGTTGTTTGGTCTAAGTCCAAGATTTCAATCCTGCAGGCTAGTCGGTATGATTAGGTTCTGGTTTAATTAGTCATATCTTCTTGATTGCCTTCCTTAGTTACTTTAATTATCAAAATTCTGAAAACTCTTATACAATTAACTTATTAACCAACCAATGAATAACTAATCATCGTTACTAATTAAGGATGGATTCTTATGAAGGTGTTGTTCACATAATAATATTCGATATAAAATTAAATAAAAATGGGATTAAATAAAGCAAATAAAATAATTGAAGACCGTGAGCAGTGGTACTGCCTTATGGGCACATGGGAAGATATTGGATAAAAGTCTTATTGTGTAAATATGTGAAGGAAGGAATTAATTGAGAATGTGATGTGAACTGTAAGATTCCTATATGAACTGTTTTTATTGATGCTCTCATCATCTCATGTGACTTTGTAATTTCGTGAATTACGTAACATCTTTTTCTTGTTGTCATTCTCAATAATTCGATTTGACTTTTCCACTTTAACTAAAGCATTCTCATTTGTTTTGGGTTTTTTTTTTTTTTTTTTGTAATGAAGGTATAATTTGTCAATAATATATTTCACTAGCTAGCCTTTCATAATGCACACATGCGTATGCATACATGTATCCAGTCAGTATTCATGCTGGTTGTTAAGAAATTAACTTATATATTATCCGTATAAGTCGGACTTTCACATTTTGTGTACGTTCATATGCAATGTAGATGCTTAAATATAGTTAAGTTTGTATACATAATACATATAGCAACATATATGCTACATGTAGTCCTGTGGACTCTCATTATACATATATTGAAAGAGGGGAATTGATGATAAACTCTTTAATGAGATAGACCACTAATTAACCTCAGTCAAAAGTGATCGTTCACCTTGAAGTAATGTCATACATTGTTTGACGCGAACAACAGAGAGAGTTAGAGACCCAAGGGACATTAACAATTGAAGTTGTAGGACGATTTTGGAGGTAAAGAAGTTTGGTGATAGCTCACCTGATCTCATGCCGGGACCTAAGAAAGCCTAACCAGTAGTACGTACCATGGATTTGTTAGGTTTATAAGGGCAAAAAAAACGTGAGTTATCGACCGGCAATTCACCCTAGAACTGCAAAGTTTTATTTGGGACTTTGGGTCATGCAATGACTGGCAAAACATAAATGTCAGTCATATATATAATAATTTTGTGACTACGCTTAAACCACCAATATTATGTCACAACTTTGTAATTAAGCTGGAGTTTGTAATTGATCTAATGCTACTGTTAATATATATATATATATATATATATGTAATGATAAATAAAAGTATATATAATGCTACTGTCAATATATATGTAATGCTATATGCTATATGTAATGCTTATATATATAATGCTACTGTCAATATATATGTAGTTGATCTAATGCTACTTCCGGAGTTTGTATCTAAGAGAAGTATATCATTTTAGTAAGCTTTTAGAAAGATAAATAAAGTATAAGAAGGGTCGAATAATCAAAAGTAAGGACTGTTGCGGAGTCATGTGCGGTCTGCCAAAACTATACTGTAAGAATAATCAAGTAAAAATAATGACAGCACTGAGCTTATGGCCTATGGGTTGGTCGTTGACTAAAAAAAGTACGAAACTTGGAAACAGTTAAAAAGAATAATAATAGTATCTTCAATTGAGTGCTGGAATGATATATGCGTTGTGGACAAGGGATTGGCCATCAAGATTCCATATTTTCAATCTTATCATATAAAAGAAAAAGATCAGATACACTTATTATTATTATTGTTACTATTATTATTATTACTAGTAGGCCTGGGCAAAATAGCCGGATCCGAAGATCCGATCCGAACCCGATACAAAAAATATGATCCGAACCCTATCCAAAAATGTAAAATACCCGAACGGGTTCTAAATCTTTAAACCCAAAAACTCAAACTCGAACCCGATCTGAATTGAAATCCGAACGCGTATTCGAATATATCCACATTATTAATATATAGTAGTAATATATTAGTAATATTTATAAATTTAATAATATAAGTGTCCAAAATATTCAAATTTTTAGATATTTTAGATTTGAAGTATTTATATTGTTTATTAGTAAATTTGGATTAAAAAGCCTCTAAATTTTCAGATATATTGTATATTATTAAATAATTTATACTAAATTAGATACTAAAATTTTGAGTTTTGTGAACTTCGGGTAATCCGAATCCGAACCCAAAATACCAGAACCGAACCCGATCTGAACCTGAATTCTAGAAATTCCCGAACAGATTTTATACCTCTAAACCCGAAAATCAGAAAACCCAAAATACCCGATCCGAACCCGAATGGGTACACGAATCACTATAACAAATATGCACATTGATAGCAGACGGAGATAGCTCATTTTCCGTCACTGCTATGAAAGATGAGATTTTTTTACGGTTACTTTATAATAGCATCTTATAAACGCTATGATAGGAAAATTATTTTCGCGGGAAACAAAAGTGACTTTAGTCCGCCAATACTTAGTGAAATACAATTAGACGACCAAAAAAAAAAAAAAATCTCGAGACTCTCTCTCTCTCGTTACAACCTAAGCTCGCTACACCAGCTCGATTTCTTCTTCTTCTTCTAAATTCTTATCTGAAATCTCTATCAAATCTCCAACATTATCGCCGTTTGTGAAAAGCCCCAATTTCGCCGTTCCTAAGAAGCCCTAAATCTCCATATCCATCGCAATTGAGAGGTCGAATCTTCTAAATTCTTCTCCTAATTTCGTTATCTGTTTCAATTATTTGTGATTTCGAACAGCTTATGTGTGATTTCGATAAGTTTAGGTCAGAATTGCCTTCATAAACGATTTGACTCAAATTTAGGTTTCGGATTTGGGATTTTTGCCTTCATAAACGATTTCACTCCAATTTAGGTTTCAGATTTGAGAATTTTTAGCTAGTGTTGGTGATTGTAATTTGGGTTTCGGATTTGAGAATTTTCGGGTCAATTTCGGTTTTGGATTTGAGAATTTTTTGCTAGTGTTGTTGATTGCCTTCATTAACGATTCGATTAGAGAGTTAATTTGTGCTTTTGTTTTCCTAGTGTTGGTGATTGCAATGTTGGGGAACTGAACCTTCTCATTTCTGGTGATTGCAACAGGTTAGTATCATTAACCAATTTTTCCAACTTTTGGTGATTGCAATGTTTTGTCCTTTAAGTCTCTTTCGTTTAACAATGATATTAGCTTGTTAATATTGTTCTTTTAGCTTGTTAATATTCGTATAACAATGATATGAAATACTCTTTTAGTGTTGCTTATGGTTTGAATACAAGAAATTGTCTAAATTGTTGCTTACGGTCATTGATTGGAAGATTATTGATTTATCTCTATTATAACATATGTGATATGTAATATGTATCTATATTTTGCTGTTGCTTATTGATTGCATTATTGTTATAAAGGTTAAAATTAATATTATAACATATAATGTTGGACAAAGCATGGGTGCATCTAAGCAGGTAAGGTTATATATATATATATATATATATATATTTTATAATTAGGTTTGAGATGGGGTTTGTATACTTTAAGAGTTTCTATTTTCTTTCTTTTTTATTTCTCCATTGAAGAGCTGATCCTGAATATGAAAGAGGTGCTTGGAAATTTGTAAGGGATGCTGCGACTTTATTTGACATAGACATGATAATATGTCCTTGTAAAGACTGTCGTAATGTAGTACGACAGTTAGACAATGTTGTGGTTGATCATCTTGTAAGAAGAGGGACATGAAGACATAGTTAAATGGTTAGCATATGGTCCACGGTGTACATGAAGACATAGTTAAATGGTTATGCAGATATCCATTACTTCTGATGGACATGAAGACATAGTTAAATGGTTAGCACATGGTCCACGGTGTACTGCAAGGTCCTATACTGTTTATATAGTTAATGGACAACGTTTTCACACATGCTCACTTGAAAGGCAGAGTCAAAATAGTGGTGTCTATTATGAGGCAACGGCTATGTGTAGATCTAGTGCTAAGGATACTTCACAAGTAGTTGATTTGGGGTCATACTATGGGAGAATCGTTGACATCATATTGCTGGACTACAATGTGTTTTATGTGCCTATGTTTAGATGTGACTGGGCAGTAAGAGGTAATGGAGTTAAAGTGGAAGATGGGTTTACACTTGTTAACTTGAATCAGAGCCAAGTAAGCTTTCAAAAGGATCCATATATTCTAGCATCTCAAGCAAAGCAAGTATTTTATTCAACTGAAGAGGGATCAAGTTGGTCTGTTGTTATGAGAGGTGCTTCAAGAAGATATAGTAAAGAAGATGTTCAGGATGGAAATGCAGATATAATTGGTCCATTGCCAGTAGATGTTGACATGGATACTGAAATGGATGAAGCTGAATATGCTAGATCTGATTGTGAAGGCATATATGTGCCAAATGTAGCTTCTTGATTCATTTATCTATGTGTCTTATCTATGCATATTATGAAGCTATAGATTTTGGTTGATGTTTGTTGATGTTTGTTGGATGCTATAGATTTTGTATACATTGTCTTCATAATCGTCAAATTATAAGTAATTAATTTTTCCTTTTATGCAAGTGAATTAAAATGGGTCGAGCTAAAAAGAAGGCTGCAGGAACGAAGAAGACAGGAGAAAAAAGAAAGAGAAAGTCAAAAGATGATGATGTTGAGTATATTACTACTGTGGAGGCCCAACCTGTAGCAACAGAACATCGTGTGGAGGAAGAGGTGCATAATTCAGAAGAACCACCAACTGAACAACAACCAGCTATAGTGACTGATAAAGATGGACCCAATACAGACGAGCCAGAAGGAGAGGTTGAATTGAATGAAGGACATGACCAGCCTGCTAAGCGTAAAAGAAAACGAGGACCAACAAAGATGAAAAATCTAGCTAAGGATCCAAATGAAAGAATGAAAGTTGATTACAATCTAATGGGAGACGCTATTGGTCCAGGGTCAGTTAAGTTGGCATCATATGTAGGTACGTTGATGCGGGAACACATCCCAATCAACATTGCTACCTGGAAGAAAGTGAGTCAAGAACTCAAAACAGTTGTGTGGAAATCTGTTCAGGTAACAATTAGTTTTTTTCGTTTTAAAAAGTTTGTCAATTGAACATGTTTACTTTCATAATTATTGTAAGAGTGTGAGCGAATGCAGGCAAGGTTTGAGCTTGATGAAGATTGGCAAAGGGTCTCTGTGATTCACCAGATGGGAAATCTGTGGAGAGCACACAAGTCAGTCACAGTGAAGGCTATTAATTTGGCTGCAAATAACCAAGAGAGGATGAATTTGAGACCATCAAATATTAATCCTGTTGAGTGGCAAAAATTTGTCAAACTCAAAACGAGTGCTGCATTTAAGGTAATTACTTGTTATTATAAAAGTTTAGTACTTGGTTGGTGATTAGTAATTAACAAGTTTTATTGTTAGGTTGTGAGTGATGAAAATAAAGCAAAAAGAAAGAAACAGATACCTCACACCACTAGCCGTAAAGGGATTGTCAGACTAACAGAAGAAATGGCAAGCATATATTTTCTATTTATGTTATACTGTTACTGAAATTTTGTTTTTGGAACAGAAAGCTTGTAGATTGTTGTACTGTTACTGAAATTTTGTTTTTGGAACAGAAAGCTGAAAGTGGAGATCCTTCCAGCGTGACAAGAATGAAGGTTTGGATCAAGTCTCGAACCAAAAAAGATGGTACACCAGTAGATACAAATGCAGCTGAGATGATTGTAAGTCTGAATAGAGTTGTTGAATTAGTGTTCATGTTTGAAATTGTTGGTGATACGAATTGCTGCTAACATGACACTGTCTTCATGTTTTACAGCAAAAAGCAGCTGAAATTGTTGGAAGTGATGCTCCAACATTTTCAACAAATCCAGATGAAGATCACCTCGCCAAGCTTTTAGGACGTGACAATCCTGGTAGGCTGAGGGTAATGGGTAGAGGTATGAGCAAGACCAAATTATCTTGTTTACAAGTGAAGAACAAGTGTATGGCTGATATGGAAGAGATGCAAGTAAAATTAGTAAAACGGGTCAATGCCTTGGAAAGTGAAATTGTCAGAATCAAAAATCAGGTTAGATACTTTAAGAGTTTTAAAATATTCATCAACCAGTTAGAGTATTATAAATTGACTTTATTTTTGTTTATGTTACAGAGACCAGAAGCTGAAATGGGTGAAAACTCAGCTGCAAGAGTAACAGATTCTTAATTTTTTTCATATCAGCTAAGTGATTCTCCTTATTTACGTTTATAACTCTTATTTTCTCATAAAATTTTTGCAGAGTGTAAACAGAAGAGGACATCCTAAGTGTGTGTTTCTTGATTGGACTGAGACGACAAATGAAAATGTTGGTGAGGGTCGTATTCTTTCTTCTGATCCTGATGACATGGTAAATGACTGTCGTCTAGGCCCTATGGATCTCAAAGTGTTAGTTGAAGCTGCATATAAACCAGATGCATTTCTATGGAGACCTGCACAAAAGATCTGTATTATGAAAGAAGCTGTTGGACATATAATCGCATGGCCAGCTGATAAGTGTAAACTTCTAAACAACGACATCCAAATAGAAGACATCGCCCCAATGGTAATTTGTTATTTGTTTACTGGATTTGTTTACTGATTGTTGTTATTTGTCAATAAAATTCATACTGGATTTGTTTACTGATTGTGTTTGACAGGGTCTACAAGCAAACAAATGTAAACTATTGGATTTGTCTAAGCGTGAAGTAATTGTTGCTGAGGGGCGTTGGGAGACACAAGAACCAAGTGCATTGGTTAATGGACTTCCTCTTGGACCAAAAGCAGTTAAAGTTTTTGTGGATTCAGTAAAGCAGCCTGATATATCACTATGGAGACCTACAGCTGAAATGTCATATCTTGAGGATTGTTTGATGGCTTTTGTATCCTGGCCCCTGAGTAGAGTTGATTTTCAAAATACCTCATCTCCAACTGATATACTAGAAGCTTCTAGGTCTGCATCAAAGGCCAAGTCTGCCGACACAGCTTCTAAGTATTCAGCAACAGCTTCAAAGGCTGCATCAGTGTCTAATTCTGCAGCTACGTCTTCTAAATCTGCATTTGGCTCTGAATCTCCTATTGATGATGCAACAGGTCCAAAGTCTCCAATAAAGAACACTTTACCATCACAGTCTCCTCTCAGGAAGTCTCCAGTAAGTGTTTTCATATATTATGAATTTCTTTTTGTTAATTATGATGACAGATGGTTTATATTGTAAACATGGCAGCGCATTACTAAAGTTACTTCCAAGGAGAATAAGAAGTGCAAGTTGATGGATTTAACTGGAAAGAACAGGGTTGTGGCTGAAGGACGATGGGCAACAAATGAGCCAACACATAAGGTTCACCACACTCCCTTGGGTTCTAATGCAGTAAAAGTGTGGATAGATATTGTGAAGGTGAGCAATGTGAAAGTTTGGAGGCCATCAGATGAAATTGAGATTTTAGAAGATGCACTTAGCTCTTGCATTGCTTGGCCAGAGAACAAGGTCATTATGTCTTAAACTGGAGGTTTTATTGAAGTTTTATTGTGTAATGTTAAGTACCTGATGATTTATTTTGTTCTTAAGACTTTTCTTATGTATTTTGGATCTGAACTTATGATTAATTAATGGTCAATGTATGACATTTTATAAAACTGGGTATGTGTACTATAATCACATATCAGAAAATGCTATAAAAGTACAGGTAATAGAATATTTGACATTTGAATAATGCTATGTTTTAATCATCTATCGTAGCTTTTAAAAAAACGTTTTGATATAAGAACATAACATAGCACATAATTTGACTAATTATTAAAGATAAAACAGCATTTCACAACAGCTATCTTAGAGATGTATAACATAGCACGAAAAATCAAATATTGTTTAAATTTTTTAAAAAATTTAAACGTCATAATACAGCAATTTATATGAGCTATGTTATAAAACTATAACATAGCATACTAAACTCGCGCTATCGTATGTACGGTACATATAATAACAGTACCATAATATAGCGTCAAGAAAAACGCTATCATAGGCCTATGATAGCGTTTTTCTCGTGATAAGAATAAACATATTTGTTGTAGTGAATGCCTAGGCCTAATTACTATCATTTAGACTCCCCGCGATATCGCGGGGGAAATATTTTAGAAAAAAAAAATAAATAAAGTTATGCATTATGAAATCATTTGAATCTAATAGAATAGTTTGAATACATAAAAATTAAACATAAACCGTTACTAAAAACACAACCATCAAAATGAAAACTTATAACAAAAAGTATTATGTAGAGTAGACGCAACTTTGCAAAAAACATTGTTTAAATTATTATTAATAGAAAATTTTTTATGAAGAATTATGGTAAAAAACTACAATTAAAAAAATCATTACGACAAAGTGATTTTAACCGAGAATATTGAACTTATGGTTGTAATGAGTAAATGTAACTTTCTATTAAATAATAATACTTAAAAGCATATTTAATAATGATTGAAACTGTATCAACGAAAAATTAAAATTAAAATACACAACTTTTCAAAACAAAATTTAATTTTAAATATTAAACTAGTTTTAACGAAAATTACAACAAATACACGCAATTGTAAATTTTATATTAAGTTTTATTAAATTTCTATATTGCTATAACGTTGAATCTTAGATATTAGTATTCAAATTATTTAGATTCACTAAACAATGATTTGTTACTTATTGATGATGAGACAAATATATAGAAAGTTCAAAAGACATGACAATTTAAATAGACACACCTATTGGAACGAAAATTTTTGTGACAACCCGTCCCGCGTACCCCGCTAGCCCCCCGCTAGCTGCCCCAACGGACCGTCCGTGGACCCTGCTAGCCCCCCGCTAACCGTCCAAACGGACCCCAAGCTGGTCCTGCAGGGCATCGATCTTAACCCATCATTGTGGATATCCCAATCCACCAGTAGGTTATTGGTGCGTCAGGCGTTCCTCGAGCCCTAGTCACCACCCTTTAACAACCTTCCCACAGGACAAGCTGTCACCAATTGACATGCACCAATAGCCTACTGGTGGATTGGGATATCCACAGTGATGGGTTAGGATCGATGCCCTGCAGGGCCAGCTTGAGGTCCGTTTGGGCGGCTAACAGTGAGGCCAGCGGGCTAGCAGCGAGGAGCTAGTGGGGTCCATGGGACGGGTTGTCACAATTTTTAATGAAAAAAAGAATAAAATACAGTTAAAAGACACAACTCTACAATGAACAGATACAACTGTTTGAGTTTACAAAATAACAAATAAAAACAATTTTTTTACGAAAAAGTACGAAAGTCGCAACTGTTGTTCACATTTATTCAGATAGTTATTTTTATTGTTAAATATTTAAATATTTTCTAACGAAAAGTTACGATAATTAAACACAACTGTAAATTCTATATTAAGTTGTATTAAATTTATCTATTGCTATAATCATTTCTAAAATTTTAGGTAGATTATAGAGTAACATTATATATTAGATATTAACATTCAATTATTTAGGTTCAACATAAATGGAAAATTTGTTTCAACAAACTTGTTAGTTACTGATGAAGAGACCAATATGGAGAGAGTTCAAAAGACATGACTATTTATATAGATACACCTATTAGAACAAAATGTTGTGATGAAGAAAACATAAATAAAATATAGTGAGAAGATACAACTCTACAATGAACAGATACAACCGTTTGAATTAAAAAAAAAAAACAAAAAAAAAACAAAAATTTTACGAAAATGTACTACGAAATTGCAATTGTTGTGTCTGCACTTGATTATACCTAATAACTCATATAAACTGCTTTTAAATAGAAAACATTTTTATTACCATATTGAAAAGTCAAATCCAAAAATCCACTATATAATCCATCTAACTTTTGGAAAATTTTTTTAGGTATTTTCATTAAATTATATATTTAAAATTAACTAAAAGTTGTAAATTAGATTCGTCATACCAAAAATCTTTTGTTAAGTCAAGAATTAGAGGAACTTCTTCACTTTTAAAAGAATGAATTTTAGAGAATAATTTACAAAACTGTAAAAACCGTTGAGAACGAAATTTTATATTATTTTGTGTCATGACAAAAAAATGAAAACAGTTCAAACAAACAAATATATATATATATATTTCAAAAGATACGAATATTCAAATAAACACAACTCTACAATGAACAGTTGCAACTTTACAAAAAAAAAATCGTTATAATGAACAATAACAATTTTTCGTAAAACACACAATTTAAATTTTCTACAGATTTTTTGAAAAATTATCCAAAAGTTAAAGATTGAAAAAACACAACTTTTGGTGGCATTATTAATTAAAACATGTTATGTGATCAGTTCACATTTGAAACAAATACATAGACTTTGATTGGTTCGAATGTTACCTCTATAGTTACCAATTGCAAAATCGACAAATATTTAGCAATACCACAAACAAACAGTAAAAACTAATGTTACTGTTTTGTGTCATCAATTAAACCCAAAGAAACAACCGATAACAATAATACTAAAACAAAGATACCATTGTCAATGTGTGATGTGTCATATATAGTTTTACATAGCCATACAAAAGAAAAGAGAGAAGGAACTAGTAGAAGTGTAAGAGTGACGGAAGAATCTTGTCCCAACCAACCAAGATTGGCTTTAAAAAAAGGGAAACGAGAGAGCTAGAATCTTATAATAATTGCACAAACAACCTTTACCCTACGGGATCGTGCTATATCAAGGCCCTAACTGGTATGTGTAGGTCCGCATCTCCCCTCAGTAAAATGGCTCAAGGACATCATCGTCAATTTTTTATTTGATGCCAAAGACTTTTCCGTTTCTTTGCAGACTTCTTAACCATCCTTCTTCTCTATATTTAACCAACTAACCAACGATTTCTCCACACTCTCTCCCTCACTCCTCCCCACTTTTTTTTTTTGGTTAGTCTCTCACCCCGGTCGGTCAAAATGCATCTCCTTCCGGTCATATTACCGACAGTACTATACGTCTTCCTCCACCTTTTAGGAGGCGGCTCTGGCTCTGCTCCGCCATTGGCTCATTCCAGTCATCACGTGCCAGCCTCTCATTGGCTTCCCGCTACCGCCACCTGGTACGGAAGTCCCGAGGGCGACGGCAGCAGCGGTAATTATACACCTCTTTACATAATTTTCTTTTCGGTGATTGGGTTTTGCTGTAGCAAATCAAAATTTACTGCGAACTCAATCAACAGTTAACAAATTAATGAAACCGCGCAGGAGGAGCTTGTGGTTACGGGTCGTTAGTGGACGTGAAGCCCTTCAAGGCTAGAGTTGGAGCGGTGAGTCCGATTCTGTTCAAGAGCGGAGAAGGCTGTGGTGCATGTTACAAGGTCAGGTGTCTCGACAAAACCATTTGCTCTAAGAGAGCGGTCACCATTATTGTTACCGACCAGTCACCGTCAGGCCCATCTGTTAAAGCAAAACACACTCACTTCGATCTCAGTGGCGCCGCCTTTGGCCATATGGCTATTCCCGGCCATAACGGCGTCATCCGCAACCGTGGTCTATTAAACATCCTCTACCGCCGGTACCTTTTCGCGCTCTAAATAACCGACTTATTATTTTATTTGACTTCCCAAGTTCCAAATGCTAAGCAACAAATTAAATGTGTACATATTTTGGTTTTTTCTTACATTGGGAATGGGAGGAGTAAACAAAACAAATAAACTTTAACGGCGGTCTGGTTTTTTTTTTATGGTCCCGTAGTTTGACCATTGACTACACAACACACATCTATGGATCTCTGACACAAAGCACTTACACTTGTAATTTGTTTTGTAAAAAAAAAACAGAACGGCATGCAAATACAGAGGGAAGAACATAGCGTTCCATGTGAACGCAGGATCAACTGATTATTGGCTATCTCTTCTCATTGAGTATGAAGATGGTGAAGGAGACATTGGCTCTATGCACATTCGTCAAGTAATATACATTTTCTCGTTAATTATTTGATCTCCCTCCACCATTGCTCTATAATTTTACTTAGATTCGTATATGTTGAATTATTAAGGCCGGGTCTAAGGAGTGGATAGCGATGAAGCACATATGGGGAGCAAACTGGTGCATCGTGGCAGGACCACTCAAGGGACCATTCTCCGTCAAGCTCACCACTTTGTCTAACAACAAGACACTCTCCGCCACCGACGTCATCCCAAGTAACTGGGTTCCCAAAGCTACTTACACCTCCCGGCTCAACTTCTCCCCTGTTCTCTAATTACCCTCTCTTCATTATTTATTTTTTTGTTGTTGTGGGAGAGAGTAACACAAAGAGGACAATGAGTGAAGAGAGAGAGAGAGAGAGCAAACAGTAAGTAATACCAGAGATCAACTATAGCCATCTCCAAAATTAGAGGAAGAAGAGCTTGCAATGTATGTGTGACTACTAAGTACTAACTTTCTATGTTGTCCCTTTTCTTCTTTTCCTTGTCCATAGGGATGTGTGTCATCTATAATTTTGTTTGTGGGACATTACTATATAAGAATTTTCTCCAAAAAAAAAAAAAAAATTGTAATAATGTAATATGCAATCTCATTACTTTTTTCATCCAACTCTTTTGTCTGCCCCACTTTCTCTAACGACAACGCCACTTGGCAACTCTTTCAACATAATGGTACCTCAAATTTATGTGTGTTCTGTTCTCATTCACTTTCTAACATGCTCGTTCCTACATACATTATACATACATGGTGTCCGTGCCTGGAAAGAGACGAAACAACTGGACCTGACAACCACGTGCCCCATTATCAAGTCATTACGTAAATAATGTTAAGATGATTCACATGCCACGACCTTCTCAAGTCTCAACCACATTCATTCATACAATCCAATGATTCATCCAACAACCTTTACTTCATCAAGTCTTATAAATGAAATACGTGGAACCAAAATGATTTTAAAGTGAACATCATCCAAGACAAAAAACCAAATTTTGCAGAACAAATATAATGGTAAATAAAAAATAATAACCAAAACAAAAGGACTAAAATTCTCTCTCCAGAAGAGGAAATGGTGTGCCCACAGATAGCCCCCAATAGAGCGTCTATGTGCACATAACTAACCCCTTCTTATTTGGCCCGCAGCTATTGTGACTTCAATATCAAATAATCCCCACAACAGTAATACTAAAGACCTTTTTCACTCCGCCTTGGCTCCCTCAGCCTCAGCCTCAGCCACAGGCTTCTCTCCCTCTCCTGAGGCAGCAACCTCAGGTTTAGCTGTTTCAACACTTGCGTCTTTGGCCGGTGAAGCAGGTTTTTCCTCTGTGGCCTTTGGATCCGCAGGTTTCCCATCTTTTAAGTCCTTGGCGTCTTTCCCTCCTTTTGCATCCTTCCCATCTTTCCCACCTTTGGCATCCTTGCCATCTTTGGCATCTTTGGCATCTTTGGCTGGAGGAGGAGGCGGCATCATGTGGGGTGGGGGATTTGTCTTGAGCTTCAAGAATATCTGCCTCATTCTCCCTAGATCAGTTGGCTTCCCAGGTTTAGGACCTTGGATAACATTCACTGATGGTTTCTTGTCCGGATCCTTTTTCCCTCTCTTCTTCTCGATGTTGGGAACCTCGCGAGGGATTAGCTCTGCAATAGCTTTCCAGTAATGCTTGTCGACATCTTTGTGGAACTTCTCTTGGTTAGCCCAGTATAGCTGCAAGAGAGGCAAAATTCATACAAGTTTCCAATACACCTAAAGAGTCTTAAATGGCTGCAATAGGGAACTGGGAATTCTTATCACTGCTTACTTTTTCCTTTTCGCGGTTATCAGTCTTGTTGGTCTCAATAGTCTTCTCTCTTTTCTCATAGAAGGCTTTCTTGAAATCTTCTGCTTCAGTTATGATCTGGTTCCGCATCTCCTTTTCTTTCTTTTCCTTCTCCTCAAGGTGAATGGCGTTTAGACTGAAACAAATGCGTGCCAAAATATCAGTTTCATTATATGTTGAACAAGAAGAAAAGCATGGTGGTTCCACTTTCCAGTCTAATCTGATACAGAATTGACACACGAAGATGGAAGCTATGGACACATATACTATTCGGGTTGTTTCTTATTCCAAATCAGACGACAGAGATTCTTTCATACAGGTAAAACAAAAAAGCATGGTGGTTCCATTCTATCTAATATCAAAATTGACACATTACAGAAGAAGAAGATGATAGACACAACGCATACTATTCGGATTCTATCCTAGATTCCAGTTCAGGTCACAGAGATTCTTTCGTATATGATGAACAAAAAAACCAAGGTAGTTCAAGTCTAATCTGATACAGAATTGAGACATCACAGATGAAGATCATAGGTGCTACAACACAGGTTCTTTTCTTTGTCCAAATCAGATCACAGAGAGGGATTGCAACTGAACTCCGATCTAACAAACCAACCGTGATCTACTTCAAATATTCACTTAGCTACTCGTCATCAGTAACTAGACAATGACAATACTTCTTCGTACCATTCTAATAGATTCTTGAAAAAGTTTGGATATTGGAAGATGGCATAATCGAATCGAATAATAAATTATGTACCTAAGAAGACACTAAGGATCTAGTCGTAATCTAGCATATAGTAGTCACAAGCGAAGCTATCTATCTAGCCGTGTAATTTCCAAATAACAGGGAGAATGAATCAGAACACTAACCGGCGCCACTCACGGCGTTGAAAACCCTCCTCCTTCATCTCATTCGGATCTGGAAGAACCGGACCATCGGAAGCGAAGATCGCGTCGCCGCCGTTTCCGTTAGCGTCAGACTCGAACGGGGAGGAAAACTCATGGTTAGGTGAGGAAGCACCAAATCCGTAGCCGTTAGGGGAAGCAGGATTGTCAGATCCATAAGCTCCATCACCACCATTAAAAGAAGAGGAGAATCCACCGGAAGGATGTTGTTGATGTTGAGTCGGGGGAGGAGGTGGCTGAGCTTCGGAGAAACTATCGTAGCCAAAGTCATCGTGCTCGGACGGAGAATGGGTTTGAGGTTGGAAATCTCCGTCGTCAAAAGTCGCCATGGTTAAAGGAGCTTTTCAGATCACCACAGATTCTCTCGTCTCTCGTCTCTCGTCTTGGGACTCTTTTGATCGATCTCGCAGAGAAGAGAAGAGCCTTACGGAGACTAAACGATGTCGCTTTTGATGTTAGGCGTAGATCTGACTCGCATTATTATTATTTTTTTCTTAAAAAAAAAAATAGAGAAAAAAGGACACGTTGACCAAAACGTGTAACCAACTCACCGAACCGAACCGAACCGATCATCTCAAACGATGGCGTTTTGATCTAACCGATCTAAACGATGTCTGAAACCGATCTTCTAGAAAAGCTAAAAAAAAACATTTCGATTTTGAGCTTTTAACGAAAGAGGGAGGGAGGCGAGACGACAATGGCGGATCGGTTCTTCGATAACGAACGTGATGCTGGAGGAGATTCTCTTAGTAATTTGGATCTTAAAGAAACCGTCTGCTCGCTCTTCTTCCTCGTGATTAGCTAGGGTTTGTTCGATTGGGGCTGTTCTGAAATGCTCATCATCAGAGTGAGAGTGTTGTTGTTGGTATCTCTCAGTCTCAGGTAGTGGGGTATCAGTGGGCAGACTGTTGAAGACTTGACCCTTAGAAACAAGTTAAAGTTGCCTTTTGAATTGTCGTGATTAATAAGTGATCTTAAAATTTATTTAGGGATTACTTTAGTAGTTATTCTGCAATGCATGCGTTCAGCATGAAAATCATATCTAAAACAAATCATAATTGTACGATACTCAATGTATACGGACTATTTATTAATTTCTTAGCATGGGGTCAATCTTATGTGATGAGCTCCACATATTTAAACTCACTCCCAAGCTTTTCATAATCCTAAAAACGTTTCACAGCTAATATAATAAATTGGTTCGAATGGAGAAAAATCTCAGTTTGGAACTAGGTTTAATCCATCCTCGTCCGTGGATGATAAGGAAGACGCTAGCCCTGGAAGATGTCAATTATTGTTATCTGCCAAAAGAAGATATGAATTCTCATATAATTCAGAACATGGGATATGATATAGGTGATAAAAGATTGGAACGCGGCGTTTATGTGACGGTCGAAGATGTGGTCAGTCATAAAACTTACAAAATAACACTATATGGTTATGGTTATGGTAACTATCGTCTCTCAGGGGGATGGTCAAACTTGGTGAAAGGAAAAGGCCTCAAACCAGGTGATGAAATTGGGATTTGTTGGGATGCAAGTTCTAGAAATATAAAATTCCATCTACTAAATGTTGCCAGTCTACTAAATTAAAATTACACCTTGATTGACTTTGAGACAAAACAATGGAAGTTGGATCGTCTCCGGGAACTTTTTCCCCCGGAAGAAATTACCCTCATTTTAGGGCTGCAACCGAGTCGTTCTGCATCAAATGATGGATATTGTTGGACTATGACTAAGTCTGGGAACTATTCAGTCAAGTCAGGATATGAGACCGCGAGAATCATTTCTCGTCCTACATGTGAACTCCCTTTTCAGGAGCCTAGTGTTACGGCACTAAAAACACAAGCTTGGAAATTAAAAACTACACGAAAGTTGAAACATTTCGTGTGGCAATGTATTGCTGGGTGCTTGGCAACAAACCAAAAACTACACTATCGCCATATTGGTAGAGACAAAGGATGTTCTAGATGTGGAGCAGACGAAGAAACCATCAATCATGTGATCTTCGAATGTCCCCCAGCTAGACAAGTCTGGGCTTTGTCGAACATCCCTTCTTCACCTATGTTGTTCCCGTCATCTTCGGTATACAATAATTTTGATTATTTATATTGGCGGGATAAGGACGTGGGAGCGAATGAGGGGAGCTTAAGAGTATTTCCATGGATTATATGGTATATTTGGAAGGCGCGAAATAAAAAAATCTTTGAGAATATTTCAGAACCACCGCAAGAGACTCTTGATATCGCTATTCAAGAGGAAGAAGCGTGGAGGCGAGCAAATAGGAGAGAAAATCCCTTAGCGGGGACTGAGCCCATAGTGGAGATCATACCAGTTCCATCTGATGTTCATGTTTGTTTTATTGATGGTTCTTGGCATGCGTCAGATTTACGAAGTGGACACGGTTGGATTGTGTCTTATGGTGGGAGATTGAGGCATTTAGGATTGAAGGGCTCGCACAGAAGTCTTTCCCCCCTTCATGCCGAGTTGGAGACCCTTTTATGAGCAATGAAATGCTTAATTGCGATTCCGTTGACAAGTATCCTCATTATGACAGATTGTTCAGACCTTCTTACTATGACTTCAAACTCAGAGGCATGGCCTGCATTTGCGGCAGAGTTGAAGGATTCTGTGTATTACATGGACTTATTCTCTTCATTAATTATTAGATATATCCTTCGTAGTGGTAATACTTCTGCTGATCATCTTGCGAAATGTGCAAGAGGTCGCGGGTTTTGTTTTTCCCATGTGAGTTCAACGGTTCCTCACTGGCTCTCTCTAGAAGAGAGTTCTTAACCGTG
Organism: Camelina laxa; assembly: GCA_024034495.1. Taxonomy (NCBI): domain Eukaryota; kingdom Viridiplantae; phylum Streptophyta; class Magnoliopsida; order Brassicales; family Brassicaceae; genus Camelina; species Camelina laxa. Next base: position 28,466,558 of record CM043881.1, read on the forward strand.
AACTAGTATATGGAGTTTAGATGAAAAAAAAAAAAAAAAAAATGTTGCCAGTCTTATTTAGTGGCTTTTTCCGAGTTTTATGTTTTTATATTTATTCCAATTCAAGTTTCTATAGTTGATTATAATATCTATATGTGATGATAATGTGTGATATTATCATAGTCTAATAATAATTTATTCGAAAGCGACTCGAAAAGAGGCTCTTTGAAGGATATTTGATTTTGGTCTTCATAATTCAGTGACGATATAATCAATAGAAAAAAACTCTTTTATAATAAGTTTGGTCTTCCAAACTCGTTTGCTTGCTAGCAAACTACTATGTCGTTTACTTACGCTCCATAATTCCCTTTTCGCTAAAGTTTTTAAAAGAAATTATTAAAGAAAATCAAATCATTTAGAAACAGTAAATTATATTTACCATCTTACGGATTTAAAGAGTGTCATAACGGCTATATTTCTGATTTCTAGCTACCCGTATATATTATTTTATCTGATATTTTAACAAGACAATAAGATACAATTAGATTTAAAGAGTGTCATAACGGCTATATTTCTGGTTAAGTAAAGATTAATAAAACTATTTATGGATACCTACTTAATTCGCGAGGCCATCAATCTGTTAGGGTACACGTACCACAATTGATCATTCTCTCACAGTTAAATTACCTATTGACGAAGTGACACGAACATGGATCTTGGATTTCATCCATACCATAACTGATACGGCGGATATCCCGTTGATTTGGAGCATCCTTGTTGGATCTACCCGCACTCCATATTATTTTATCTGATATTCTAACAAGACAATAAGATATAGTACAATTAAATTATGTTATCGTATATATGGAGCGATCAGTTGATCAGATCACCTAAAGGAACATTATCCTTGGTTGGGCTGCACATTAGTGCATTAAAAGCTTTCTTTTAGAAACTTAAGTGTCCCCGAAATTACTAGTATTTTATTTGACAAATATCAAGTGGTTGTGTTTTGGTATCTTATGAGACACCAAAGAAGGTTGAGGTAAAAGAAACTCTTCTAATATCTCAAAAGTACTGACACCATACTTGTATAAGGTTTATAATTAAGTAATTGAAATCGATGTATTTAATTAGACGAAAAAATATTCTACATCTTTTTTTGATTAGAGGGAAAAATCACATATTTTGATGGAAAGTATTCCAAAAGTTTTTTTTTAGCCGATGAATAATATAAAAATGTTATGTTGTTGAAATTTATCTTCTGGATGGATAAGAATGCCTTTTAGATATTTGGAAAATTGTGTTTATTATTTACTTAAAATGTAAATAACAAAAACTAAACTTGAAGAATGTGTTTTACTGTAAAATTATGAGTGTAATTCTTATAAAGTAGACCACTAAAATAAGTTTTTTTTCTTCTACAAATACCAATTTCAACTTTATTTTCTGCTTGACAAAAAAAAATTATCTTCCAAAAATACCACTAAAAACTAAAAAGAGTTTTTTTCCCCAAAATACCACAAAAAGAAACTAAAATTTTAATATTTAAAACTAAACCTTAAATCCTAAACACTACCTACCCCTAAAAACTATACCTTAAATCTAAAACTGTCAAGCCAAAGCTAAAAAAAAAAAAAATTTACATCCTTAAAATCAATATTCTTTCGTGTGTTTGTGGTATTTTTTGGATAATAAAACTTTTGTGGTATTTTGGTAAAAGAAAAATTTAAAGTGTTTTTTTTGAAAAAATAAAAACTTAAAATGTGGTTTTTTGAGGGATTTCTTCTAATTTAAAACTAGCTAGTGGATTGTGAGAACTAAATCCTTGGAGAATTTGGTAAGCTTAAAACTATAGACATAGATCATAAACGTAAAAGTTCAAAGACGACTTTTGTGTTCATAATTTATGTGGTTGACGAAAAAACGTGGTTGACGAATTTGTGTGTGTTAAAGAAGAATTATTACTATTAAAAAATTTATCCATGTTGTTTCAATAAAAAACAAAAACTATCCATAACCAAAATTTTAATATTTATCGGTTGACAAAAAAAAAAGAATGATGTTTATATTTTGCTTGTTTTTTCCTTCAAAAAATATTTATGTTAAAAAGCATATACATATTATTTGACGCCATTAATTGCTTAAGTAAAGTATAGCATCTCTCATATGATGTTCTTATGTAAAAGGCATTCTTATGTAGAGGCATGGAATTTAAAATGAGTTTTGGATACATAATACGTTGGGTTCAATTTGGTTTGGCTAAAATTGAAACCAATATCATCGGTTCAAATATGGTTTAGTGGGATTTTGCTGGCAAATTTCCCTAATTAGACTGGTTAGTGTAATAAATGGAAAACAGAGGGACTTTGTCAGAGCGGGAAGTGAATATTTCTAAAAGAAGGATGAAGGAGAAAGATGAGTGTCTATAAGGAAAAAAAAAAAAAAAAGTGGGTTGGTCAAATCTTCAATGTTTGCTTGACTAGTTTTCTAGGGTTTCTCTCGGCGGCAGCAAAGGTTAGTTTTTCTCTGGTAGATCCAAATTTTTTGTTCTTTGTTTCTCTTCTTTTTGCGACCCTCTTGGAACACAGAGAGAGCTGCTTTGCTTGGATCTATCCTGTGTGAGCTCTGGGTTTCTATTTGTTTGATGCTTGTTTGTGAATCTAGTTTCTGTTCTAACCTTGCGTAGCTTTAAGTAGAACACTTGTGCCATTTCTTCTATGTATGTTCTCGGAACTGGATAATTTTTGAAACACCTAGTCTCTTCTTGCCCTTGCTTTTGGCTGCAGGTGCTTCGAGTACATTCCGTGGCTGGATGGTATGTTTTGTTAAGCTATTGAATTGTGATTTTACTCAGCTATTGAGATCGGATTTGTGGGTTTAGATTTGGTGATGCTATTGAGTCTCTCTGTTTTAAGAAGTTCTTATCTCTCTGTGTTTGATGATTGCCTTTTTGCTTAAAGTTGATATCTTCTTGCCATTTATTTAGTTGGAACGCTTATTGTTTTTTATCAGGCTTAGCTCAGTCAGTCTGGAGATTGTCAGATTGAGAAAGACAGATAAAGAACGGGATAGCTGAGAGCAGTGTATGTCATTCAAAATTGGTCCCTCCAGGTAGTAAAACCATTTCCAGGGCTTATGATGACCACAAGATTAGGGTTTCCTCAAAACAATGTGTCCTCAATGTACTTTTGGTAGTAGGTGATTGCATGCTTGTTGGTCTACAGGTAAATCATCTCGGGTTCATTCATTATTTTTTTTTAGCAAAGACAACCTGAGTTACAAATACGAGAGCTGTATTTCATAGCTTCCATCATGGACCACCTGCTTTTTTTTACATATTTTTCCATCATATGACTATTTAGAACCCTGGTGGAACAACCCTATTCATATCATCGTTTTGTTCTTTTTCCACTGTTTCATGTTATCAATTTTTAATTGCTCAAATCCTATGTTTCATGTGTCTTATTTTACGTGACATGATCCATGGCTGGAGTTAAGAGTTTGTTTGTTTATTTTACGTGACATGAGCCATTTTAATAGTGTTGTTTGGTTCATGCTAATGCTATTGTGTCGTGTCTTGTTTGGTTCTGCTATTGTGTTGTGTCTTGTTTGGTTCTGTTCTTGTTTGTGTTGTTTGGTTCTGCTCTTGTTAGTGTTATTTGGTTCTGTTCTTGATTTGTTTTTTTTCATGTGTGTGTTGATTCTCATTCGCAGGTTCTGAGTTAAGCTATGGGGGGTATTTTCTCGGTCTCATGTGACCCATTGGTGACTCAATTCTCAAACTGGGGCTTCGCAAAGGCAAAGATTATACGCGACCTCAAAGAAAACATCCCAGCCCTGGAGACCAGCCTGGTAGCACTCAAGGCAGCTCGAGATGATCTGTTAAGGCACGTGGAGCGAGAGGAGCGTTTTGGCAGCCAACAGAGGCTTAACCAAGTCCAAGTGTGGATTGAAAGCGCAGACACTCTTCACGACGAGGTGGTTGACCTTCTTACCTCCAAAGAGCAACAGCTTCAGCGTCTATGTGTTTATGGCCTCTGCTCCAAAAATCCCCGAAAGAGCTACGTGTATAGTAAGGATGTTTCTCTGAAGCTTGCAGAGATCCAAACTCTCAGAACTAGCGTTTCCCACTTCTTTGAGTCACAATCATCCGTGACTGAACCCACCACTTGTTTTGAAGAAAGGCCTGTCAGTGCCACCATTGTTGGCCGGGAAACGATTCTCGAAAAGGCATGGGACCACCTCACCGATGATGGTGTCTGCATTGTTGGTTTGCACGGCATGGGTGGAGTTGGTAAAACTACACTCCTCACCCAAATCAACAACAGGTTATTAAGTAGCTCCCATCATTACGACCATGTGTTATGGATTGTGGTCTCGAAAGACACACTCTTGCTTAAGATTATAGACGACATTGGTGCCAAATTAGGATTTTGTGGAGAGGAGTGGAAGTCAAAAGAGGAAAGAGATAAATCCATCCAGATTTACAATTTTCTAAGGACGACAAGATTTGTTCTGTTTCTAGATGACATTTGGACCAAAGTCGATCTAGCTGAGATCGGGGTTCCTGTTCCCACCACCGAAAACAGATGCAAGATAGCCTTCACCACCCGCTCCTTGGATGTTTGTGCCCGCATGGGAGTGCGAGACCCTATTTGTGTCCAATGCTTGGAACCGGACGAGGCTTTTGAGTTGTTCCGAAAGAAAGTCGGAGAACACATTCTACGGAGTGATGCAGAGATTCGCAACCTTGCAGTACAGGTTGTTGAGAGGTGCTGTGGTCTTCCATTGGCACTGAACGTCGTTGGTGAGACCATGGCTTCCAAGGAAACTGTTCAAGAGTGGAAACATGCACTTGATGTTTTGACCAACTATGCTGCAGAGTTTTCGGGCATGGAGGACATCATTCTTCCTGTATTGAAGTTCAGCTACGACAGTTTGGAAGGGGAACACATTAAGTCCTGTTTTAAGTACTTAGCAATGAAATTTAGGTGGGAGAGAGAACAGTTGATCTTTCTTTGGATCAGCGAGGGGTTTATCGATGATAGCAGGGGTATCGAAAGAGCCAAGAACGAGGGTCATGCGATAATAGAAACCTTTCTCCGTACCTCTTTAGTTATGGAGTTCGATAGAAGAAGATTAGGGACTGTGATACTACTACATGATGTGATTCGTGATTTAGCTCTGTGGCTACTCAGTGATTGTGGGAAGTCCAAGAACAAGGCTATCGTGCTAGATAAATTCAGAGTACCTCAAATGCCTGCACTTGATTTGGAAACAGTGACTTGGATGTTACTTTCACTTTCAGGTGTTTCCGCTAAAGATATTGATCGAGGTCCTCAATGTCCCAACCTTTCCACTTTGTTTTTAGCCGGGTTGCCATCTTATGATCGTCGCAAATATAAAATCTCACAAGATTTCTTTCGACACCTGGAGAAATTAGCTGTTCTGTCTTGGTGGTTCATAAGCAGTGACAATTGCCCTATGAAGACTCGCTTTCGCTACGGCTCCGGTGGGTTCCTTAGCGAAACAACTTATCCTTTTCTACGAATCTTTTTTACCAGTTCCAGAGAATGTCCTGACGGTCCCAGAGAATATCCAGACATGTCATGGTTGGTCTCGTTAAGGTCTCTATCATTGCGATGCAGAGATTGGAAGCATCTCCCTTTGGGTTTGCTAGAATTGACAGGACTAATGTACTTGGATTTGAGTTCGAGAGTCTACTTGGAGAGTGTGGCTGGCATATCGAAACTGTTGGGACTAAAACTCTTATGGCTGAGAGATTGCGGAGCTCCGATAGATATCGGTATAGTGGAAGAGCTGGCACTTTTGGAGCATCTACAAGATTTGGAGATACGCATCAACAAGATTTGGAGATACGCATTAACGATAGTACAGCTCTCGAGAAACTTGTAAGCTTCCCAAGATTGGCAAATGTCACAAGTTGTTTGATGCTTACAAGTGATGAGAACTTACCAAGGACTAATCTGGTGTGGAATCTTAGACATATGGAAAAACTCAGTATCCTACAGCTGGTTTGTATTTTTGAACTAGATGTTAAGATAGTGGAGTATGTCAGAACCAGCTGCTTTCCCAACCTCACCCTTGTTACCATATCAGAAGTACGTTGCACAAAAGATTTGGACTGGATAGTCTATGCAACAAGCCTTGCAACTCTTGACATTCGAGAATCAAGTTTTGAAGAGTTGATAACCAGAGAGCAATTGATCAGTGCATATGCAGATGACCTGATTCCGTTTGGGAAGCTTAATACATTGAAATTGCACTGCCTACCTAACCTTCAAAGCATATGCCAAAGTGCTTTCGAGTTTCCTTTCTTAAGAAAGTTATCCATTTGTTTTTGTCCAAAGCTGAAACGGCTTCCATTAAATTCGAAGAGTGTTGCAGACTTGGAAGGACTGGTCCTAAAGCATTCACCCAAGGTATGGATAGAAGATATTGAATGGGAGGATGAAGCCACTAAGCAACGTTTCTCATCTTCATGCATTGGAAAGGTTTTTAATCTGCTCCTCCTCCTCCAATTTGTCTATCTTTTCATTCATAGGACGTGTTTCACCAACATTTTTTCCTTTAATATGATTGTTTTAGGATTCTCCGACGTGGCGTAGTGGATTCCTCTAATCTGATCCAACATTGTTTTTGGATCACTACTCGAATGCAAAGGAACTGTTTTGCGAGAAAATTGGAGGCGTGACAATTATCTTTTCTTATTTATATTTTATTTTGTGATTTGTGCCTTTGTTTGGTAAGAAACTTTTCAGTGTTAACTTGGTTAGTCAGGCTTGTAGAAGTTTACCTCAGACGCTTTCCGATGTGCTTTATAGTTTCTGTGTTTATTAATTATTCCCTGCGACTACTCTTGATTGCCTCAGCGCGCAGTTTGTGTGCTTTTCAGAGTTTTGTGTGTTTCTACTTTTTACTTTCCTACTCAGAGTTTTGGGATTTCCCTTCTTTGTGAATTAACCAAAAACAAACAGAATCATCAATTTTCATGTGCGTGTGGGAATTTACACAAGTGAAGTTTTCAACTGTGTACTAGGCTACTATCATGCAAGCACCATGAAGATCATATTCCTAGTGAAGCAAAGACAGATGATCCACAAATCAAAAACCGTTGATCACTTCTTGTTTTGGCACATATTGAGTGAACAGTACTGTTCATCTCTTGAGTCTAAAAAAACTTCAGCAGCTGTTGCCAAAAGGGAATGATAACCTCTAAAGCAAACTCAATGACAGCAAGAATATAGATGGTCTCAAAACAGATATTAATATTGTATAATGGACTAAAGAATTGTAAGATAGTAATTAAGGGATATAAAGGTGTGCTTTTACAGTAAGAAAAGACTTGAAGAATGAAAGTTCAAACACAAGTACAAGCTCAACGATGAAAATTGTCTAAGAGTTCCCATAAATGAACTCCAGCAACAGAAACACAAGTACAAGCTCAACGATGAAAATTGTCAAACACACGTACTCAGGAGAACACTACCAATATTGTGCGTGAAAACTCCACCAAGAACATTTGGTACATGCAGCATCTTCAATTACAGACTGAGCTTGTACTTTCAGTTCCTTGATCACTATGCTTGTTCCACTAATGAACCTTCACTTGGCTTACCAGCAAGAAATTAGTCCTCTTCGAAGATGCACCAGACACAATCTGGATCCCCTTGAAGATGCACGAGCAGTTTGAAATCCTTGCGGTTATGTCCTTTTCTAGAAAAACTACTTATCAGCAGCTGCTTGTAGAATAACCTCTGTATACCATGATGGATGCACTTCCTTGCGGTGAAAAACCTCTTAGATAGTCCCTACAAAACCTACACTTCAATATCCTTCATATAAGGCCACACTTGAATATTCGTTTCTAAAATCTCAAAAGCTGCGACTCTTCTCTAACGTGCTGCCAACACCAATCTTCTTTCCAACATCCTTTTACTTGGTTTCTGCATCACTGATTCTCATATCTTCCACCAAGAATCCATCACGCTTAGTAACAGTTTGAGTGTGCCAATGCTAGCTCTATACTGAGATTGACTTAGTCCCTCAAATGAATCTTATTCCCGCTATTCTGACCTATATCTCCCTGAAACAATATGTTCCAGCTGCTACCTTTTGAGAATTTCCATGACCACTAGACTTTGATGACTCTCTCTTCGTTCTCTTTTGACCACTAAACATGATTATTGGAAACATGATTATTTGAGAATTTCCATGACCACAGTTTGAGCTGTGATGTTAGCCACAGCTTCTCCGTCAAGAAACATTGAGATCATTGACCTAGAGAGTGACTTGATTCACATATGTGACTCATCAAAGGTTGTTGAAGTGAGTCAGAAACCATGAGATACATGCGAAGATGCTTTTCAAGCTCAAGCTGCGCATGAACCAGAAGATACAAGTGAAGAGGCTCTTAAAGCTCAAGCTGCAGAGAAATCAGGAGATAAGGGTGAAGAGACTCTGAAAGCTCAACCTGCGGGAAGAACCTGTTGATGAGTGGAGAAGTTCGGTCTTCTTTTCATACAGAGAAGCTCCTTCACATTTTATGCTTGTCTTTGACGATTCTAATGCTAGATCATCTGTAGAAGATCTTAGCAACACTGTTGAGCTAGGTTCATCAATCCTGCACAAAAAGAACATTAGTGGCTTTAAAAAGCAGAAGAAGAATACGGAAACATGTTCATATAAGAAGAACATCAAGAAGAAAGGCATTGAAGCACCAACCAAAAAACTTCAGAGAGGCATAACACTACCAAGCAAACCGCATGGCAAGAAGGGAAGTTCGAGTGTAAACATGGACAAAAAACTGATGATTGGCTTGAACCATGTCAAAACTTCCCATTTGAACCACTCACAAGATCATTTCAAGTAGAGGATGACTCGGTAATCCGCAGGTATTTGGAGAACCAGTTTGCAGCTCCAGGAAGTGCTGAAAGTAACTTACCTTTACCTGATTTCGGATTGCCTAACTTCACCAACATTCAAATCTCACTGAATGAAGAACCTGCATCCAAGAAAAAGAAGTCTCCTGATCCTCCATGTGTACAGGTCGTAATTCAAGCTTACCTAGTTGCAGTTCCATAGGTACTACTAGTATGCTACAAATAATCGTAGGAAACAAATTATAGAGAGACCGCAGTGGAAAGGCCTTGGTGGCTTCGAGATGAAAGACAAACTGAGTTGGGGATTGGTGGTTCTGTTTGTGGAGTCCCATACAAGGAGGTATAACTGAGAGTAATCATTTTGTGCATTAGTTTGTTGCTGAGAGTGAAAGATTTGTTATTTTTTTTTTTTTTTGTGTAGATGAATGTGAATGCACCAAATTATTTTAAATCTCATTTAAAGGAGACAGTGCCATTGGATGAGAACATTGTGGTATTTGAAGACTCATTAGGTGAAGAATACGAAACCGGGTGTAATGAAATATGCATTATTTTTTTTCTGAATTTTAGAATCGTGAAAGAGAGGTTGTAGTAGCTGGTTTGATACATTTTTATTTTTAATGTTTTACAAGACGTATGTAATTGATCAGGATGAAGAAGATTTGTCAGAGGGTGAATATGTCGAAGATGTGGAGAACTGCTCCAACGTATCCTCTACCCCTGTAAGTGATTTTTTTCTCAGGTTTGTTATGTTTCTTCTCCAACATGTATTGATGGGAGTTTTGTGTTTTATTTTATTGGTAGCTACGGTCACAGCCAGAAAGAATGCATAAATTTGAGTCTCGAGCAAAAACGCAGTGTGTGTTTGAAGGTAAGTGGATAAAACGAACCAGAGAGTAATAATACAGAGATGTTTGTTGGTTAGTGAAAACAGATACAAATAGTTTTTGTTTGTGCATATGAGGATATGCGTAGTGACAGTGACACCAAACTTCCAGAAGCTGAAACCTCGAAACAAGAAAATGGTGTGGGAGAGACTGGATCATTAACTGTTGAAATCAATCTGGACTGTGAACCTGCAAGTGATAGTTTGGTAGAGAATAAAAGTGGGATCGAAGGAATAGGAACAAGAAACATTGAGATCATTGACCTAGAAAGTGACTTGATTCACATATGTGACTCATCAAAGGTTCTTGAAGTGAGTCAGGAATCAGGAGATACATGTGAAGAGGCTCTTCAAGCTCAAGCTGCGCATGAATCAGGAGATACAAGTGAGGAGGCTCTTAAAGCTCAAGCTGCGTGGGAAGAACCTGCTAATGAGTGGTAAAGTTCGGTCTTCTTTCCATACAGTGAAGCTCCTTCACATTATGTACTTGTTTTTGACTATTCTAATGCTAGATCATCTGTAGAAGATCTTAGCAACAACGTTGAGCTAGGTTCATCAATCCTGCAAGAAAAGAACATCAGTGGCTCTAAAAAGCGGAAGAATAATACGGAAACATGCTCATCTAAGAAGAACATCAAGAAGATTGGCATTGAAGCACCAACCAAAAAACTTCAGAGAGGCAAAACACCACCAAGCAAACCGCATGGCAAGAAGGGAAGTTTGAGTGTAAACATGGACAAAAAAACTGATGATTGGCCTGAACCATGTCCAAACTTCCCATTTGAACCACTCACAAGATCATTTCAAGTTGAGGATGACTCGGTAATCCGCAGGTACTTGGAGCAACAGTTTGCAACTCCAAAAAGTGCTGAAAGTAATTTACTTTTACCTGATTTTGGATTGCCTAACTTCTCCAACATCCAAATCTCACTGAGTGAAGAACCTGCATCCAAGAAAAAGAAGTCTCCCGACCCTCCTCCATGTGTACAGGTCGTAAATTCAAGCTTACCTAGTTGCAGTTCCATACGTACTAGTATGCTACAAATAGTCGCAGGAAACTGATTATAGAGAGACACTGAGACTGAAAAAATGTAAGAAAAATTAGTAGATGTGTATGCATATGTACCTACCTAAAATGAATAACGTTTATTATGTAATATCCTATCTCTAAATTTGTAATTTTACACCGTCAGTAATTATAACATTTTGTATTTTATAAGATAGTCATAATTAATAAGTGATCTTAAAATTTACTAGATCTTAACAGCGGTAAACTGCGGGCATATAGTTTTTATTATAATTTATATTTATGTATTATCTATTTATTAAATATTGGATGTTTTGTAAATAGAAAAATAACTAAATTTTTTGGTTGTTGTGCGGATAAATGTTTATATTATTTTTTAATCCCGATATATTTCATGATCATTTATTTAGGGGGATGTATTGACCTGAGGATTTTAAGAGATTTTGAGGTATTCTTAAATCTCCTGTTATTTAATTGGTGATTTTTAAAAATCATCTGAAATCCAATGTTATTAAATGTGAAATTTGTAAAAATCATTTACAATCTCTTGTTATTCAATTAGTAACTTATAAATCTCATTTCAAATTGACTGTTATTCAAAAAATCACAAATTTCTTTTAAAAATCTATTGAATGTGATTCTAGGAGATTGACTGTTATTGAGTGTTATTTAGTTAGAATGAAATGTAAAATATTTAGGAAACAAAGGGGGTGTATTGAAACTTTGATTTTGGAAGATTTGATTGGATTTAAGAAATTTGGAATTTTGAAAGATTTTAGGGAAGTTGATATGATTTATTGTAAAATTCTTTCAAATCTCACATAAAACCATGAGATTTGGATTTCTCTATTTTTAACTAAACAAATCCCACCTAAATCCTCCAGAATCTCAAAAATCATTAAAATCCAAATCCACAAACTGTTTTGAATAATGTTGGATTTTAAATATATTTTTAAATCATCAGTTCAATAACAGTGGATTTTAATAGACTTTTTCAAATACATGATTGAATAACATAGGATTTGTAAGTTTCACATAAATCACTTAAAATGTCAAGTGGAATACACCCCCAAAATCTGTAGTAATGTTAGTTTTGGAAAAGATTTAGGGGTTAATATTGTAAATAACTTTTTAAATAAACAAAATGAAAAGTGTATAACACAAAACAAAATGTACTTCAAAAATGTTAATATAAATTTTATTTAGGGTATACGTTTTATTATGAAATAAATTTATGTGTTACTTTAGTATCGTACATTTATGATTTGATTTAGATAGGATATGATTTATTCTGCAATGCATGCATGCGTTCAGCATGAAAATCATATCTAAAACAAATCATAAATGTACGATACTTAATGTATACGGACTATTTATTAATTTCTTAGCATTGGGTCAATCTTATGTGATGACTGATGAGCTCTACATATTTAATCTCACTCCCAAGCTTTTCATTCATAATCCTAAAAACGTTTCATAGCTAATATAACAAATTAGTTCGAATGGACCAAAATCACATTTTGGAACTAGGTTTAATCCCTCCTCGTCCGTGGGTGATAAGGAAGACGTTAGCCCTGGAAGATGTCGATTGTTGTTATCTGCCAGAAGAAGAGATGAATTCTCATATAATTCAAAACATGGGATATGATAGTGCTGATAAAAGATTGCAACACGGCGTTTCTGTGGCGGTCGAAGATGTGGTCAGTCATAAAACTTACATAATGAAACTATATTGTAATGTTCATCATAATTATCGTCTCTCAAAGGGATGGTCAAACTTGGTGAAAGGAAAAGGCCTCAAACCAGGTGATGAAATTGGGATTTGTTGGGATGCAAGTTCTAGAAAATTAAAATTCCATGTACTAAATGTTGCGAGTCTTATCTAGTGGCTTTTTCCGAGCTTTATGTTTTTATATTTATTCGAATTCAAGTTCTAGAACATGTTCTACAGTTGGTTATAATATCTATATGTGATGATAATGTGTGATATTATCATAGTCTAATAATAATTTATTCGAGAGCAACTGGAAAAGAGGCTCTTTGAAGGATATTTGATTTTGGTCTTCATACTTCAATGACGATATAATTAATTAAAAAAAAGTCTTCCATACTAATTTTGGTCTTCCATACTCTCGTTTGCTACCAAACTACTATGTCGTTTACTTACGCTCCATGATTCCCTTTTCGCTAAAGTTTTTAAAAGAAATTATCAAAGAAAATCCAACCTTTAAGAAACTAGTAAATTATATTCACCATCTTACGGATTAAAAAGAGTGTCATAACGGCTAGCTAGATTTCTGGTTAAGTAAAGATTAATAAAACGAGTCGGTTCTGGTGGGTCTATTTCAGTATCAAATTATTATCTATAGATACCTACTTAATTCGCGAGGCCATCAATCTGTTAGAGTACACGTACCACAATTTATCATTCTCTCAACAGTTAATTTACCTAATGACGAAGTGACACGAACATGGATCTTGGATTTCATCCATACCATAACTGATACGGCGGATATCCCGTTGATTTGGAGCATCCTTGTTGGAGCTACCCGTACTCCATATTTTTTTATCTGATATTTTAACAAGACAATAAGATATAGTACAATTAAATTATGTTATCGTATGGAACGATCAGTTGATCAGATCACCTAAAGGAACATTACCGTTGGTACAATTAAATTATGCACTTAAAGCTTTCTTTTGGAAACTTAAGTGCCCCCGAAATTACTAGTATTTTATTTGACAAATATCAAGTGGTTGTGTTTTGGTATCTAATTAGACACCAAAGAAGGTTGAGGTAAAAGAAACTCTTCTAATATCTCAAAAGTACTGACACCATACTTGTATAAGGTTTATAATTAAGTAATTGAAATCGATGTATTTAATTAGACGAAAAAATATTCTACATCTTTTGATTAGAGGGAAAAATCACATATTTTGAAGGAAAGTATTCCAAGTGTTTTTGTTTTTTAGCCGATGAATAATATAAAAATGTTATGTTTTTATCTTATGGAAGGATAAGAATGCTTTTTAGATATTTGGAAAATTGTTTTTATTATTTACTTAAAATGTTAAATAACAAAAACTAAACTTGAAGAATGTATTTTACTGTAAAATTATGAGGGTAATTCTTATAAAGAAGACCACTAAATTAAGTTTTTTTTTCTTCTTCTAAAATACCACTTTCAACTCTATTTTCTGTTTGATAAAAAAGAAATTCATTTTCCAAAAATACCACTACAAATTATTTTTTTTTCAAAAAAGACCACAAAATGAAACTAAAATTTTAATATTTAAAACTAAACCTTATATCCTAAACACTACCTACCCCTAAAAACTATACCCTAAATCTAAAGTTGGCAACCCAAAGCTAGAAAAATGAATTCTACATCCTTAAAATCAATTATTTTTATTTTTTTTATTTTTTTTTATTTTTTTGTGTTTGTGGTATTTTTTGGATAATAAAATTTTTGTGGTATTTTGGTAAAAAAAAAAAAACTTAAAAGTGTTATTTTTGGAAAAAGAAAAACTTAAAATGTGGTTTTTTGAGGAATTCCTCTAATTTAAAACTAGCTAGTGGATTGTGAGAAGTAAATGGAGAATTTGGTAAGTTTAAAACGAGAGACATAGATCATAAACGTAAAAGACGGCTTTTGTGTTCATAATTGATGTGGTTGACGAATTTGTGCGTGCTAAAGAACAACTATTACTATTGAAAAATTATCCATTTTGTGTCAAAAAAAAAAAAAAGAATATATATATATATATATATATATATATACTTTATAAGATAGCAGAAAGAAGGACATTTATCTTTTGGTTGTTTTTCCTACAAAAAAAAAAATTATGTTAAAAAGATAGCATATACATATTATTTGACGTCATTGCTTAATTAAGTAAAGTATAGCATCTCTCATAATCGTGTATACAGTATTATGATGCTCTTCTTATGTAAAAGGCATGAAATTTAAAATGAGTTTTGGATACATAACACGTTGGGGTCCAATTTGGTTTGGCTAAAATTGAAACCAGTATCATCGGTTCATATATGGTTTAGTGGGATTTTGCTGGTATATTTCCCTAGCCAGACTGGTTAGTGTACTAAATGGAAAATCAAAGCGGGAAGCCGAAGAAGGATATTTATCGTATGGTTGTTTTTTCCTTCAAAAACAATATTTGACACCATTAATTGCTTCAGTAAAAAGTATAGCCTCTCTCATATGATGCTCTTCTTATGTAAAAGGCATGAAATTTAAAATGAGTTTTGGATACATAATACGTTGGGGTCAATTTGGTTTGGCTAAAATTGAAACCAGTATCATCGGTTCGAATATGGTTTAGTGGGATTTTGATGGTCAGAGCGGGAAGCGAATGTTTCTAAAGATAGTCATAATTAATAAGAGTGATATGTATATTCGTGATCTCAAGAACACTAATTAAGGGACATATTTGTGGGTTGACTTGCGAAGAATGGCATCCGAGGACTAAGGAAACGGTTCTGACTTCGTCGGAAGACGGGTCTTTGCGTTATATGGGATGTTAATAACTTCCTAAGCCAAACGCAGGTACCTTTTACCTGTCTATATCCACACTTCCAGTTTCTGATTTGCAATTCTTCTCAAATGATAATGGTGGTTTGACTTTAGCATGCAAGTGGTATCATTTAACTGTTTTATTGGAACAGGTTATTAAGCCGAAGCTTGCTAGACCAGGGAGGGTTCCAGTTACAACCCGTGCTTGGGACCGTGATGGAAAGCGTATCGCCGGTGGCGTAGGAGTTGGATCTCTACAGGTAATGATTGAAAAGGCTTGTTCTGATTTCCTGATCACATTGTGTCAGGGAAAGTTTTTGCTTTATATAGTCTAACACGGTTAGAATACAATAAGATTAATGGTCTTACTTATATCTTTCTTTTTCTTTGGATCCAGATTTGGAGTCTCAAACCGGGATGGGGAAGCCGGCCAGATATATACGTAGGGAAGGCCCACACTAACCTCTGTAAAGTTCTCTAGTGATGGGAGAATCCTGTTGTCAAGGAGTTTTGATGGTTCTCTAAAGGTATACCTTTGATAGATCATATCCTGTTTTTGACCAGTTTGCTCAGCACTAGAAACTGAGTTCTTTTTTGAATCTTGATCAGGTTTGGGACTTGCGGCAGATGAAAGAAGCTCTCAAAGCTTTCGAGGGTCTCCCTAATAATTATCCCCAAACCAACGTGGCCTTTAGTCCAGATGAACAAATCATTTTGACTGGAACATCCGTTGAGAAAGACAGCTCAACAGGAGGCTTGCTCTGCTTTTACGGTCGCACCAAACTAAATATTGTTCAAAAAGTCGGAATCTCCCCAACTTGCAGTGTGGTGCAAGTGCTTGGCACCCAAGGTTGAGTCAGGTAAACATCAACAACAATAAAAGCACTGTTCCATTCCTCTAATTAAATGTGATTCTCAACTTCACATCTGATTTCCAACATTGCTGTAGATGTTTGCAACATCTGGAGACAAAAGCCAAGGAGGAACTCACATCCTTTACGATCCAACTCAGAGCGAGAGAGACGCATGCGTCTGTGTTGCACGTGCACCAAGGAAGAAATCTGTAGACGATTACCCACCAGAACCAGTAATACACAATCCTCATGCATTACCATTGTTCAGAGACGCACCAAGCCGTAAACGACAAAGAGAGAAAGCATTGAAGGATCCTATTTAATTCCACAAGCCTGAGGTTCCCATGTCAGGTCCTGGTCATGGTGGAAGAGTTGGGACTACTGGTAGTAGCTTGTTAACACAGTATCTTATGAAGGTAATGAGCCTTGGTATCTTCTTTGATTTTGCGATTCGGGTTATCTATCTGTGTATTGAAATATTGTTGTTGTTGTGTGTGTGTTTGCAGCAAGGTGGGAGTGGGATGATCAAAGAGACGTGGATGAGGAAGATCCAAGAGAAGCGATATTGAAATACGCAGAGATTGCTGTAAAAGATCCTAAGTTTATTGCTTCTGCTTACTCTCAGACCCAGCCTAAGACCATCTTCGCTAAATCTGATGACGAAGAAGAAGAAGGTGACACAAAAAAATAATTAGTGTTTCCATATAGTACCTTCACTTTTCTCGACGACCATTTCCATGTATCCTGTATAATGATCAAATCATGGCACTGTAGGATAACAGAAAGAAACTGAAAGCACACATACTTATTCCGGAATTGCATTTTTGCATTACTCCATTTTTAGTGTTACAGTTGCAGAAAAAATTGTGGAACAGCGTTTTGGTATCGCATCAGTTTGCGGTTGAAGTTAAAGAAACAAGCTCAGCGGCTCTAGGTATAGAACATCTTCTCACTCTTTATTTTCCTTAAAACATAAAGGTTACATCATTGTCTGTTTTATAGTCATAACAACCTAGGGAACCTAGGGTTTTTCCCTAGAGACACATCATCAATCCAATCATACATCACAAGAGTCCAAACACTGAAATCTGTTCTTCAGTGATATTTGTTCCGTACGGTCTCTTGTTCCTTTTGCTTTGTTGACTGTTTCGTCTGTATGTGCAGGTGGAGTTAACCGTTGGGGCTTTGAAGACTCTTGGACCACAGTGGGCTTCTTTTCTCTATTGGCCTGTTTTGGTGAATCCTTCTCCTTGTTGGGCTTGGTGTTAATGGGCTCTTCAATAGTTTTGTATGAGACAGAGCCCATTACCCCTTTTGTTTCTTCAGTCTTCGAGATAGACTTTTCATCCTCTTGCTTCACAGTCTCACATCGATTCCTTGTGATCGTGATCGAGGAAGTAGAAGCTGCTGGAGGTTTGCTAATCTTACTTATACTCCCCCGCAAACTCTGTGTGGGAGGAAGGACCACGCCGAGTTTGTACCTGAGTTCGTTGAACGGTCGGAGAGGGAGAGATTTCGTGAAGATGTCTGCAATCTGCTGGTGACCAGGTATGTGCTTTACCAGAATCGTTCCAAGAGCTACTTTCTCTCTCACATAGTGGTAATGATTCGCAAAGTGTTTGCTCTTCTTGTGAAACGCAGGATTTGCAGAGAGATACACCGCGGACAGATTATCACAATACAGCTCCGGAGGTTGATACTGAGGAATCCCAAGCTCTTTGAGGATGTTACAGATCCAGGAGATCTCAGCTGCTGCATCGGACATTGCTCGATACTCGGCTTCAGTAGAGCTTCGAGCTACAGAGTCCTGTTTCTGAGATGCCCAAGAGATCAGATTTGTGCCAAGGTAAGAGCAGTACCCTCCTGTCGATCTGCTTGTTTTCGCACAACCCCCGTAGTCACTATCACTGTATACTCGTAAGGTGCTGCTTGTGTTCTTGTTAAAATTAAGACCCATTGTGATTGTACCTTTTATATATCGCAGGATCCGTTTGAGAAGATGGAAGTCAGCAAACGTCGGAGTATGCATCTTTTGACACACAAAGTTCACTGCGAACTGGATATCAGGCCTTGTGAGTGTCAGATACTGCAACTTGCCTGCCAGGCTTCGAAAATATGTTGGATTGGTGAATGGTTCCTTGTTCTTAGCTCTTGTGTTTTCTAGTTGTTCAGGTAATGGTGTTGCAACAGTCGAACACTCACTCATAGCTGCAACAATCAGCAAGTCTTCCGCATATTTTTGCTGGGACAGGAAAAGGCCTGAAGGATGGAAGTGAGCCTGGATGCCTAGGAAGTAATGCATTTGACCCAGATCTTTCATGCGAAACTCTGTGTTGAGAGAGTCTAAGAAGGATGTCATTGCCGGGGAGTTGTTTCCTGTGATGAGCATGTCATCAACATAGAGCAGAAGCACAATGACAGCTCCATCGCGTTTGTAAACAAAGAGAGATGGATCAGGTATGCTACAAGTAAACCCAAACTCCAGTAAGAATGTGCTAAATTTGTCATACCAGGCTCTCGGGGCTTGTTTTAACCCGTAGAGTGATTTTCTCAATCGACACACATGATTTGGCTTTTCAGGGTCAACAAAGCCGGCCGGTTGTTTCATATACACAGTCTCCGTGAGATCTCCATGAAGGAAGGCATGCTCGACATCCATTTGCTTTACATCCCAACCCATTTTGGTGGCCATGTCCAGGACTGCTCTGACAGTTGCTGTGCGAACTACAGGACTATATGTTTCCAGGTAATCAACCCCTTCTTCTTGATTGAAGCCTTGAGCAACCAAACGGGCCTTGAGTTTCTGTAACGAGCCATCAGCATTTCTTTTGGTTCTGAAAACCCATTTACTTCCTAACACATTCATGTTTGGTGCAGGAGGTGTTAAATCCCACGTGTTTGCTGCTTTGCAATTTCCCATTTCTTTGCTCATGGCTCCATTCCAACCAGGGTGTTTAAGAGCTTCAGCTACAGTTTTTGGTTCTGGATGAGATACTTTGTGAGTCAATAGGGCGTATCTTGGATTTGGTTTTCGAATTCCATCTTTTAACCTTGTTGTCATCCCATGAGTCGGTTGAGTATGTTTAACAGATTCTGCTTTTGATGATTGTGCAGAACTCTGAGAAGACTGAGCAGGAGTAGATGACATAGAAGAAGCTGGCGATTCATCTGATATTTGAGTCGGAGTGCTCGAGCCTGAAGAACAGTCGTTTCGAACTTCATGAGTGCTTAAGGTTGACACTTGAGTTTGATATGGTGTGTTGAGTTGAGCTGTTGTATCGTTGGTCGAAGTAGAAGCTGACATCACTGGAGACGAGGGGGTTGAGGTCACACAAGGAGTTGAGGTCACTGAAGTATTGGAGCTAACAGTGTCTTGTAGAGGAGTATCCGTCCTGATAGGAGAGGGAGAATAGCTGTTGCCAATAGAAGCAGGATCAAAGCCTGTCGTACACTCAGTTCTATCCTCCATTCTTTCAGTGGACACACTCTGAGACCTTATACTCGGTAATGGTGGAAAATCCTGGGGTGAAAACATAGGTTTGACCTTTTCTTGTTTATCTCTCGTAACCTCTGATTCTTGTGTTGTGTTCGAGCTTTGATGTTGTTGAGGATAACTCTTGTGCCAGGCAGTCATGAGAGGAGTACACCGTTGAGAGTTATCAACAGACATAGTAGAAAAAGGGAAGACTACCTCATCAAAAATAACATGCCTGCTGATATAGACACGTCCTGTGGAAGGTAATAAGCATCTGTACCCTTTGTATTTTTCATTGTACCCCAAGAACACACATTTCAGAGAGCGTGGATCAAATTTTGTTGCAGCATAGTCTCGAAGAGTTGGATAGCAGGCACAACCAAACACTCTAAGAGCTGTGTAGTTGGGAGCTCGACCTGTTAATACTTCATAAGGACTGAGATTCTTATCCAGGACCGAGGAAGGTAGAAGATTAATGAGAAAGTTTGCTGTGTAAAACGCTTCAACCCAATATTTTTGAGGTAACCTTCCTTCAAACATCATTGACAAACCCAACTCAACAATATGTCTATGCTTTCTTTCTGCTAATCCATTTTGTTGTGGTGTATGTGGACAGGAGATAAGCTGCTGGATTCCATGTTTCTGCAGGTGACTCGTAAACTGTTTACTGATAAACTCACCACCACCATCACACTGAAAGGTACCAATCTTACATTGATATAGATTTTCCACAAGAGCTTGAAACCCATAGAATATTTGCAGAAAATCAGACTTGAGCTTGAGAGGGTAGAACCAGCAGAATCTCGAGTAATTATCAATAAAGATCACATAGTATTTGAATCCTTGAACTGACATTATTGGAGAGGGACCCCATAGATCACAATGTATTCGTTCCAGGGGTCTAGTTGATACAAAAGTAGAAGCAGAAAAAGGTAATTTTGCACTCTTTCCAAGTTGACAGGCTTCACAGATCTTGGTGGTGCTTTTATTATTGATAACGATAGCTTTTATTGCAGATAGTTGCTGGAGAACTTGCGCATGTGGATGCCCCAATCGTTTATGCCACACATCTCCAGAGGTTGCTTGTTGTCTCGATGAGAAGTTGGCTTGAAATGCAGCTCCACCACGTAAGTTTCCCAGTGTATAAAGTCCATTACTGTGTCTGCCCTTTGTTAACAGCCCCCTTGTTGCCTTATCATAGATACGCACATCATCACAATCAAATTGAAAGCCACAAGGATAGTCGGTAGTGAGCTTTGACACAGATAATAGAGGTTTAGTAATTCCAGGACAAACAAGTACATCATTAAGAGGTAAGTTACCAGAGGTTGAAGGAAGACTTGCAGAACCGGTATGAGTTATTGGTAAGAAACTTCCATCTCCCATCATTACTGCTTCATTTCCTTCATACGCCTGTGATTGATGCAGATGATGAGGTGAGTTGGTCACATGAGAAGTGGCTCCTGTATCTGACACCCATTCACTTCCATTCTGATCAGTAACATCAGTGATACGAAGAGCAGCTAGGGCTTGAGGGACATTATCAAACTGATAGCTGTTGTCGAACCTGTGCCAGCACTTTGAAGCAGGATGACCAGGTTTACCACAGATTTGACAGATCACTTTGGTGAGTCCACTCATATCTTGTGAAATTTGCTGATGAAACCCACGACCTTTTGTTGTAAAGTTGTTTCTGCCACGATTACCACTGTTCCTTGAGTTACCTCTTCCTCTGTTGTTGTTGTTATAGTATCCAGAGGAGGCAGGTGCAACAGTGTTAAACGCCATGTGTGGAGAGGCCTCTGAACCGGAGCTGTTGTAGCTTGCCAGCCTATCAGAGAAGCTTGTAAGTCGAGAGACCACACCATCCAAAGTAAGAGAAGGCTGAGTGTCCATAGAACCTTCTACTGAAGTCTTGATAGGTTCATATTCTCTGCCCAGACCTTTCAGAGTGGCAAAGATCTTCATCTGTTCACTAACTGGACTACCTATAGAGGCAAGTTGTTCACAGATTCTCTTTATCTCCCTAAGGTAATCATCCATTGATCTTCTATTAACTTTATTCTCTAGGGTTTTTCCCTAGAGACACATCATCAATCCAATCATACATCACAAGAGTCCAAACACTGAAATCTGTTCTTCAGTGATATTTGTTCCGTACGGTCTCTTGTTCCTTTTGCTTTGTTGACTGTTTCGTCTGTATGTGCAGGTGGAGTTAACCGTTGGGGCTTTGAAGACTCTTGGACCACAGTGGGCTTCTTTTCTCTATTGGCCTGTTTTGGTGAATCCTTCTCCTTGTTGGGCTTGGTGTTAATGGGCTCTTCAATAGTTTTGTATGAGACAGAGCCCATTACCCCTTTTGTTTCTTCAGTCTTCGAGATAGACTTTTCATCCTCTTGCTTCACATTCTCACATCGATTCCTTGTGATCGTGACCGAGGAAGTAGAAGCTGCTGGAGGTTTGCTAATCTTACTTATAGAAGTATTGTTTTGTTCATAGATATTTTGCTACCTGAAATATCAGTTTATTTAGATTTGATTTTGCAAAAATACAAATTAGTAATGTCCATACTGACAGAGTAAGCATAATCTGATTCATTCTGAGAATCATTGCGAAACATGAAATCAAGCACTTGAATTAAGCAAAAAAAGGGGGTTTAAAGTGTTCTGTACAACTTTAACAAACAAAAGCTTCAAGCTTCTATTGAGAGATGACTAATTTACAAAGAGCAGGAAAGAAGTTTTCAAACAAGTTTGTTAATGATAAAAAGGATCAGAGATCCAGACACGATAAGCATGTCTCTGTTTTCTCGTTTGCTTACTTTTCCACTGCAGTAAAATGTGAGTTAACATTTTTGTATTCATCACCTGTTCAGTCCTCTCTCTCCCTCTCTCTGTCTCTGCGTATAAAGGGTAGTAAGTAAAGTTACCCTCATTTGCTTCTTTTTATCTGTTTTTTTTGTATGATTTGACTTTGGATGGTATATCTTCAGTTTGTATTGCATAGGTTGATGAGCTTCAGCGACCCCCATTCTCAAAGCTCGATAGTCGTGAGTCTGATAAAACACTAAATAGTTGTTTGTCTACATAACTGCAGAGCTTGTTAGTCTCTGGATTTCAGTGGAAATATCAAAAACTGATCCCAAGATCATTAAAGAGGACTTTGTACCTTAATGAAGGATCGGTCTCTACCAGGAAATGAATCAATAAAACTGTCCATTTTCAATATTCATGGGTCTATTACTCTATATACCATCATCAAAGGCACTTACAAGATCTGTCTTACTTTCTTTGGATATAAAACAAGAATATCTCTTCTCTTCTGCCTTTAACATGTTCATTTCAGCGCCCATAGTACGTATATATAACATTCAAAACTCCTTTTACTTGCTTACAAGACGCTCAGCATCTCCAAGCTCAACTTCACCGTCTTTTCTTTCCAGCCCTCCCTGAGGCTGAAACATCAACTCTATCTGCTCCAGCGACTTCCCACTTGTCTCTGGGACTAGCACGTACACGAAGATAACCGAGAGCGCAGACACCAAGGAGAAGACGAAGAAGGTTCCTCCGACAGTGATGGCACGTGAGACGGAGAGGAAGGACATGGCCACAAGACCGCTGCACACCCTGTTCCCAACCGCCCCGAGCGCAGAGGCCTGGGCTCTTAACCGTAATGGGAAGATCTCTGAAGTCAAGACCCAGCAAACAGGTCCCATCCCTATAGAGAAGAAGGCAACATTCCCACAAACAAATAGAAGCGCCAAGGTTATGCCAAGAGTTCCTTGGCCGAGGAATGTGAGCGTGAAGCTTAGACAAAAGAGACACAGAGTCATTCCAATGGTGCTCACATAAAGCAGTGGTTTCCGGCCAACGCTATCGATCAGGAAGGTGGCAAATAGTATGAACACTGTTTTTGTGACCCCAACAGCCACAGTTGCAGCGAGCAGTTTTGTCTCGCCTTGTATCCCTGCTTCTTTCAGGATCTCTGGGCTGTAGTAGACGGTGGCGTCGATACCTGTGATCTGCTGGAAACATTGGATCCCAAACCCAACGATCAGCATTTTCCTTACAACAGGAGATGGGCTTAGAAGCTCACGCCACACCGGTCTCTCCTCGCTGCCTTCAGTATGTGCAGCCGCCAGTTGTATCTCAGCGAGCCGCTCTTCCACCTCGTCATCTCGCTCGTTCGTTTTCATGAGCACCTCTCGTGCACTGTCCACTCGGCCTTTCATGACCAGCCACCTCGGCGACTCAGGGATCACGCACAGCGCAAATGCTATGAAAACGGAAGGAAGAATACCAACAGCAAGCATGATCCTCCAGCTGATATGCACGGAAAGGCCCGAGAAGGCGTAGTTGGAGACATAGCCAAGCAAGATCCCTAAGTTAATGAAGATCTCAGGGAACGACGTGAAAAAGCCTCTTGCTACAGTTGGGGATATCTCGGCGATGTAGACAGGCGCGATCATGACACCAAGTCCAATCCCAATGCCGGCCAAAGTTCTTCCCATCATCAAAACCTCGAAGGACGGAGCCACAGCCATCACCGCAGCACCCGTCTGGAAGATGAGAGCAGCCAAAGCCATGGTCCATTTCCTACCGATGGAGTCAGAGGTCCTACCACCGGCTAAGCTTCCGAAGAGAGAAATGATGCTGAGGCTGCCGATGAGTACTTCAGTCTGCACCTCCGTTATTTTAAGATCCTGCTGAATGAACAACACCGCACCGCTCATTACCCCAACATCTGACATATACCAAGAACAGAGGACACACCTTTTAACAAAAGTATAGAAGAAGATGATGATTTGAATTATATGTAAAAATCCTCACCGTAGCCGAGAAGAACATTGTTCAACGACGCAAAAAAAGCACAAGCCATAACGTATTTTCTGGTTCTGCTGTTTCTTGCCTCTGCTTCAAGATGAGTCTGCGATTCATCCGCGTCGGAGTCCATTCTCCGATACTTATTCATCTTACTTCCGACGGAGACAGCAGGAAAATCCGAGCCACCGCCATTTGAAACCTCCCGCAGATGCATCATCCCTCCGCGGAGGCTTCAGACAGCAGGCAGACCCTCTCAGGTGGCGGAAAGAGGATTCAGACAAGGACTTGAGAAGAAAGTGGTAGATCTAGCTCCTCGGGAAGGGCTTTTATTAGATCTGAACCCCGAGAGACTTTCTTCATTCATCATCGTCTTTTATTTTGACCAAATTGTTGAATTTTCTAATGAGGTACTAATTCCTATTTTTCAAAACAACAACAACAACAACTTGCCTCATCCTTCCATGTGTCCCACCACCTTTGTTTACATACTAAAGTCATTAACATTTCGTTCTCACGAATTAGAGTAATTACTACTTTAAATAAAAGGAATAAATAAGGTTGGAAAGATACAGTATTTAACAACCGATTAAATTACTACTATAAGTTAAAGATAGAAGAATGGAGTTTTTTTCAAGGTAACCGACAGCTCATCCTTCTAGCTTTAGCACACTGTTAAAGGCATGTAAACATTTATTCAATAATGAATCTAATTGGTAATCTTAATTCAATACAGTTATGTATGTCTTTGTAAAATTAATTAACCTCTATTAAAAACTAACAGATATTACTGTAATGATTTGAGATGTTTCTTCTACTTTTAATTTCACATACAGACTCTCATATTGCACACCTTATGAGCTGGACATAATATATTTAGGTAGCATTCTCGTTCATATAGAACAAAACTTCTTTCTAAGCTTGTAGACAAATTAAAACAAGTGTGCAACTAATAACATTCAATCTTCTTTTTTTGAATAACAAACAACAATAATGTACAAGATCCATTTCCGCGCAAAAAAAAAAAAAAAAAAAATGCTCAAACATTTAAAGATCGAGAGACAGACAAACAAATTGCCCTTCCTCTAGGATGAGAAGATCAAATACCAGTGAGGGTCAAGAGACTTGGCGGTTTTACAAGGCGGATGCAGATGGAGCCTTCCCCAACGTGGCAACGTGTTCCACAATATATAATCCCCTGGATTGAGGCAAGGCTGCTCCCTCTCGCCATACCTGTTCGTCATCTGTATGAACGTCCTATCTCACCTGATCAATAAAGCAACACTAGAGAACAGATTCGGGTACCACCCTCGATGCCATAATCTCCTCCTCACTCACCTTTGTTTTGCAGACGACCTCATGGTATTCGCTGAGGGCACTAAACGATCAGTTGAAGGGATCATACAGATTTTTGATGAGTTTGCTCGTTTCTCTGGACTGAAGATAAGCCTAGAAAAATCTACACTTTATATGGCTGGGAATTCCCCGAGTCTGCAGACTGACATGCAAGCAATGTTTCCCTTTGAGATTGGTACTCTGCCTGTGCGATATCTTGGACTGCCGCTTCTTACCAAAGCTATGTCCAGAAATGACTACCAGCCGCTTCTTGAGAAGATTCGAAATAGAATAAGCTCATAGACGGGTCGTTTTTTGTCTTATGGAGGTCGGCTTCAGTTAATCAAATCAGTACTTACTAGCATTACAAACTTCTGGTCCTCTGCATTTCGGTTGCCAAGTAATTGTCTGAAGGAGATAGATAAATTATGCTCGGCTTTCCTGTGGAGTGGCCCGGATCTGAAAGCACATAAGCACATAATGCAAAAGTGGCTTGGGAGGTTGTTTGTCTACCTTTCAGTGAAGGGGGTCTAGGCTTGCGACCGTTGAAGGAGGTTAACACTGTATGTGGACTAAAACTTATTTGGAGATTGCTCTCTACGGATTTCCTATGGAGTCAGTGGGTGCACACATACCTTATCCGGCAATCTTCCTTCTGGGATGTTGGGGTGTCCTCTCTTCAGGGGTCGTGGATGTGGCGCAAGCTGCTCAAGTTGAGGGCGTTAGCAAAACAGTTCCACAGTAAAGACATCAAAAATGGCAGGACTACCTCTTTTTGGTATGATAATTGGTCCCCAATGGGTCGACTGCACGATTCCTTTGGCGATCGAGGTTTCATTGATCTTGGAATTTCAAAACATGATACTGTTGAATCAGCTATGTTACACCATCGAGTCCGACGGCATAGACTGGATGCTCTCAATGCAGTGGAACAACAGATCACTGTAATCACGGCTAAGAGAAAACCTGCAATAGCTGATGTGCATTTGTGGCGACACAACTCTGGTCCCAAGAAAAAATTCTCTACTCGTGACACCTGGCTCCAACTGCGCATAGCCAAACCTGTGCAAAACTGGACAAAGGGTGTTTGGTTCCCACAGGCTACTCCAAAATTTGCTTTTCTGACATGGCTCGGTATGCTCAATCGCCTCTCCACAGGGGACCGAATGGTTAACTGGAATCAGACAGTAGATCCCTCCTGCTCTCTCTGCTTAGCACCCTTGGAAACATGTTCACACCTCTTCTTCCAATGCTCTTACTCGCAACAGATTTGGCATAAACTCACTTCTGGGTTTCTTGGGGCACACTCGACCTCCGACTGGGAGGCCATCAGGTCCCTCATCTCTGATTCAACACTCGATGAACACTCCCAGTTGTTACTGCGATGTTCCCTTCAGGTAGCTCTCCACTCCATCTGGCATGAACGAAATAACCGCAGACATGGTGAATATCCCGTTTCTGCACATATTCTTCTAAATTGGATTGAGAGAACCATAAGGAACAAGCTTCTGCTCATTCAAGGCTCAGGAAAACGGTTGTATGATGATATTCTCATCCTCTGGTCCACTACTAGAACATAACTGCTGTATGTTTTTTTCTTAAAAAAATTTATAACTAGTTTACACATGATGTAAAGAGAAACTGGTTTTTTTGATGAATAAAATTTTACATTCATTCAAAAATATATATATATATATATATATATATATATATATATATATATAATCCCCTGATGTCACTTGTTAATGCACACATATTTTTATGTACGAGTCTATTGATCAACCATTTCATGGAGACTTTCAGATTTCTATACTATATATTGGCAGTGTCTTACCTGAGCAGAAAACTCAACCGGCGACTTTGTGGTTGGGTAGATATTGACCTGGCAAAAACAAAGCGATAATAAAGTCAGATAATCCTGTGTCTCGCTGCCAACTAAATCATTCCAACTTGCAAAAGTTCACTGATTTTATGTCGATCGACATTCGAAAACAGAGTTACACTGTCAAGAGAAACGAGTACTTTTTGGCTTACTATTTCACATATGGTATTTATCCAAAATTACCTACTTTAATCCAATCTAGTCCAATTCCAAAAGATCTAAAAGCATCTTTATTTATTACATATTAAGAAGGTGTAGGTAAAGATGTCGAGCTTCTTGCAGGCTCGATTTGTAGTTGCCAAAAACCCAGCTCTTGTTTGAAATAAGGAAAAAATTGGAATATAGTGAGAGGTTTATCATACTACACAATATGATAGTAGAAGATGACCGAGATGGATATACTCAGTTTGATCCATCAGAATTTGCACAAGTAGAATCAAACAGAAGTTCACAAGTGGATTTCACGTATTCTATATATATATATCCCTTTAAACTTTTGCAATTTGATGAGGGTTCAAAGACAAGTACTTGATCGAGAAATACATCAACGGTTGCAAGATGATTTGGTTGAGAATATTTGGAAAATTTTGGTCCGAACAATATAAATGTTTTGTTCTTCTATCTATGTTTTGTACTTTTAATTTTAATATGCTTTTATGTCATGTTTGTTTTTTTTTTGTCGACAACTTTTATGTCATGTTTGTTTAAATTTTATGAAATACAATTATTTTTCAGTTCTATAAAATATAAAATTAATTCTATTAAAAATAATACTATTTTCAAAATATTATATTTTTTATTCAAAATTCTAAAGAAATTCATATAGTTTCTACAATTGGAGGTATTTACATTTAATTTAATTGATATTAAAGAATCTCTAAACTTAAAAACAAATAAATTTTATATATAAAATAATATTGGAAGACCATAGAAGTCTATTTGTATCGGAGATGATCTATGGAACCAAATGTTAAAAAAAGAACATACAACGTAAAGACTTGAGAGGGTATATAGATAGATCCAAAATTCCCTCTGATTTCGATTTTTTGAGTTGATAAAAAGAAAAAAAATGGAAAGACAATTTGCTCAAGATTAGATGCTGCTGGAGTCGCGGCCAAAGACAAAGCGTCGAGTCCAGTCGGAGATAACGAGCATCCTCGTGCGCCAGCTCACCAATTTGCTGGCGTAGACAGAGTACCAGAGCCACTGGCTGCTGTGTCCTATGGAGACCCAATCCCCTGGCAGTTCAGCTGCTGTCTGTTCCCCTCCCAGCGGAGCAAACGATCCAAAATGTTTGTACCTGAATGGTTGGAACCTGTGTCGACCCTCTCCTCTGAACCTCAACGGTCCCTCAGGCTTCTTCTCACACTTCTCCATTCGGTTGAAGCACTTTGCGAGGTACTTCCCTTGTTGTGATGCTACCTGCACGCAGTTATATATATATATATATATATATATATATATCATTAATCATCATCTCTCTCTCTCTCTCTCTCTCTCTCTCTCTCTCTCTCTCTCTCTCTCTCTCTCTCTCTCTTGTATTGAATCCATTATCTTTTGCTTACCTGTGCAGTTGCTGGAAGGTTCTTCATCTGCGAATCCACTTCAGAGAGGGCTTGCTTAAAATTTTCGATATTTACTTGTGTGTCCTCACCATTTGCACTCTTGAGCAAGTGTGCAATGTTCTTCAGTTTATTCTTCTTCAAGTACAGCTCCACCTGAGGGTACCTCTGGCAAATGTCTTTCACCACACCATTGAAGTCTTTCTTGTTCAATGTTCCTGTATTTCCCTTGTCTGCTTTGCTGAAAATCGCAGCTATATCTTCCTGTTTGTTCAAAAACATCAACACAACAGACAGTCAGTCTTCATCTCACAAGGGAAAGGTCTATGTTTTGTCACAAGGGAAACGTCTATATAATGTATATGACATATGGGTGTGTTGAGATGGTACCATGACTCTGCGTTGGTTGATCGTTGCAGTATCACCTAAAGCATACACACTGTCGCAACCCTCCACTCTAAGCCACTCATCAGTTGCCAGCACACGTCTCTGCCCCTGTAGTAACCATACATAATCTAATCTAGTTACGTGGTGGACACAAAAGCAACTGATTTCTTGATGTGATCGAGTTATCTTACCTGACCAATCTGCTGCATAAAGTCCCTGATAACAGGACGTGAACCAATTCCTGTTGACCACACAACCATACCATAAGGTTCAGAGACAATTTTGCCAGTTTGTCTTTCCTTTGTCGATATCTCATCCGCAGTCACTCCCACAACCATTGACCCTGTCTTCAAATCAATACCGTCTCTTTGGAACTTTTCCTCGGCAAAAGCAGTGATCCTCTTGTCAAACCTGAAGGAGAATGGAGCCAAACCATTATTACAAAGAAAAACAGCAGTTATAGACAAGCCTTGAGTGGAAACTTACATGTTGAGAATGTGGTCGCCTGCTTCAAGAAGAGTGATTTTTGTGAACTCTTGGACCTTTGGGTATATCTTAGCCACATCATCGACTAAGAAATCATGAAGCTCAGCTGAGAACTCGACCCCAGTTGGTCCACCCCCAACCACAACGAAATGCAGAATCTTTTTCCTCTCTTCTTCAGTTAGATTGGGAAGAGAGGCTCTCTCGAAACAGTCGATGACTGAATGACGGATGTTTAGAGCATCCTCTGCTTCTTTGAGGAAATAAGCATGTTCCTCAACTCCAGGGGTGTTGAATGTGTTAGGCTTAGCTCCAACAGCTATGACTAGAATGTCATAATCCATGTCAAACTCAGTCGTGCCCTTAAGACTTGACCCATCCTTGGACCGGCAATGGATTTTCTTGTTTGATGCATCAATCTTGACACACTCTGCTTCTGTGTACTCAAATCCTTTCTGAGATGTTTATGTACAGAATCAGATGAAAAGCTCAAAACTTGAATAATAATAATAATAATATGAGAGATTGCAAGGGTTAGATAAAAAGGTAAGTGACCTTGCGCATAAGACCACGAATGGGTTCAACAATGCTACGGGCTTCGACAGTGCCATTGGTAACACTTGGCAAAAGAGGAGTGAAGAGGAAAAAGTTACGAGGAGAGACAACTCGAACATCATAGTTAGGGTTGTTCAAGTAATTTAAGAAGCTGTAGCCGCTCCATCCACTCCCGAGAACGACCACCTTCTTCTTCCTTATTGGTTGGCCATCTGCATCAAGACTAGCGTCTGCGTGTAATAAACGTCTCAATGGACTCGAGTCCGTATACACCAGTACACCACCACCGCTGCACAAATAACATAAGATCAGAGAGTAGATAAAGACACAAACTAAAATAATGATTAGAGATTCTACGACTTTATTATTTTAAACCGGATCTAATGAAGTACGTTACCAAAACACATGGATTTTAATTGAAAAGAAAAAAAAAGTATGAAGCTTTGTGTACATGTATATAGCTGGTATGCATTGTCATGCATCACAATAAAAAAAAAAAAAAACGAAAAAATCGGATTCGTGCATATGAGAGAGGTCAAAAATATCACAAGACTAATTATGAAAACAGTCAAAGCATATACTAGCTGAAAGAAGAATTAAGAAGAAGATGTACTGAGAATATAATGGTGAACCAGATCTAAAGCAAAAATAAGGAGAGACCTGAAGGTGCTGAGAACAAGAAGCTTGGAAGCAGAAGGGTGAGCCTTGAACAAGCTAAAAGCTCTCTGGTAAAAGCTATGGAAACTCATGATAGATGATATTCGGCAAATAGTTTTTCAACCTCTCTCGCTCAGATCCAAAACAAAGCTGAGAGAGCTTTATTAGATTTTTGTAAGAGAGGCTGCGAATGTGAATATGCAATATGGAAACTATCAAGCTACTTTAGGGTACGTGAGAGGCCGCCGATGACACACAAAACAAAATAAAAAGAAAAAGAAAAGACAGCGAGGTATTTAGGAAAATTTGGAGTAACGCCCAAGTAAATTTAGGAATATATCATTTATTAATACTCTTATTATTGGAAAACAAATAAAAAGTAAATAAAGAGCAGACTTTTGTAGGGTTTGAATTTTCTCGAAAACTCGAGACTTTAAACGACATTATGTTCCGCGTTCTCTGGACACATATATATATATATATATATATAGTATATATATTTTGCTCTGGACATATATTCACGAAAAAATAGACAATAACAAATATTTGTGTAGTGTTGGTTGTTATTTTTTAATTGCAAAATAATTTTAGTTATTTGTCACTCAAATTTATTAAAAGAAAACCTAGACAAAAATATTATTTGCCTAATTTGTTAGAAATATATTTTTGATATATTTCTTTCCAAAAATACTATATTTTTTGGTCATTTTTATTTTTGTCCTCCTTTAATTTTTAATGACCATTTTATTCTTATATGAAAAATATTTTATTTAATAAAAAGAAAAATAAAATTTTTCAGCCAAAAAAATTTCTGAAATATTTTTCCGCCAAAAAAATTTCCGAAATATTTTCTCGCCAAAAACTTTTTGAAAAAAAATTCCTGCCAAAATTTTCTCCAAAAAAATTACAAAAATTTTAAAAGGTTTTATAAAGTAGAAACCTTATAAAATCCTTATAAACACCTTGTAAACGCTTTTACAAGATTTTTAAAAAAGTATTAAAAGGTTTTAAAAGGTTTTTTAAACACTTCGTAAACGCTTTTACAAGGTTTTTATAAAGTTTTTAAAAGGTTTTCAAAATGTTTTCTAAAAAGTTTATAAAACACCTTGTAAACGCTTTTACAAGGTTTTTAAAAGTGTTTACAAGGCTTTTAAACACCTTATAAACGCTTTTAAAAACCTTTTAAAAGCGTTTACAAGGTTTTACCTTTTAAAAACGTTATAAAAACGTTTACAAGGTTTTTAAAAGCGTTTACAATGTTTTTAAAAGCGTTTACAATATTTTTATAAGGTATAAATTTCAAAATATTTGACGGGAAAATTTTTTGATTTTGGCGAAAATTTTTTCCTTTGGCGGGAAAATTTTTCATTTTTGGCAGGAACTTTTTTTTTTATTTTGGTGCCTGTACATTTTTGTTGTCATTCAAAGAAAGAATAATTTGGTCATTTTGTACATAAATAGGGGTAGTTTTAGAAAATATCAATATGGAGAGGTATTTTAAAAAAGAGACATGGAAAAAGGGTATTTTTGAGAAATGGTATTTTTGAGAATGCCCCTTATTTTTCTCTATTTATTGGTTTAATCCCATTTTCAATTTCGAGACATAGAATAGAGAAAAATAATTATAGAAATTCTAAGAAAAATATATTACTTGAACAACCCTAACTATATATTTCCGGACCATATACTTGTATAGAAATCTAAGAGATAATATTTTATCAAATTTTGTCAAGTTTTATACTAACTATTTCGATTTAGGAGGAGTTATTGGTTCATGAAATTTAATGAATCTAAAAATCGAAACAAAAATCATGTGTTATTTAAAAAATAATTATCAAAATCATGTGTTATTGGTTCTATGATTTATAATTACTAGTTAAATCCTATGTTATTGTGATTTGTTTTTTATATATATTTCAAAATCCATAATATGTTTGAAATAGATTTGAAGGTGAAAAATAGAAAGATTTAAATCCAAGAGTAAAACATGTTATTTTAAAGTCAATGTATTTTGATATTCATAATCAATAACGATTTTCAAATCCTATATAGATTTACAAATAAATAAACCAATAACACTTCTTAGGATAAAGAATCTTATTATTTCATAATCTTTATTAATCTATTAGTTTATATCGAAGTTTTATTGTAGTACACTAGGTTATTAATCTGGTAATCTGTGTTACGCGCGGATATGTTTGTATGGATTATCTTGAGAATATTTTAGACTTAAAAATCATTTAAATAGCTACACAATGACAGATAGTATGCAAAGTATTATAACGTATTGCTTTTTTTTTTGTTTTTTTAACACAAATGTTCATTTATTTATATTAAGCATCATTTATGTTATATAAACTGGTGAAATCTGAAAACATACATCTAATAAATAACAAAAAAAAAAAAAGCAAATTTTTCATACTATAATTTTTGTGATTTTTTGAGTAATAACCCTTTTCCAATATCTGCTTCCAAACATGCTCTCTCCTAATTTTTTTCTTTCAAAAATGCTCTAAAAGCCAAAGACCTAAAAAGTTATGTGTGTTATAAAAGCATACAAATTTACAATGTAAAACCTTATAATTATTTTATAAAACTTTATAAATCTCACACATAAATTATCTTATCATCTCTCTACCATTTGTTTATATTCTTTGGTTTTCAAGTTATTTTTCAATTACTGAATTGATAGTATTGTAATTTCTCACTCTTAAATGA
The DNA here is from genome assembly GCA_024034495.1 of Camelina laxa. Taxonomy (NCBI): domain Eukaryota; kingdom Viridiplantae; phylum Streptophyta; class Magnoliopsida; order Brassicales; family Brassicaceae; genus Camelina; species Camelina laxa. The sequence goes on from CM043881.1 coordinate 28,500,613, forward strand.
TATTTTATTTTTACGTCTAGGATGCCACAAGATATGTACATATATGTTCGTTATAACTTATAAGTGTCTATCGAATAATTTTCTAATGCTAAGGATTCTGCCAGCGCACGTGAAGCATCAAGATCCCTTTGCAGTGAAATTTTTTCTTGAGTTAAGTCCTCAATATGGTACTAATGAAAAACAAAACCGTGGCTCAGAAATTTCATAGGCAATGCAACAGAAAGAGTGAAAGCAATGAAAGCTAACATCCTCCTAGTCAAAGTAAGAAGATCATTATAATCAAGGACCAATACAAGACAAAGTAAGAAGATTTTATTCACCAATAAGGTTTCAGCTCAACCCGAGATTGTTTGCCCAACCCACAATACAACTTGTCATTGTTTATTCCATATATACAAAGCCTCCATAACAACCCTCAAATAAAACACAAACTAACAATTCAATTTGCAATTCCACCGTTGATTATGGAGCTTATATTAGCACAAGTCTCTCTACAAATTTTCAGCTCCATCGAACATCCTTACAACCTCATAAAGATGCCCTCAATAACCTATCTTGAAATTGTTCATGTTCCATACTTGGCAAAAATTGCACTATTTTCCAGCAGTTTCTTCGCCATGAAGCAACAAGCATAACTCCTTAAGTTTAATGTCTATTGAGGCTCTTGGCTTGCTGGATATCATGCCGGTTTGACATATTGCTTAATGCCTGCTTGTGTAGATTCTTTACTGTGTGAGAACAAGTCTAGAGATGCATGAGTTTGATTGTTTCTTGCCATGAGAGTGGATTAAACTTGTCTTAGAGAAATATTGTCTAGAGATTAGCTCAAGTTGTTTGAGATTTGTTGACCAAGTTAGATGACCTCAATCTTTAGTCCAACCCATGAATCCCTCCTCAAGGCCTTCTTTGTTTATTGATTTCATAGTCTTAATCCTGCTGCTTGCTTGTTGTTTGATTTGCTTTCCTATTGCTCTGTTTTTCCTGTGTTGCTCTGTTCTGTCGTTTTTGTCCAGCTCGACCTTGCACTCGATCTACACTCGGTTGAGTGCTTGCTCGAGTTCATCCCCAGAACTTTTGTTTATGATTTGTAGTTGTCCTGTCTTACTTCCTGTTCATTCTATTTGCATTTTTGTTGCATTCACTTAGTGTCCTGTTCAGTACTTGCATTAATATAGTTTTTATTTCTATTCTAGCTTCATAATTGTCATAATCATTCTGTTCCATTTACATTTTGCATTTAGTTCTTCTAACTTTACATTTTGCACTTTGTATTTCATAATAGGATTGTTAGTGACAAGCATCCTTTACATCTGGCTTAACTTAGATCTTTATGCACATCTTGATTGTTCACAAACTCTCAGATTGGATTGACACCTCTTGTACTACAATTGCATAAGGGGAATTGAAACACCCTGCCATCCATTCATTCATATCTCATCATTCCATCTATTTCATCACCATACCCACCAAATAAAATGTGTTTCAAGCACATAACACTTTTATTTCTTAAAATAAACATCACAACTATCAATATGCACCTTTCACATGTTGACTACAAATCAAGTAATTAAAGAGAAGATTACAATATTGTTCCAAGACATTTAAAATACACAAAATTATATTCCAAATCTAAAAGCAGTCCATTTAATAGCAGTACACAAAGTAAAAACGATACCAAGATAATACAATTGTAATCTTAGAACCTTGAATCATAATACCAAAATAGAAGACTGTAGACGTATTATATAGAGATTACATGTTAATCACATGAACTAACCAACAAAAGTTAAAAGGAAAAATCCACCCATTAAATAATAAAAACAAACATATTACAGTGTAGAAGAGATCACCTGAAGACTAAATCCTAGCTTTTTTCTCAATATCACGTGGAACGTAAAAGTAAAACATATATGTAAACCATATATTTGTTTCTTTCTCTCTTGTTCGTTTTAGAAGCTAGCTAAACTGATCACATATGAAAACATATAAATATAACAAATCATGAGAACAGCGAAGAATTGAGAGCATACCTTGGAAAATTATCCTAAAACATTCGATCCAATTTTCTGGCGAACAACTAAACCATTAGAACACAATATAGCAAACATAAAATCAAACATTAAAGTTAAAAATTCACCGGTTGAAGCGGCATCTAAACTTCCATGCATCAATTCACGACGTTGATTTCATACAACCTATGATTAGATACTATTAATACAGCTTTAAAAATTTCTAAGCGATGTGGGATATTTTACATACATTTATTTATAAATATTTTAATATAAAAATTTTACATAATTATTTAAAATATTAATATTGAGATGTCTGATTTCGATTAGTCGTTTCAAAAATCATAATATAGAAAATTCTGAAAAATTAATAAATGTTAATTAGTGAAATATTGAATAATAAATTATTTTAAATCTTAGATGGACGAGCTTATATCTTTTACTTTTATTTAGTATAGATTAATTGAATAATGTTTACAAAAAATGTGCTATGTCAAATTCTTAGGTTCGATTGGACCTTCCAAATGAAGTGTGTTTCAAAGTTTCAAGTTCGACTTACGCTACTGGGGAGGAGGACTAATTGACAAATATATATGTCTATATATATATATATATATATAGTTACATTTGTGTTAATGGCTTTAAATTAGACTAATTAACATGTTATAGTCTCCGATCCAAAGAAATTATGAGACTAAAAATGTGTTTTGACTTGAAGGAATAGGCTAATACACACTACTTCTTTCATGCTTTCTAAAGAGTTTCTTATATCAATCGATCATATGATTTTAAACTCACAAATCTATCAAACTCTCTTAATTTTCTACTTTATGGGTATGAACAAGAAATCTATGGTTATGCTTCTTTCATTTTGGCATAACGTTTTGTGGGATAATTTAGTAGATGGTTTAGTGCGGATACATGTCATTTAACTATATTCAACTACTAGAAGTCATCCCGTGCTACGCACGAGTTTATCTTACATTGTTGTTTAATTTTAGTAATTCAGAGATTATTAGTTTTAATTTATTTACTCAGTAATGGTTATTTTTGTGATTTTTAAAATATACTAATTATATTAATTTTCTTTGGGTTCATTTGTTTGATGTTACTTGAATTTTCATTTTATATGTAGTATAGAGAATTTCAACACATGGAGAAATTTTTAATTACATAGTAGAAAGTTTATGTTTTTTTTTTCCTTTAGATTTTGCATTGGTGAGATGATATAATATTATTTTTTAAAGTGAGAATTTGTTAAAAATACTCTTTTTGAGATACCCCTTTTTGAACATTAGATAAAAAGACATTACAAGGTTTACAACATGGTTTTTAAGCATATGATAGTAACATACAATTTTCCTTTTCTATAATGGTTTAAAATACGTTTTTTTCTTAAAGATGAAGACTAATAAGAAACTAATGTTCAAAAAGATTTTTCTCAACTTTTGCTAAGAAGATGACACTTGGCGTCTTATCTATCTAACACCTGTCTTATTTTGTTGTTTGAACTTAATTAACTAAATTCATTTGTACTTTGGACCTAAGTAACTACTGGCCCATATAACAAAAAAAAAAAAAAACTCTCAACATTTTTTTTTCCTTCTTCAATAAGAACCAGTTGTAGGTCTTTTCTGATCTAAAGCCATCATTTATTAGTTTGTGGTTTCATCCTAGGAAAAATTGATGATAGTTTATTTTGAAATGATAAATATGGGTAAAAAATAATATAATTCTTCATAGGAACCTAATGACTGAAATTAAATAAAAATGACTGGAAGTTTGTGTTAAAGAAGAGTAATTAGGGATTAAATTCTAAATTATGTAAAAAAATTATTTTTGGCTTCTTATAAATGATTCATGGGCAAGAAAGTATTCTAGATTATGTTAGATTGTGGGATGTTTATGTGTTCTCAAAATTCTCTTATCAATTCATAAATTTTTTTGGCTCAAATTTTAAATTTTTGGCCTTTAGTCTTATAACATGTAATGGTAGGATGTTTTAAGTAATTTGATAATTCTTACTCATTTATTCCTCATTAGATCTTACCAATTCTTTTTCCATAAAAGTAGAATTCATTCTGTTTCCATAAAATTAGAATTTAATCCCTAATTACTCTCCTTTTAACACAAACTTCCAGTCATTTTTATTTAATTTCAATCATTAGGTTCCTATGAAGAATTATATTATTTTTGTACATCTTTCCAAATTTTAATAGGTATTCTTGAATAATTTTTTAAACTTTTTTGCAGGTGAAAATGTTTAACAAATTTATTTATTCATTAGAGTGTTTATGTATGTTTTTCCCAATAAAATTATAAAAATAGTAATATAATTTTTTTTTTCATTATTTACATATTGTAGTTCTTTTCTTGCTCACATTTTTCTTTGTCTTTTCAATGTTTTCATGTTCATTTAAACATTTATATGAATATAAATATCATATTGCCTAATAACTCATTATTGTTTTAAAATTTTTCGAATATGGAAAAAAAATTTTAGAGTTTCAAATTTGTTTTTTTCTAAATTGAATTTTACTTTAAATCTCAGTAACAACAAGTTTAATTAACATTAATCTAATGCTCATTCACCAACAATTCAAAAGATGAAATAGGTTTTTACATAAATCTAATAAAATTTCATATGTAAATTGGATATATCTACATGAATAATATACTGTTTTCTTATATAAAACTTGAACTTCTATATTTTTTTCGAACTTATAAGAAAATCTAATAATAGTTGAAGTTATAATAATAGTTGAAGTTATATAGTCGTAGAGATTGTAAGATCAACGAACGCAAAAAGAAAGAGAAACTAAAAGTTTGATCAATATGGAATCAAACCTTAGACTTTTATAATAAATCTATACTATGAAAAATGACCAATTTTCTTCATTCGAGTGACACGTCAGCAGTGAAAAGAGTGTCATCTGTCTATTTTCATTAAAAATAAACAGACATATTAAAAAGAATATGAAACATCTTTCATGTCTTTTATTTTATTTTGTATCACAAACAGTTTTGATATATACATAAGAAACATGTTTCAAGAAAATAGATGCATCACCAAAAGATAAAAGGGTATCGAGAGTGAATCAAATAGCCACTTTTTCTTTTTGGCGTAAACATTGGGAATGAATGTATGTCATAATGCATATGCCCATACATATACAATTTTGTTACAGAATATGCATTATAGATCAAGCTTTTATTTGAAATATTTTTTTTTGAAATTTTAGACAAAAATTGTATATTTAAATCTTTTAAAACAAAATTGTTCATGCATGTATCTAATAATTCAATACAAAATAAAAAACTTATGTGATGTATTAAAACAATCAATCCCAAATTATATTTTCCAAGATTTTTACAATTTAAAAAAATATTAATATAAACTCTACATAAAAAAAAATTAGTAGTAAAATTGTTTTTAAAAAAGATTGTTTTAAATTGTTCATCTAGTAATAACTAAAGAACAACCAGATATTAATTGGCCCTACACCGTCCGGCTCATGTGTACAACAAAAAAAAACTCATTAAGTTTTCAAAAAATAGCACGTTGTTAGAAACTACGGACTTCAAACGGCACGATGTGTTAATATCTAATTATCCCACATCGCTCAGACCCAATGCAGTGACTGGGGAAGCAGGAGTATAAATAAAGAAGCAGAGGGAACGAGCAAATTACTTACCTGGACGGGGTCAACTCGCGATCATGAAGACGAGTGGCCTAGGCTAGTGACCACATTGCACATATCGTGGGGTGCTAAGCTTAAGGTCTTCCCAAGAGGAAGAGCCTACGTCATTATTTGTGGCAGAGGGGGTTTGCGTTCGCGCAGCCCCTACTATATTAAGTCTTAATTTTCGTGTCTTTTAGTGTTACTCCCAGTTTTGTTCAATGTAATTAGATTCTAGATTTATGTTTCTTTGTTTAGGAACCGAGTCCCACATCGGAAGAACATATAAAGTTGATGAGTATTATGTGACTATAAAAGAAAGACGCTTTCTATTGTAAAAACCATCTTTGCGCTTGGGGCAATGACGCAGCTAATGAGGTCTTAACCGAGGCGCGTCTATTGCTGGTTGAAAACTATTTCCAAACCCCCTCCTAGGCCTTTGCTTGTCTTTGGCCTTCGAGAATTTCTGGAAGAGCTCCCTTCGGGGTAAAGCTCTACAATTCTTAGTTTCAATCTTTTTTATCTTTAAAGATTGTGGACCATAATAATTGAATTTTGTGTTAATATACAAAAATAGAGGATGTAAACTTGATTAGTATGAGCACTTCCCTCCCTTCTTCTCTCTTCTTTTTTCTACAATATGTTTGATGTAATAGTGATCTAGGGACGTGTTAAAGAGAGAAAGTAGAGATCGTTAGACAAACCTTGTATACTCTTTTCGATTCTAGTGGAGATTTGTGGGAAGAGAGACCCATACCATAAGAGATGTATCCGTGGCTCAGGAGTCAGGGGGACGTGTTAAAAGTTAGTAGGCTGGAAGTTTATTTGATTCGGTGAGTCATAGGTCTAAAACCTCACAAGTGATATCATAACCAATGGGATAAGTGGCATTTCAAAGGGACTCATCTCAACTTCGTCGCTGCAAGAAAATTACATATAGTACGTATACGATTCCATCAAAATGAAAAATTGTGGTTCAGAACCACTACAATCTATGATGGAAACCAACACAGGCAGGTAGAAGATCGGAAAAATTTGATGGTAAAGGCAACTTTGGTTTATGTAAACACAAGATGCTTTTTGAACTTAAGATAATGGTTCTAGACTCTGTTCTACTATTGAATAATTTCACAAATTGACGATTTTACGGCCTCGTAGTATCATTGAATAATTTCACACGTTGCTGCCTTGCTGGTAAACGAGAAGGGGTAAGAAAGTCATGTATTTGTTTCTTATTTGACAAGATATTATATTCTAGCCGATGTAAACTAATTAGCACCTGGACTTAGTCGTCCACAAAAAGATATGAAATAATCATAAGGACGTTAGACCACTTCAGAGAAGACATGCTTAACTAGACCACTTCAAAGAGACATTTACAAGAGTCAAATAGGCATTTTCAACATGTTTAGAGGAAAATGATGTAGTAGTCCAAATCATATATGTTCATGGCACCAATACGCGTGTGACCTGACTTCATTTCTGAAAATATATTTAAATGAACATGGTATGTCTCTCTTTATATATATATATGCACCAATTGAAAAATTGAAGTTCATACTTTCAAATTTTAATACAACGTAAAAATGAGTAACGTCGTGGTTCGCTTTTAGTAATATTGACATTTTTCTTGTTCTCTGGATTATCGAACACAACATTGCCCCGAGTACAATACGAACCTTTAAAGCCAAGTACGTTTTTATTTCAATCAATTTTATATATCCAATCCAATTTTGGTTTAGATGTAGTTCATATTTGATACATTTTTTTTTTATCTCGATCCCTTTACTCAAATTAAAGAACTTTCAAAGAAAAAGAATTTGAGTGGATTTTCATTGCAAATTGATTTTACCGTTTCTTTGTGTATCATGTTCTTTCAACTCCCTTTCAAATTTTTCACTGGTTCTTTTATACAGGTTTTATTTGATTATGAACTGATTCAACTTCATTATACACATTTTTATTACTTTAGAAGGTATTAAAATTTTGATAAGGTGATGATTGTTGTTTTCTGATCGAAAAGAAATAAGAGAAGGGGTCTGGGATCAAAATATGATCAAAGAGATTAAGATTGGAGCAAATAATAGTCGTTCAAGGCGTGCACCTGCTGGAAGAGGAGGAATTACCAACCAATAGACCACGCTCACCAAAAGGATGTCCTTAAACCCTGACAATTGATTATATATGAGCATAATTATCATTTTAATATGACATAACTTTTAATAATAAAAGTTTCAACAATTCTAATATTTTAAACTTGTAAAATTTTTAAATTTGGACGCTAGATAAATCAAGCTTCACACTCGGTCGCTACATGGGACCGGAAATGTACCATAATAGAGGGTCGTTGGCTCAGACCCCTGACAGGTGTCATCAAATGTAATGTTGCTGTGTCATGGGTCAATAAGTTAGCTATGGTTGGTGGTGCCTGGATAGCTCGGGACGCTAATGGACAGGTACTCCTTCATGCTCGAGAAGCTTTCAATAGGTGCGAGTCTGTATTTCTGGCGGGGTTGCTATGCATTCGCTGGACTATGGAAGCTTTACATACGCTGCATTTTGATAAGGTTATTGTAGAAATCGACAAAGCGATGGTGGTTCAGGCCATCAACTCTCCCCAAGACTGGCCTCGTTTTTGGGCTCTGCTTAGAGAGATTGGTCTCCTGTCTAACAACATGATGGTGTGGGAGTGTACGCAGATAGCTTCCTCGGCAAATAAAGCAGCAAGAGCCATCGAGTGTCAATTGCGATGAAGGCTCCAATCATACCTGGGTTTGGGAGGCCCTTCCTGGCTCCATGATATTCTGGTAGCGGACGAGTGTTAAGGCAGACAGATTTTCTGCTTCGCCATTCTAGTCATACTTGGAGGGCTGTTAAGCCTCATTATCAAGTATCTGGTATTTATGTTTCTTTTGTCCTTTTCTTTTCCCGTCTAGACTTTCCCAAACTTTATCTTTTTTAATCAGATGACAAAAAAAAAAAAGATAAATCAAACTTCCTGCTTATCCGTAGTTGGAAACATATTAGTTTTATTTATAATGGTTCCGAACTATTGTCTAAAATTTTCTAACCGATGTGTAACGTTATACATACACTTATTTATAAGTATTTTAATACAAAAATGTTAAATATTAAGATATTTGATCTTAATTCATCGTTTAAAAAATCAAAATTCAAGAAATTTTAAAAATAATTAATTAGTGACATATCGATTCCTGATTGTTTGTTTTAAATCCTAGGTGGACAGCCTTAGGAGCTTATAGATTCTACTTTTATTTAGTATAGATTTTTAAATTTGGACGCTTGATAAATCAAGCTTCCTGCTTATTTGTAATGGAAAGCATATTAGTCTTATTTTTAATGGTTCTCAGCCATTGTCTAAAATTTTCTAGCCGATGATATAAGACTTAGTGGTGAGACTTGTACCTGGATAGAGATGATGGCTTCACAAGCTGGCGGTCGATGATGTAGATTTGACACGATGGAAGTCGCTTCTCTCGTGTGGGATCAGTAAAAGGGGAAGTGTTGGCGGATTGAAGTACACCACAGAGATGTGATTGGTCTTTGATACAGTACACGAACTCAGCCTTGTGAAATCTTACACACAAGACAAAAAAACAAGCTTATTCTCTCAAGAACACTTAAAGAGAAGAAGTAAGAATATTATGCTTTTTATTAATATCAAAGGTGAAAATCGTAAAACTGCTGCATGGGGACTTTATAAGAGTCCTTCAGCTAGCCCTAAGGCCAAAAATAAATGCAAAATAATGTAACAAAGGAAAACAAATAAAATCAAACACAAAACCATTGTTTTTGGCAAGAAAATAAAATAAATAAGGAAAATACTAATCAAACTTTAACTCTCGGGATGAGCACGTCTTATAGCCGTTGTTGGGGCTTATTGGACCTGCAAAGATCAAAAATATCGAATAGAACTTACCTGGATGAGATCTAGGCCCAATAGATGTTCTCTGAATCACTTTTTGTACTACTCAATGAACTACTTCAGAGTTCTTGTCTTGTACTTGTGTGTTGGCTTGCTTCTTGAAGTAGGGTTCTTCCTGGAGTTACTCTAGAGTATCTTGATCAGTTTCTTGATGCTCGTCCATGTCCTCAATGTCTTGGTCTTGATCTTCACTATCTTGATCGCTTTTGGAAGTGAAGCTTGTATCGCACGTCTCTTGCAGCTCTAGTGTCTTCTCTTGGCTTGTAGGGGTTCCTTGAACTGCCAAAAGAGGTTTCATACCTGGGGGACTGGTTTGATCAAGGCTTATTTTGGTGAAGGCTTCAGCCAGCTCTTCCTCGACTATGTGATCATATCCGTTGTGGCGGCAGGATGGTGGTACACACTAGTTGACGTCCTTCAGCTCTAGGGAGCTTACAATGTCTTGCACCGCCAAGTTAAACCTCTTCCTGAGCTGTTTGGTCTTTGATCGCGTCATAGGACCTTCTCGTATTTCTGGTACAGAATTTGGTACATGATGGTTCAGCGGTTTGGGTGGTAGGATTGATGTCTGCATCAAAGATAATATTATTTTCTAATAACAAGATATATATATATATATATATAAATTTGTGTATATATATATATATATATGTAAATTTGATATACTAATCTATCCAAACTAAACCAACAAAACTAACAAGAATAACAAAATACGCATAATTGTGGTTAGGGAGAATTGGGGAAATGTTGCAAGGAACTAATCTAGGCTTGATCCACACTGGAAACAAAAATCACAGTTGTGTTGGAAGTCTGTTGGTTAGGCTTTGACCCAATTGGTTTACCTGATAGTCAGAAAATAGACGGCCTGACTACCCCCTAACATTAGTCGAAAGTATTTCAAACTCTGAACAGACATTGTGGTGGTCCTTTGGGGAGAAGTCCACTTTGAAGTACTTTGGTGCATTTCTACTAGGACTGACCGGATCAGCCGATAAGGTATATAAAAAAAAAAAACAATAATAACAAAAACCAACGAAACAGTAGATCATCTTCTCTTTTTTGTCATGATCCCACACATTTTTCTTGTCTGCACACAAAAGAGATGCTTAAGTTATTTTTCAAATAATTTTTGATCTATCACTCCAATTTTTTCAATACACTTTTTATTATTTTCCTAAAATCCTATAATATTACCAAAAATGAGAGGAATTGTAATAATTATTCAGAAAAATGTAGATTGTATTTGTTTTAGTACGTTTTGATTAATATTTAGATTCTATAATTTTAAATAGGTTGTATTTTTTTGTGTTTGGTTCTAGAATTTTAGATTGATTTGTGTTTGGTACAGGTTAGGATTGACAGAACACCTCTCGTTAATTCAGTTGATAACAGACTAAAATATTTAGTAGACCAACCCCTAAAAAACTATATAATCATATTTATGTAAACTTTAACCCGCTGTATAACATGTTTGCAAGAATTCATATTTTTAAGCAAGTTAAAAGTATCTACAATATATAAATTATATATACTAATTTATTTTAAAATTATTTGAAGTATGTTTTTTGAATATTACACATAATATCTCTAGCTTTGATATTTATTCAAATGGCAAGGATTTAATTATGTAAATCCTATAAAAAATGTTGCCAAATCTACTTCCGAATTAATAATAGGGGGATGAATTTGATTAGAAAACTAGAAAATGTAAACATGTATACCCAATATCTGTAATTACTAGCTATTTTATTTATAAATTATAATTGACATAATTAGATAGTATGCACATATGACTTATAAAATAAATTTGATCATTTGTTCACAATAAATAAATAGGTTGAACATATTCGTTTCTGAAAAAATTAATGTAGATTATATTGTTGTTGTTCTTTTTGGAAGATTTATTTTCGTAGTACAATTTCTTTTGTATACTAAATATTGAATCCATACAAATTGTGAAAAATCTGGCAGCATAAGGTATCTAGTAAAAAATAGCCTATGAATCGTAAGCTAGAATTGAGAAAGATTAGAGAAGCTGAGGAGCAGAGGAGATTGGCGGGAGAAAGAGGAGGAAGAGGATACTTTGAATGGTTGGTCCATACACTCTATACTAAATAATACGTATTGATAATTTGGTATGCTAAACTTTATACCGAAGTTTGAAGTATTTTTAAAGCAGACAAAAAAATGCGAATAGATAGTTATATATTAGTATGGAGTTACTATTCAGTACATACTAACATATATTTTCTTAGTCTGAATTTGATCTGAAGTTGATATGAAGTACATTAACAAGTGCTGAATGGTAATCTACATACCAACCAACCATTCAAAGCCAAAGCAGAAGAAGAGAAAAATAAAATAAAATGGAAAAGGAGGGTAAACATGTCTTTTGCAGCAAAGCAAAGAAGATGATCGTCGGTCGGTAGAGCTATTTTTTTTTTTTTTGTTGGTTGGCTTCTCTCGACCCAAAAAAAAAAGAATCCCCAGATCCCGAATACGAGTTCTTCATTTGATTTATAAGATCTATCTGGGTTTTTACATAGAGCGTAGTATAATAGTATGAGGAGGCGAGGAGATAGTTTCAGGAGAGCTGGCCGTCGGAAGATCTCGAATGTAGTCTGGTGGGTACTCTCTGCTTTTGTCCTCTTGCTCTTCTTCCTCCTTGTCTCCAAAGCTCGTCATATTGAACCCAGACCCTCCATTCCCAAGGTACCCTTCTTCTTCTTCTTTCTTTTTTTGTTTGTTTTCTGTGGATTTCAATTTCTGCCTCAAAACCCTTTCTCCTTTTTTTTTATTTATTTATCTGGGCAGCGACGCTACCGTAATGACAAATTTTTAGAGGGTATGAACATGACTGAGGAAATGTTGAGTCCTACTTCCGTTGCTCGTCAAGTTAGTGACCAGATCGCTCTTGCTAAAGCCTTCGTTGTCATTGCTAAAGAAAGTAAGAATCTTCAGTTCGCTTGGGACTTGAGTGCTCAGATCCGTAACTCTCAGCTGCTTTTGTCCACTGCTGCTACTAGGAGAAGTCCCTTGACTGTCTTGGAGTCCGAGCCTACTATTCGTGACATGGCTGTTTTCTTATACCAAGCTCAGCAGCTACTTCACTACGATAGTGCCACTATGATTATGAGGCTCAAGGCCTCCATTCAGTCTCTTGAAGAGCAGATGAGTTCCCTTGCCGACAAGAGTTCCAAGTACGGACAGATTGCTGCCGAGGAAGTCCCCAAGAGTCTCTACTGTCTTGGTGTTCGTCTCACTACCGAATGGTTTCAGAACCTTGCCCACCTACAGACAAGCCTCCAGGCTGATTCTAACAAGCTCACCGATAACACTCTCTACCATTTCTGTGTCTTCTCTGACAACATCATTGCTACCTCTGTTGTGGTTAACTCCACTGCTCTCAATTCCAAGGCCCCTGAGAAAGTCGTGTTTCATCTTGTCACCAACGAGATCAACTACGCTGCAATGAAGGCTTGGTTCGCCATGAGCATGGACAACCTCAGAGGAGTCACCGTGGAGGTTCAGAAATTCGAGGATTTCTCTTGGCTCAATGCTTCCTATGTTCCGGTCCTCAAGCAGCTCCAAGACTCTGATACGCAGAGCTACTACTTCTCTGGGCATAGCGACGATGGGCGCACGCCAATCAAGTTCAGAAACCCCAAGTATCTTTCCATGCTCAACCATCTTAGGTTCTACATCCCGCAAGTGTTTCCTGCGCTCAAGAAGGTGGTCTTTCTTGATGATGATGTTGTTGTTCAGAAGGATCTTTCCGCTCTCTTTTCTATCGATTTAAACAAAAATGTGAACGGGGCTGTTGAGACCTGCATGGAGACCTTCCACCGCTACCACAAGTACTTGAACTATTCCCATCCCCTCATCCGCTCTCACTTTGATCCAGATGCGTGTGGGTGGGCGTTTGGGATGAACGTCTTTGATTTAGTTGAATGGAGGAAGAGAAATGTGACCGGCATATACCACTACTGGCAAGAAAAGAATGTGGACCGGACCCTCTGGAAACTTGGCACACTACCTCCAGGGCTTCTGACCTTTTACGGGTTAACAGAGGCACTGGACGCGTCCTGGCATATCCTGGGATTAGGATACACCAATGTCGATGCTCGTGTGATAGAGAAAGGAGCTGTTCTTCACTTCAATGGCAACTTAAAGCCGTGGTTGAAGATCGGGATAGAAAAGTACAAACCACTGTGGGAGAGATACGTTGATTACAGTCACCCTTTTATGCAACAATGCAATTTTCATTGATTCCTTAGAGTCTTTAGTTTTTTTTTTACTTCCACTTCTTCTTAGTCAGCTATATACTCCTCCACGTTTGGTTACAGAGAGACACACTTGCTAAAAGAGTTTTGTATGCTCTAGCACCATCACTTACTGTATCTTGTGAATGTGATATTCAAATTCAATGAAGCATCATCAGCTATCCACTCATTTTCTCGTATTATTATTGTTTTTTTCCTTCAAACTTCAACTGATTAACCCTATAATGTTGGCAACTAACTCATCTATTGAGCCGCAACTTTGATAATCCTGTTTTTTTTCTTTTGAAAGTTCAAAAAGATTCTGTATTTTCTTAAAAAAAGTTGACAAGCGTTCTTCTCTCTCACTCAGGAAGCAGAGTAACAATGAAAGGCTGTGAGCATGAACAGCAACTCAAAGCAAGAAGAGGAAAGTCCCGCGAGGTTAGTTCACGTTTTCTCTCCTCTCCGTCGGCGTCTTCCTCTTCTCCGAACCGCAGAAACTCCACTTCTAATTCATCTACCAAGAGAGATGATCAGAACAACAACGGTCTGAAAGTTCATCTCGGCCTGAAAAAGCATGATAGGATGTCAAATGGCACACAGGTTTGTCTCGGGTTACCGAATCAAAGTAGCATAGAAGTTGACACAAAAGAAAACCGTAAGCCTTCACCGTGGATCGATGATGAGGACAGCGTCATACTTCCTGGCAGATTCTCCGTTGATGGATGTGCATTGTACAGAGCATCATCAAGGAAAAACTCATGCTCTCTACTACATGAGTCCTTAAACGATGAATCAGATTCAGAGTTGAGCGATGTATCCTATTCTTCAAGTGTTAGTACTAACCGTTCGTCCCGGAACCATAAACCTGGTATCAAGGTCTCTTCTAAATATTTGCGGGATTTAACAGCTAGACCAAGCAAAGGGAACAACAATGACACCAAACCAAGGTCACAAGAAGATTTGCAAAGAGCCAATAGCTTTAGGGGAATTGATAATTGGATGAAGAGGAATAATTCAGTGGCAAGGTACGGAAGTTCCATGTCTCAGTGGGCGCTTTCACCAGGAAGGTCATTGGACATTCAGGCAGTGACAGTTCCAAGTTCAAAACTTAAGCCTCCAAGAGGCAAAGGCGTGGGTAAACTAATCAACCTTGGCTTCGATTTCTTTAGGAGCAAGAACAAGTCTTCACCACTAAAACCAAAGACATGTGACGCAGAATCTGTTCATCAGCTGAAGCTTATGAATAACCGGTTGGTTCAGTGGAGGTTTGTTAATGCTAGAGCCTGTGCTGCAGACAATAGCGTAGCCTCCCAAGAAAAGGTAATGTCTTTCTACCTCTTCTCATGTTTGACATAATCTGAGATCTTGTTTTCTTCATTGCAGAACCAGCTACTCTGTGCGTGGGATACTCTGACCAAGTTAAAACATTTGGTTCTGCAAGAGAGAATCAAACTGCAGAAGAAAAACCTGGAGATGAAGCTGAATTATGTGCTGCTTTCTCAAGTACGTATCAGATCCAACTCCATTTACTTAAAAATCCAAGCCAAGAGGGGTAAACAAGTTTAAACCGGACTGATACAAATATATATGAAACAGGTTAAGCATCTTGAAGCTTGGGAGGACATGGAAAGAGAACACATTTCAGCTCTGTCTATGACTAGAGAATCCCTGCATTCTGTTCTTTCCAGGCTTCCCCTCAAACAAGGTGCAAAGGTAAATCAAATCATGTTCCTCTGTTATGTTTTGAACTCAAAACAAGTTTGTTTATTGTCTCTTTTCTTTTCCAACAACTCCTGCGGGTTTCAGATGAACATTGAATCAGCTGTAACTATGTTTAAGACCGCAGAAACAGTCACTGATGCTATCATTTCAACTTTAAATAGTTATGCTCCCACGGTAAGTTTTTGCGGAGAAGTGTGACATGATTCAATAGTATCTAACCCGTGTAATAAACTAAAAATTTTCATTAGCAGATAGAGGGTGGTATTGTTCCACTGGCCTCCCAACTTGCGGAAGTGGCTGCACAGGAGAAACTGATGCTGGAGCAATGCCATGATCTTATGAGAATGATTTCCGAGTTAGAGGTACAAAAACTGTGTGTGCATGAACATTTGAAGACCTGTTCTGATATGTTTTCTGTTTTTGATCATGTTTTGGGATGTATGCAGATGCAGGAGAGGAGCTTGAAGTGCTGCTTCATGATTCAACACATGCAGACTTTTGATACAGAACTTGGGTAGTAGACCATGTCAAACCTTTGCGTCTCTGTTTGTTTTTTATGTTTAAAGCAAAAGTTAGTATCATGATTCAACTGAGAGTTTTTAGTTCTTGCACTTAATTATAGGTGACGTCATTTAGACTGAATCAAATCACATTAACCAACATGTTTATATGATTAAATAGGAAATCCAAAGAACTTTCTTGATAATTAGAAATGGTCAAATGACATTAACCAACATGTATTATATGATTAAATAGGAATTCCCTTCATCAAAGTCACTACATCGACCGTTAACCCTCTCGGAGGGATGAGAAATGGTCACATCCGTGGAAGAAGAATCCGAAAGGGTTAACGGTCGAGGTAGTGACTTGGATGAAGGGTTCCACACGTTTGGAGCCATCATGAAGAAACCATGGTTACACACTGCTTTCTCCATATCGAATGTTTCTTGCATCTCTCCAAGATGGAGTCTCAAGTTTATTTCTTTTGATCTTCTTTTCTTAGTTTCTTGGCTCAAAACACATATACTGACTCTTTTATTATCTACAACCCTAAGATACTGCACAGGATATTTCCTCCAGTTTCCGTAGTTTTCATCCTTTTATTAAATAATGTTTTCTTTAATTAACGGACAAATATATACTTGTATGCCCTAAATATTCTAGGGTTTTGGAAAAAGATTTTCTATAGTGTATTTTTTCCGTAACTAACACATTTTTCATAATACTTTTGTGACATAAATACATAAGTAAATATTATATAATATATTATTTTCAAAACCTAGGAAATGACTAAATGTGAATAATTATTTTGTATAACAAAATGTGATGAATATTCGATTGTGCATAATGTTGTTTATCGTGATTGATTTTGTAAGAATGTAAGATTTATAATTTCTTTTCCAAAATTTGTTTTAGAAAATAACATTAACTATCTTGAAAATGTTTGTGAAAAATATAAAAACAATCTGAATTGTATGGAAAGGTTATTAAATATTCTATTTTCAAATCACATTATTTTTCATTTATAAATATATATTATTTTTGTTAAGTAGGATAATAATAAAAACCAAAAAATTCTGAATCTATACTAGTATTTTTGCAGCAGTTTTTGCTCAAAAATATTTTTTGGAAAGTTTTTACATTGGATGCATTGACTCTAATATTAGTAACCAAAACTTCAAAATTAATATAGGTAAGATTTAAAAAAATAAGAAAATCTTTCTACCTCATTCAAACATAAATATATGATTCCGTTTCATTTTATTTGAACTTATATTTAAATTATCTTGAATTATTTAAAATATATTTAATTAATAAAAATTGTGATTTTTTCCTGCATATGATGTAATACAAAATTTTAAAAACGAACATATATTACTCAATAGATGAATAAAAAATACGGGTACAATATCCCACATCGTCTAAAAAAAATTGGACAATGGTTTAGAGTTATACTATAAAAGAAAGCAAAATGATTCTGAATACAAATGAGTAGAAACCTTGATTTATCAGACATTCAAACTTTAAAAACTTTTATTTGGCTTATTCCGGTTTTTTATTTTAAAGACTTTTAAAAGGTTAAATATGAAAAATATTTAAAACTTTAAAAAAGTTAAATATGATAAATATTATACCATATATACACAATAAATATTAAAAATTAAGATGATATATGCAGAGTTAAAATATCTCGGGACGGAGTTATATAACAGGACAGGTTTTATCGATATTTATATAAATTAAAAAATATCATTAATTCCGTGTTACACAGTGATAACTCTCTAATTTACATGTTTTTAGCATCCTTTTTTGTCCATATTTTGCATTGTTCATACCCTTAACTTAGCATTTTTAGGTCATTAATTGTAGGAATTCACTTTTAAGCCATTTAGGGTGTTGCATTTTTGCATTTGCATATTTTGGATGGAAACAGGTGCTTAAGAGCCTAAAATGGAAAAAAAACAAGGACAAACCGAGCATGTATCCGAAGGAGCAATCGAGCTGGAAGAACGAGTCTGAACCCCAACACGATCGAAGAGGATCCAAGAGCTGGAAGAACAACCCGAAGATCTACCCGAGGAGTAACCCGACCTCATCCTCGTGTACCCCATCGAGTAGACCCTCAGGCAGGACTAGGAAGCTAGGTCAAAGGGGTTTCCATATATAAACCCCTCCTCTCCTTCCTCGCAAACGAGCACGCCGCAGACCCTCAAACCAGAGAGCGAGAGCTTCTGTGAGAGAACTGAGCGACTCAAAACACTTTTCTCCTTTTGTTAGATTTGTTTTCATAACTTTTTATCATTTCTTTAGATTTTTATCTTGTATTTTACTCCTTTACTCTACCGTTTATTATAATGCAATTTTTGTTCATATATGTTGTTATGTTTCTTGCTATGATTTCTGAGTAGTGTAGTAAAGTTTCTAGGGATGGGATAGATGATTTTGTGTTTTTGATCGGTTAGGATGTCTTAGTTGATTGTATATGTTTAATAGATTTCCTTCTAGATTGGTGTTCTTAATGCTATCAACAAACCGAGAGGGTGAGATTAGGCCTAAGGTGTTTTACCACCGAGAGGTGTAGATGAGATGCTTGAATCAACTAATGCTAGAGGTTTACTCACTTAAAATAAGAGATTAGATGAGTAAGGAGTTTACTGACAATAATGAATCAGATCTTAATGCCTGCTTGGTCATGTTTCTCCAACGAGAGTTGGGTAGGGGAGTGATTAAGGTTGATTGTTTCTATCACGAGAGTGTTTTAACAAGATTTTAGAGATTCATTATCTAGGAAATATTTGCTTGAGGCATGTAAGACATTTGTACTGGTCGGGAATACTTAGGATTCAATTACCCCATCCTTAGAAGCTTTCATATCTTAATTGCCTGCATTTTCATTCATCACTCGTTCCATTACCTGAACAGGTACACGATCACCTGCTTCGAGTAACCCCTCGAGTTGTTCATACCATCTTTGCTTACTCGATCACCTCACCCGATCCTATACTCGAATGCTTGCATCGAGTGCTTAGGTCGTGTGGTTTCTTTGTTTATATTCTTTTCTTTTATTATTTTAGGATTGTTAGATAAAACCTCATTATTGCTTGGCTTGACTTGCATTGTTCTGATTGCATCCTTCCTACTAGCATAAACAACCATTTGGATTGATAACCTTTTGTACTACAATTGCATAGGGAATTGATACCCTGGTGAAAACCTATTTATCGATTTGGCGCCATTGCCATTTGGCTGAATTTTATTTTGCTACGTTTAGGATTTCAACACTTGCTAGATCAAGTTCTTTTATTTATATTGGTTCGAAATCTGACTTGTTTGCTTTCGTTCTTGTTTGTTTTGAATCTCAGGTACAACCCGAGCACCCACCCGACCCGTCACTCGATCACCTGGATCGGGTTTACCCTCGTGTACACACTCGATCACCTACTTGTGCATGCAAACACGATCCAGAGATCGCCAAAACTTGAGTCCTTCCATCGACAACATGGACAGACCAAGGCTACTCAGACAACAACAAGTTCAACCGCAACCAGCAATCATTGAGGAGACAATGAACAATCAGAACGGTCCACCAGCTCCTCAAGCAAGGACCAACATAGGAGCAGGAGATGCTCCATTTACTCATACTCAAAGGAATGACATTGTGCCACCTGTTGTCTAGAACAACAATTTTGAGATCAAGAGTAGTCTCATCCAGATGATACAGAGTAACAAGTTCCATGGATTGCCAATGGAGGACCCATTGGATCATCTGGATGAATTCGATAGGCTCTGTAGCCTCACCAAGATAAATGGAGTTAGTGAGGATGGATTCAAACTCTGACTTTTCCCATTCTCTTTGGGAGACAAAGCACACATCTGGGAGAAATCACTCCCCAAGGAGTCTATCACCACTTGGGAAGCATGCAAGAAGGCATTCCTGGCCAAATTATTCTCCAACTCCAGAACTGCAAGGCTGAGGAATGACATTTCCGACTTTGTTCAGAAGCATGCAAGAAGGCATTCAGTGAAGCTTGGGAACGTTTCAAGGGATACACTACCAGATGTCCTCATCATGGCTTCTGCAATGCTTCATTGCTGAGTACACTTTACAGAGGAGTGGTCCCCAAGATACGGATGTTGCTGGACACCGCAAGTAATGGTAACTTTCTCAACAAGGATGTTGATGAAGGTTGGGACCTAGTGGAGAACTTGGCTTAATCTGATGGGAATTACAATGAAGAGTATGATCGCAATGTGCGATCTACAGGAGAGGAAGATGCTAAGTACAAGAGGGACATGAAAGCCCTCAATGACAAGCTCGATAAAATACTCAACCAGCAGCAGTATGTTCATGCAATATCAGCGGAAGAGCAGTTTTTACAAAAAGATGGGGAGACTATGCAAATAGAGGATGTCAACTACATCAACAACCAGGGAGGTTACAACAATGGGTACAAAAATTACAAGCCGAATCCGAATCTGTCTTACCGAAACCTAAATGTTGCCAATCGTCAAGACCAAACCTACCCATCTGCAGTCCAAGGGAACCAGGTCCAACAGAAGCTTTTTGTTCAGTACAATCAAGGCTATTCCCCTAAACAGCAGTACTCTGGAAACTACAACCCACCACATGGATTCCAACAACATCAAGGCCCGCAGAATCAATCACAAGAAGTTGAACTACGCGGCCTACTTCAGCAGATGATTCAGAATCAGACTTCAGCTGCTATGGACACCGCAAAACATTTTTCGGAAATGAGCAACAAGATCGACTCAGGATACAATGATTTGAACTTCAAGTACAAAATGCTCAATACTAAGCTGAGATACCTAGAAGGTCACCACAACAACCAACCAGCTCCAAAGATAAACCAGCTCCCAGGTAAAGCTGTTCAAAACCCTAAGGATTATGCCACTGCCCAAGCCATCTTCCTTGATGATGACTATGAGGATTACCTCACTGAGGACAGTGATGCTCAAGATGGGGAGGATATGGATCACTAAGGGCTAAACGTGGCCAAGTACTACATATCCGAGTAGGAACCCGAGTCTTCACCCGAGGAGACTGATCGAGCATTTGTTCGAGAATCACAAATCAAAGAACCACCCGAGGTTGAACTCGATGCCCTACCCGATGATGGTGATCGGATGACACATCGAGTAGATGTTGAGATGAAAGATCAACCTCAACTACCTGTAGCAAAGGAAGGGAAGCTAGAGGAAAGGTTCAATGCTGCACTTGACATCTAACTGGAGGCGCTTGTAGAGCGTATGGCCAAGCGTAAAACTCCGCCTCCTAAGCTTTTGCCACCACACGAACTTCAAGAGGAATCTGCCAAGGAGGCAGCTCAGCTGGAGAATGAGGTTAAGGAGGCTGTCAAGGAGATTGGGTTTGAGATTCTCAAGAGTGGAGTGTGCTTAGATCCTGAGCTGCGGATTGAGGAAAAACTGGAGGATCCTGGCTCCTTTACTTTGCCATGCCCGATAGGACTTTGGATTTTCAAGAATTGCTTGTGCGACCTTGGAGCTTCAGTTAGGATTATGCCACTGTCAATTGCCAATAAGATGGGTTTCACCAGATTTAAACCAAGTAGTCTGTATTTGGTTCTAGCTGATAGAACAATCATACATCCGATTGGGATCTTGGAAAATTTGCCTCTCACGATTGGAAGGGTGGAAGTCCCTACTGATTTCATGATCCTTGATATGGATAAGGAACCAGACGATCCACTGATCCTAGGAAGACCATTCTTGGCAACAGTAGGTGCTGTGATTGAGGTAAAGCAAAGCAAGATCATAAGTTAGCATGGGGAGCACTTCAAGATGGAGTTTGATGTGAAGAAGGGGATTAAGAGGCCAACCATTGATGGTCAAGCTTTTTCCACTAAGACAAAGCAGAGAAAAGTCAAACATCTTGTGGAAGTCAACACCACATTTGCCTTGGAACCTGGACAAAACCTGGAGAATCAGTTGAATCAGCCTACTAAAGTGGAGAGGATTCCAAAACCTCTCCCTCAAAGATCCCATGCTTAAGGAGCATGAAGAGTCAAGCTTAGTGACTTCAAACAAGCTCACTTGGGAGCAAGTCCCAAAGGTATCTGATTTATTTGTTTTATCTATTTTTCTATTTTTGCATATTTATTTATTAAAAAAAAAAGGAAAATTAGGGAACCCGAGACTCAACCCGACATCGTACTCGACGCGCCCGATCGTGTCTCTACTTGTGTGGCTAGTGGAGTCCGAATTCCACAAGCCAAGCCCACTCTCGGTGAAGCCCAAACCACAAACCCTACTCTATTTAAGGGTTTCGAACCTTTCTCCCTCAGCAGCACCGATAAGTCTTTCAACCCTAGAGCTTTTAGTTTCCATACTTTCTATTCTCTCTCAAACTCAAGTGATATTCGATTTTCTTTGGGAACTAACCCTATTTACCTCGAAGCTTAGCTTTTCTTCTCAAGGATTCGATAATGGAGCCACACACGAGAACCTACCAAAGGAAGGGAAGAAGATCAACCTCCGCCGCTGCTACAA
Source organism: Camelina laxa (assembly GCA_024034495.1). Taxonomy (NCBI): domain Eukaryota; kingdom Viridiplantae; phylum Streptophyta; class Magnoliopsida; order Brassicales; family Brassicaceae; genus Camelina; species Camelina laxa. The sequence goes on from CM043881.1 coordinate 28,523,264, forward strand.
CCGGAGGTGATGCTGTCAAACCTCGAGAATCCCAAGGAAAAGGAAACGTTCCGCATTCCCAACCACTGGCTGGATGTTTTGCTTCCCCAACCCGATCCGTCACCCGATCCGGTGCTCGAGCAACTGATCGTGTAGACCACCGAGTTCGCTCACCGAGTCCAATGGCGAGTGTAGTTCGTCGATCTCCTCGATGTAGGGACCTGTCTACATCCGAGAGAACTGTTACCGACCCTATGGAGGTCGATTCTGGTGCTGATGGAGGAGAGCAAGAGGAGATCCAAACATCTCGGTCAAGGAGCAGAGCTGCGGTTGCAAGAGGGAAGAGGCCAGCTACAGAGAAGGCTGAGAGGGTAGTTGAGAGAGCCGCTAAGGAAGAGGATCGAGACACAGAGGAGGAGAACCATGAGCGAGAGGAGGAGCAGAGAGAAAGAATATGCCAAGCCTCGCGGAGGCTGAAGCAGAAGGAGGTGGAGACTCCGGCAAAACTCTTCAAGGTTTTCCGGAAGATGAGCTTCGTTGGTACCCGATACCCTCACCAAGAGACGATGAAGCAGTTGGGAATCGCTAGAGATGTCGAGTTCCTGTGCGACATGTGCCACATGGGACATATGATTCGAGGCCACCTGGAAGCTTATGAGGAGGAGACGGTCCACTTTTTCTCCACACTTCGGCTGCACTACTTTGAGGACCACCCGACCCTACTACCCAATGGGGGGATCGGGTTTATCACCTTCTCTGTGAGAAACAAGGAGTACCGGCTCACTTTCAAGCAGATGGAGAAGCTGTATGGTTTCAAAGCTGGGAGTGGAGAAGGAATGTAGGTTAGCAAGGAGGAAATGAGGTCCCTATGGCTGAAAATAGGAGACAAGCTCCCCTACAAGTCCACAAGCTCCAAATCCGCTCAAATAAGGAGCCCTGTCTTGAGGTATTTTCACAAGTCCCTTACATGCACTCTTTTTGCTAGAAAGGAGACTGGGAATGTTTATGATCATGAGCTCCAGCTGCTAGACATTACATTGTGTGGAGTTTTGGATAATGCTAGGGATGGTACACCACTAGTTGGAGATGTTGCGGATACTAGTATGGTGTTTGTGCTGCTCGATCAGTTCCTCTACCTCAAGTCATGGGCTATTAAGAGAAGAGAAGGAGGCGGAGAGATCTCCATTGGAGGACTGGTCACACCAATCTTGGTGGCTTGCGACGTACCCTTGAAGGGAGTGGTACACGATCCGAGATGGCTGGGCATAGACTACCTCGTGCTGGCAAGATTTTTGGCCTATGAGAGGCCTAACGACATGATGCTCTTCAAGTTCGTCCATCCAACCGCCGGAGCCACCCAAATGATCTTACCCAATGTAGTGTGCACCAAGGTCCGGCTGGGAGACAATATCGACTTTGCACCGCCTTTGGAGGAGCTGTACAATCCGGAGGAGGAATCCGAAGCTGAGAAGAGAGAGGCAACCGGGCAAAGACAGGGAGATAGCTCGGAAGACTTTAACTTTGAGGAGTATGTTTGCTCTCAAAAGCAACCCGTTGGAGTGAGGGAAGCCCACAAGAGGATCGGATGGCTGAGGAGGATGAACAAGTTTTTGGTGAGGAAGGTGAAAGATCTTACCGGTTCGGTGAAGACAATGGGAGGTCAGATCAAGGAGCTGCAAGACAAGGCAAGCTGTGCCTCAGCCCCTACCTCGGCATACGCACCAACATGGATGGGGAGAAGCGGACCGCTAGGAGGAATTCGAGGACTGACACCTCCAAAGCCTCACAGAGCATCATCCTACGAGCCCCAAGCTGAGGAGAACATCACACGACCAAAAGCATCACGGAGAAGTCATTCAGACGCCTATCCGATGCCTAACCCGATGGGCTACTCGATGTCTTATCCGACGCACCCATCGAGCACACAATCGGGTGATTACTCAGGATTCTTCCCTCCGCCTTACCAAATGCCATACACGATGCCATATTCGATGCACCCTGCGAGTGGCTATACGGGTGATCATTCTGGACCTCTTCCACCATACCCATCGTTTTACCCGATGCCCTATCCGATGAGCTACGCGATACCCCCCTCGATCAACCCCTCAGATGTTGGTTCGAGTAAGTCGTCCGTGCATATCACCGAGCTCTCTAACGAGCAAACCCCAGCACCTGCTGAAGCCGGAGACGACCCTAGCTACACGTTGGCGAGTATGGAGGCTGCTGCAACCTCCTTCTTCACCAACCCATGAGGTACCACTTTCATCCAATCTTTGTAAATAACATTGCATTTAGTTTTGTTTCATTTTGTGTGATTCTTGGATTCTTTTTCCAACTTTTATTTACACAGAGACTGTGTAATTAAAATTTGGGGGAGGATCCTAGAATATTTTTAACATTGTGTTTTATTTTCTTATTTTCTTATTTCAAATTTTTGCATGCTAGTTTTATTCATTTTAGTCTACATCTATGTGCATAAAAAACCCAAAAAGTTTAAAAAATTTAAAAACAAAATAAATAAAAAGAGTCTTCATGTAGTTGCATTTACATATTAGGATTGAGTCTAGTTTGTTTCATATAGGATTGTTGCATATGCATCTTAGGAGACAATGATTAAATATACCTTGTTTAATATCAACCTTAGGATTGAAGCTATAGCCCTTAATCACAGTTTATTGTTGCTAGATCAATCTTTGGAAAAAAATGAAAATTCTTTGCTTAGAACCTTGTGTCTTTTGAATGCTTCCTCCACTTGCTTGAACATTGGAGCATCTCTATATTATTGGATTTAATTTGAAATTTGATTGTCTTGCTTATGGAACTTGAATACTTGCTCATGGTAACTCTAAATTCGGGTTAGCACTCCATTTTTACCAATCTTTTTCGTTTAACCCGATTCATTTTTCCTACCCATGAACCCAAACCTTTCTTTCAAACCTTATTGTGAATTGTTGAGTGAGGCCTTTTTCATTGTGCTATAGGTTGTGAAACCTTGAGAGTATTGAGAACGACAAAGAACTGCCTCTTGATTTAGCTAAGGTAGAATTTTAACTAGCTAATATATTTGGTTTTGAAAGATAGGTGGTTAGTATGCTTATTTGGGGTTGGGTTGGGGAATATATATATATATATATATATATAAAGAAGTCCCTAAGGTTAGAATCAATTAGCTCTAAGTCTCTAAATAATAAATAAAAAAAAAAGAGAAAATATCTTGCTATAGTCTCCTAAAAAAAGAAAAAATAAAAAAATATATATATATACATATTAGGAGTTTAGCAAAGAAAGCAAAGAAAAAAAAATAAAGCTAGAAGTTTAAAGTTTAAACCTTAGGAAGTAAAAAAAAAAAAAAAGAGTTAAAATCAAGGATGTGGGTAGTTTAATTCTAGGGGGTTTGATAATTAAAAAAAAAAAAAAAAAAAAAAGTGAATGAGAAAATGGTAGATCATCAAGAGTTAAACTTTGTATGCCCAAATTGTTCTCAATCTTAGATAGTTTTCACAATTGTCTAGCATTCCTTCTTTTGAGAGAAAATCACCTAAAGAATTTGTTAGAAACCACCTTACCAAAAAGCCTTGCCCTTGAAACCGATTGAGCTTGATTCACCTTCCAATTGCAAGAATTCGCCAAACACTTAATTGAATGTGAAAGAGATGTTCTTCATTTTTGGTTGGAGGTTGAACTAGATCGATGCATGGTAATAAGCATAGAAAAATATTTGTAAGTATGTTGATTGATTTTAGCACCATTAAACTATCTTTAAGGACTATAGCTTGAATCCTTCGCGTAGCATAAAAAGGTTATGAGTCCCCGTTTTTAAACTGCACCCTCCTACTTCCTTGCTAGAGGAATAGCAAGATTTAAGTTTAGGGGTCTGATAACTCTCTAATTTACATGTTTTTAGCATCCTTTTTTGTCCATATTTTGCATTGTTCATACCCTTAACTTAGCATTTTTAGGTCATTAATTGTAGGAATTCACTTTTAGGCCATATAGGGTGTTGCATTTTTGCATTTGCATATTTTGGATGAAAACAGGTGCTTAAGAGCCTAAAATGGGGAAAAACAAGGACAAACCCGAGCATGTACCCAAAGGAGCCATCGAGCTGGAAGAACGAGTCTGAACCCCAACACGATCGAGGAGGATCCAAGAGCTGGAAGAACAACCCAAAGATCTACCCGAGGAGTAACCCGACCTCATCCTCGTGTACCCCATCGAGTAGACCCTCAGGCAGGACTAGGAAGCTAGGTCAAAGGGGTTTCCATATATAAACCCCTCCTCTCCTTCCTCGCAAACGAGCACGCCGCAGACCCTCAAACCAGAGAGCGAGAGCTTCTGTGAGAGAACTGAGTGACTCAAAACACTTTTCTCCTTTTGTTAGATTTTGTTTTCATAACTTTTTATCATTTCTTTAGATTTCTATCTTGTATTTTACTCCTTTACTCTACCGTTTATTATAATGCAATTTTCGTTCATATATGCTGTTATGATTCTTGCTATGATTTCTGAGTAGTGTAGTAAAGTTTCTAGGGATGGGATAGATGATTTTGTGTTCTTGATCGGTTAGGATGTCTTAGTTGATTGTATATGTTTAATAGATTTCCTTCTAGATTGGTGTTCTTAATGCTGTCAACAAACCGAGAGGGTGAGATTAGATCTAAAGTGTTTTACCACCGAGAGGTGTCGATGAGATGCTTGAATCAACCAATGCTAGAGGTTTACTCACTTAGCCTAAGAGATTAGATGAGTAAGGGGTTTACTGACAATAATGAATAGGATCTTAATGCCAGTTTGGTCATGTTTCTCCTACGAGAGTTGGGTAGGGGAGTGATCAAGGTTGATTATTTCTATCACGAGAGTGTTTTAACAAGATTTTAGAGATTCATTGTCTAGGAAATATTTGCTTGAGGCATGTAAGACATTTGTACTGGTCAGGAATACTTAGGATTCAATTACCCCATCCTTAGTAGCTGTCGTATCTTAATTGCCTGCATTTTCATTCATCACTCGATCCATTACCCGAACAGGTACACGATCAACTGTTTCGAGTAACCCCTCGAGTTGTTCATACCATCTTTGCTTACTCGATCAACCCACCCAATCCTGTATTCGAATGCTTGCATCGAGTGCTTAGGTCGTGTGGTTTCTTTGTTTATATAATTTTCTTTTATTATTTTAGGATTGTTAGATAAAACCCCATTATTGCTTGGCTTGACTTGCATTATTCTGATTGCATCCTTCCTCTTAGCATAAACAACCATTTGGATTGATAACCTTTTATACTACAACTGCATAGGGAATTGATACCCTGGTGAAAACCTGTTTATCACACGGGTAAGACATCATTTCATTATTTTGTTAACACTGTCAGTATCAGAGAATATACATATCTTGTTAAATTGATTAAATAATATTATGTAATGAAAAAAATTATATTGCTGTATTATATGGTTTATTTAACAATTATTATATAATTATAACATATTTAACCAATAAATACAACTTATAATTTAATAGTTTAGTTATAAATAATTTTGCCCGCAATGTACTGTGGGTCCTAATCTAGTTGAGTATATAATAAGAATATATGACATTAAAACGAAATTATAGGAATCTAATTGTAGACTAGTTAGAAAAATATTTTCTCTAAAATATTTTCGCCTAGCGCTGACTACACCCGTAAAATCGCTAGGTCCACCATTTCTGCCTCGATTAATGACTAATCTCCGCTTAACATCAATTATTCAATTATGTCTGTCAAATTTGATTAGAACCTGTCTAATCTGATTATTTTCCACTTAATATTTTGTATATCGATTATTTTTGGAGCCAAATATAAAACATATATATATATATATTGTTATTTAAACATTTAAATTAATAATTTGTGATGTTTTACAATAACTATTGTGCAAACTTTTAATGAAAATCATAAAATTTTATATAAAATCATGTTTTTATGTGTTTACCATAATTTTAAAGACAATACTATAGTTTTATATTTTTTTCTTTTAACATAAATAGAATTTTACATATATTTAGTATATATATTTTTATTTTATTACTAATTTAATAAAACAAATTTAAAACTAGTCTCCGATTAATCTCTGTTTAATCTCTAATTTTTTAGTTAGTCCCTACGGCCACCCCGACTGCTCGACTAGTGCTTAGATCTTCTCCATCGGGGATTGTTAGTGGGGTTGTTAGTCGGGTTGTTAAAGTTTAGTAGGAAAAAATTGAAGGGAGCCTCTTATTTAATAGCCTCAACTCTTTTAAGGGACGCTACGTGTCCTTATTTCGTTGGTTGGGCTGAAAAATACAAAAGGGTAAAAAAAAATTAAGACGCAGACCACCATTTTTCGTCTCTCACTTTCTCTCTTTCTCCCATTCTCCCTTTCTCTCCTTCACTCGCAATCGAAGTCTTGATCCGACAAAGGATGTCTGCTTTAATCGGAAGTTATAGAATCAGTCTCGTGTCTGGTCAGAGGTGATTTGACACAGCTGAGATCTTGGTGGAGGCGACTGTAGCGGAGGCGAAGTGAATCGTCGTGGAGATTGTATTGGAGGCGCTGCAAAGGGGAAGGCGATTCAATCGGAATGATGGAATCAATCCAATTGAGAGGGTAAGTTTCTCAGTTTAATTGTAAGATTAGGTTTACAGTTAGGTTTATTTGATTTTGGATCGCAAATTAGGGTTTTTGATGTTTGTTCGAAAATTGGATTCTTGGTGTGTTTGTGTTCTGATTTATAATTGATGCTTTACCAGATTAGGGTTCTTGTTTCTTTGTGTTCCGATTTGGTCTGTTTGTGTTCCGAACTGGTGTGTTTGTGTACCGTTTGATAAGTGATGCTTAAATTGTGATTAGGGTTCTTGAGAACCATGTGATCCGATTTGGTCTTTTTGTGTTCAGTTTTTTGGTTTGTTAGTGTTCCGATTAGGTGCGTTTGTGTTCCGTTTTGGTGTGTTCAGTTTGTGGTCTGTTTGTGTTCTGTTTTTGGTGTGATTGTGTTTGTGTACCGATTGATAAATGATCTTTTGTGTTGGTTAGACATGATTGTAGAAAACAAAGTATTGCTTTGTTTGTTGGTTGTTATTAATACGTTTTGTACTTGCTTATTAGAGAGGTCTACATCAAAATTTAACTATGATGGTTTGTGTTATGGTTGTGAAGATGTTTATTGTGTGGTTGTTGTAGTGTAGGTTAAAACATAAATACAAAATTTAAAGCAACTAGTTGTGAAAGTTAAATACATCTAACTAACATTATAAATTGAAAGACTTGATCCTCATAGTAAAAACACAAGGTAAACACACACCACACTATTAACCGTAAAGACTTCTTCTTCAATATCCTTTTAACACACTATATGGATTCAGACGACTCCATGAATCCATACTGTCCCTCCTCTAGCTTCTTCAATCTGTTAACCAGTCAACTTGAAACCCAAAACCTCGAATACACTCATTGTGAGAGTCCACGTTCGGAGGCTCCATCTGAACCTGCATCTCCTCTAGAAAACCGGAAGTCAAGGAATGCATGGTTACCTTATGATGATGTCATGCTTGTTAGCGCATGGCTTAACACTAGCAAAGATCCGATCAGATCCAATGAGCAAAGACGTGGAGCATTTTGGGAGAGGATTGCGGATTACTATGTGGCATGTCTGAATGCTGGAGGTCGGCCAAAAAGAGAGGCTCGTCATTGTAAACAGAGGTGGGGAGGATAAACGACTTGGTGTGCAAGTTTGTTGGTTGTTTCGAAACTGCAACAAGGGAGAAGTGTAGTGGACAAAACAAAGATGATGTGATGAAGCTAGCACACCAAATTTACTTCAATTATCAGAATCAGAGGTATTGCACTTCTATTGTAATATGTATTGATGTTTTTATTATGTTTTGTATGTTTGAAAATTAATTAAAATGCATTATTTTCTAATTTTATAAAATCTTAAATGTTTATACATTTATACCACTTCTATTCTATTTAAATATTTTAATTTTTTAAAAAAATAATATTTTGAAAAATAAGAGATCCGAAATAAGAACCTACCATTAGAAGAGATAATTTTATCTAAGAGATCATTGGTTCTTATATTCAAAACAATACACAATTAATTCATAAAAAATTTAACAACCCTCCTTATAAAAGACTACAGATAATTATGCTCTTAGATCATCTCCATCAAAGATTATTAGCAATATCTTAAGAGTTGCTTAGATTTAAAAATAAATAATTAAAATGAAAACAATCAAAATTTGTTAGGGCATCTTTACTAGCGGGTACTAATCAAGAGAGTTACTCAAAAAAATATATATAATAATGTGAAACGAGGAAAGAAAAAGAGAATCGATTCTTGCAATCCTTCTGTAAGAAATGTTACTCTTTTCAAATGGACAGCTGTAATTTTAGTAAATGCAGTTAGTAAAATATATATATATATATATATGTATAATTAAAATAATAATTTTTTTTTTTAAGGTAACGTTTAATGGATTGTTCGACTGGTGATGGTCTTAGTGATCGATCCTTAGATGTTTAAGGATCGTTAAGGATCAGGGCCGTGTCGACACCTGATTGGATGGAGAAAAAAAAGTTTTTTTTTTTAATTCTCTACCTCTTCTATGTCTCGTCTCTCTCTCAGTTTTGCGATTTACCGTTGAATTGAGAGGAGAAACATCTAAACAGCCGACGAAAAACCCAGCTCTCCCTGTTATCGTTGAATCTTAGGTAAAAGGTCAACTTTTATCTTTCGATGTTTACCGGAAAAACAAGTCTAGATCATGACTCCACAATGAAATTTCAATCATTATAATTACTACTGCTTCGATTTTGTGGAAACGAGTGGATAATTTTTTATTTTACGAATTAGAAAAGTTGTTCGATTGATTTTAGATCTGTGATTGGATTTGTAATTTTGCTGGTTTCTTTCTCTTATGTGATTGACTTTGTAGAAGAACATGTGAACTTTATTTTAAGTTGTGGTCTTTTTGATATGATTACAGGTTTGGCAAGCAAGAAAGACGGTGACCATAGAAAAAGCTGAGAAGCAACGTCGACTCGAGACATAATTAGAGACGAGCGATAGATTTGTAGGTTGTTTCACATTTGAAAAGAACATGGTTTCTAGGTTTTGACTGACCACTTGAGATGATCCCAACTCATTATTGAAGAGGAACATCTCACCAAGACACATAATTTACAAATTTAAACAAAATTAATTATACTATAATTATTTACAAAACTATAAGAAACCCAACTTTAACAACCATCAATGGACCAATGTAATTTTAAAGTTTCTTAAGAATTTCTTAAACTAACTATTTTTAAAAATTAATAATAAAATGTGTTTTAAACAATTTATATTTAGATTATTGATGGAGATGCCCTTAGAGCATGGGCATCCGTTAGGGACGATTTTCTGTCCTCAATTTTTATATTATTATTTTGAAAATTTCTTATTTTTAGCATGAGCATTGGTGTCTATTTGTATTTGGTCCCCCGAATAAAATAATAATATATTGAAAGTTTAAACATTAGTTATTTAAAGTTGAAAAACCAAAAACATACAATTAAGAAATTAATAACAGAAAACATAAAACTAAAAACATCAAAACAAAAACAAACATTTTATTCAATTCATAGAATGTGTTTCTCACAGTTGGTCCCCTGAATAAAATAACAATATTTTTAATTTAAAAAATTAATTATTTAAATTAATAAATAAAAACATGTTAAAGTTTTAATTAAAATAAAACATATAACATTAACACTAAAAACATAAGAAAATTACAAAGTTACAAAAACTTGAAAAAAAAAAAAACATACAATTAAAACATTAAAAATTAAAAACAGTTTATTCAATCCATAAAATTAAAAACCAAAAAAAAAATAAAAAAATTAAAAACCCAATCAACACCAACCACATAGATGCTGCCACGTGTAACGAAGGACACAGCAAAAAACGTCCCATAGTATCCCACACAGATAGTGCCTTTTTTGATTTATTTAAAAACAAAAAATACTGGGGGACAGGCCAAATGTACGCCGTTGAATATGGTCTTAGGCGCCTAGTTATTCCAAACATGTAAAAAATCTGATCAACAGTGAGAAACCTTCTTCTAGGCTCCTCCCTTGTCCGCATATTTATTGGTATTCTTTAATTATTAAATCACATAATTTGGAAACTTTTCATTTTGGTTTCAATATTTTTTGAGATACTGATCATATTTTTTCCCATAAAGTTGGCCGGCTGTATAGAAGAATTAATGTATTTTTGGAATGTTTAAGACATTAAGGAAAATTTGTTTTGCTAAAATAGATATAGATTAGCTATTGACATTACTATTTGAGCTATTGACACAAGAAATGGAGAAGACGACTCAAGCGACTTCCCTCAAGGTATCACCAATTGGCGACAGAATTGACTCATGCATTGTACAGTGTGGAAAGTGTAAGAAACTGAGATATATAGAGACACAAGAAAAGTATGAGGAGATTCGAAGTAAATCACCAGAGACATGTTTTGAATGCAAGAGTTGTGAAGAACCTGGATGTGTGGTTGTGGACTGTGATTCTCTTGGTGTGCGTTGGTTGTGGATCAGCATGGTATACCCAAAACCCCTTTAAGGGTTGAAGAGGCTGTTGGTTGTCAGAGAAAACGGCGAGAGAGTGGATGTGTATTAGGAATCTCTCCAACAAAAAAGATTTAAGGAGTCTCACGGAAGTCGCTAAGTATATTAAAAGCAACAAACAATTCAAAGACGTAAAGATTCAAGACGTTTCCTTTGCCGCACCCAACTCATGAAGAGACAAAAGTTTTAAGGATGTAGTTGATAACACAAGATCTCAATATGGGTCAAGGTTTATCATGTCTCTTTATTTATATTATGAGTCTAAGCTTTTTTATTCTAATTATATTTTTTTGTATATCTATTTGCTCTTAACGGATGGTTTGTAGAGAATCAACTATGTCATTTTCTAAGGATATGTTGGTGTTAATGTCAGACTCAAAGATGGTAGTAGAAATCAAAATATACATCTAAACATCATTTTTTCTTGGTATAGAATTGAGAAACAGAGAGATCAAAAATGCCATGAGACAAGATAAAACAGTAAAATAACTTTTTTTTTGAAAAGGCCACAAAAGAAAAGCCTCTGACGCAGAGGGAGGTTCCTCTCAGGTGTTGACAAGACACAAACGACGTCGTTTCAGATGAAGAAACAACATTTTTTAAAGTTCCAAGCAGGTGTCACACACTTGCTCTCTTCCTTCCTTCATCATCCGAAATCGATCTCTCTCTCCGCGAAACTCTCAGAAAACCCTAAAAATCAGAAGTTGAGATCGATGGCCTCCTTCGCTCGCCGAGCAATGAGCTTAGCTCAGATCCAATCTGCCCGTGTTCCCGCTTCTATTGTTCAGCGTCGTGGTCTGGCCGGCGCCGCTGGTAACTCCCCTTCTCTTTTTCGACATTTCCTTTGAATCTACGATTGTTTCGGTATCAATTTTGGGGGCCGCATAGCTAATTTCGCACATCGTATGTCTAATTCGCAAATGTTACAGCTTTGCCAAGGTTTTTGTAATCTCTTGTTTGTTATCATCCTTGGGGTAGCCTCCTCCTATGTTCTAAGTTGAATCACTGTATATATTTATGTTTAAAAATAAGAATGTGGTTTTGAACAACTTTTGTGTCAGATCACCATGGATCTACCAAGGTTGACTTCTGGAAACAGCCCACGAACCCAGGAAACTGGAAAGAGGAGCATGTATGTGTGTACTTTCTGTGTTTTTGTTATATGAAGCTGCCTGTGATCTTTTGGTGATATTGATCCCTTCTTCCCTGACCAATCTGTGCAGTTTGTGCTTATTTCTCTTTCTGGCTGGGGCTTGCTCTTCTACAGTGGATACAAGCTCGCCACCGGGGGAAGCAAAGAGGTACTTGCTCTTGCTCGTCTTCCCTTGCAATGCGGCTTCATGTTCCGTCCCTAAAAACCTGTTTTTTTAATCTTTGCAGAAGCCTGTGGAGAGTACACAATGAGTTTCGTTGTCACCAGGAAGATCTTCTATGGAGAGACCTCTAATTCTCATGCACTTTGTTTTCCCTTTCAGCTTATTGTGAGACTGGTCTTGTGTTTCATTTCAAAATAATATGCATCTCATGATGTCAGCAATGGATGATGATTCTTTATAGTTTTGTGTTTCATAAATATCCTATGTTTGAAACAGTCAGGATTTAAGCGAAAGCATTGTCTCACTTCATGTACCTTGATATATGCTTTTTACATTCTATTTTTGTGTCCTTTGGATGCCAAATTTTGTTGGAGGTGATTCTGCCCATTTGAAAGAATATGTTGATTGATCCAAATCTTTGTAAGTTGTTCTCGTCTGCAGCTTTTCCCCAGCACTGCTATTGCGTTTACTCTTGACTTCAGCATACTATTACCGTCACTGCTTGATTCTTGTTCTCGATCTCTGGCCTTATGTGTATTTTTGGCGAGGTTAACAATGTTGAAATTAGATTAGGTGCGTGTTCTCGTAGTGCTAAGTTAGTTTTCCAAGCCCGAGTTGTTTCTGTTTCCTACTTTGTCTCCCCAGTCACACAACAGGTGCAACAAGCTAATGATTAAAGAAAATACAGAGCATCCACCATACAATACAAGTTTTTGCAGAAGAATTAAGTTAGAGAGAAATGAAATCAAATGAGTTGGGTGTTGGTGGTGAAGTCGAGGCAAGTCTGGCAGTTACAATCAGAGAAACGACAGAGCTTGCAGCCAAAGCAGACACAAGAAGTGCAGCCTTTGCAGGATGGAGAGCGAGTGCATCCTCTGTATACTTTCCTGCTTGCTCTTTCTTCCCCCTCCTCGCATGTTATCTTGTCATATGGATAATCACAACACTTCCAATTGGGCTCTGCCATTGCATCATGGTGCACCCGACATTCCCCTCTGCTCCGCAACCTGAACCTCCTTTCCTTCCCGCATCTGCTGCACCCAATAAACTCATCCCGATGAATGATTTTTGATCCGTCGGATTTCTTTAATGATTGGTTGTAGTATCTGAGTAACACTGTCTTTGAAAGCGGAACCTTGTCTCCCCCGATGAACACCCACACATTGTTCCTCCAGTTTCTAGAAGTCTCTCTCTGAGAATGCTTTTCGAAGGCAGCAGGCGTTAACTTGTCTACCATCATAGAATCAAAGATGTCAAGATCACTCTTAAAGAAAGTTTTAAATGGAGATACATGAACATGTAAGATTTTAAAAGACTGCACGAAGCATATTGCATCTAGAAAATAAAAGCAGCCCTGGTTCACTGAGGCAGATACAGTTGCATTGCATTTCTGACACTATCATGATCTTCGTAAACGCGATACAAAAGAAAGTTGCATAGGTAATGTCACGCAATGAAACATGCACAAATACAAAACGAAAACCCATTTTGATAAAAACATATAAGAGAAAGATCAATGAGAGAGAAGAGAGACCTTCGTGGCAAGCGGGAGTGCATTGGCAGGTGATTTGAAGTTCTCCATCTGAGAAAACCCTAAGCCTCGCTATGGCGTCTCCGTAGCGGTGGCTGGTGCAGCCACACATCACCTCGACGTAATCGTCTCCCACATGGACTTGACTTATTTCTTGTAGCTCCTTTTTGCTGAACAACTCCTTCGACCCACATTCTCTCTCCATCACCGATCGGGAAAAGTAAAGAACGAAGATAGGCTTCCTCCTAAGTCCTAGTTAGTATCGTAATATCAAGGACCTTAGTTACATATACATTATTATATATATAGGATTATAACCCTAAACACCAAGGGACAAGAAGGTAATTTAATATGAGTAATTGGAGAAAAAGCCCTGAAGGAGCTAGCATCAGTAGCAAGGTTCTGATAATTATATCAAAATCTCAAAGGTTAAAAAGCTTTTGGAGTAAGAGACTTTGGTGTCCTTCTAGGTTTTTTTAGGGATTTGAAAGACAGAAAAAAAAAAAAACTCTCAATACTATACAGACAGAGAGATGATGGATGCGAATTAGGTGGGTGGCCAAAGAAAAAAACACCAAGTCGTGGGGCATGGCCGCATGGGAATTGTGAATCTTTTTTCTGAAAAAAATAAATATTTATAATATTATATATATTTATCACTTATTTTTTAATAACATATGTATACGTTACGTAATATATATATATATATCACTTACTTTTTAATAACATATGCATACGTTACGTAACGTACTTAAATAGATGTGTACTTGTAATTGTTGTGATTGCCCATATAGAAGAGAAGAGATTAAGGTAGGCTGGTTTTCTAAAACCCACTGATAAATTATTCTTCAGCCATAGAAATTAAATTACCTCTTCGCTCTTTTTCTTTCTGACTTTAGATCTCCGTACGTATAATTAAGGTTTTTTGGGTTTACCATTTATGTACACAAATAATGTTTTTCTTTTGAGTTAGGTATATGACAGTCACATCTCTGACCTTACTCTCACTGCGGCTCAACCCCTAGCTATGTGCTCATGCACATGTACATTGTACACATATATACCGGTACTAGTACACACCTTAATTAACTTTAGTTGTCTCTGTCAATGTGTCTAGCCATGTCATAAGTTACATATACAAACAACATTACCTCCTCCATCTTATTACAAACCCCAAAAAAATAACCAAGAAGATAGAACTCAAGTCAATAATGAGCCGCACCAAACTCCACATCATCCACGTTGTTTTCAAGGACTTTTGACCCTCAAATTTTACCTACGACCAAATCAATACTAAAGCAGTTGTATTTTCCATTTTAACAAATCATATAGACCACAGCCTTCATATATATAAATTTGAAGGACATATATTAATTACTACATGGAACATGGTCAAATGCTACCAATAACATTAATTACAATTAGTTGATGACTTGCATCAATTCCCGTTTAGATATGGAAAATGAGGCAAAAATGCAAAGAAACCACATCTAAGAGACTAATGCAAAATGCAAGGCTACACAAATGAATTATCTCACAGTTGTCGCTAAGACAAAAACACCAATGGTGAGATTTTATGTTTTCGCCTCTCAACGAACGTATATTTTTTTTTATCATTTCACTTTTTTTTTTTTTTCATCTTTGCTAATTTCAATATATATTCATGGCAATACATAGCATATCTAAACACAAAATGAAGATAAATGATCGATGTCCACAATAATACGTTCTACAAATGACAACATCATACTGTTTTTTTTTTTTACTTTGAAAATTTTGAATTGTTGAGCAAGTCAATATATCTCTGAGCGATCTGGTCGGGTGTATAGTCCGTATAATACCCTCTTCCCACAATCAGACCTTCCTCTCTGCCAAGCCTCTCAATCAGTCCCTGAACTTCATCTCCTCCCACTTGGCTTGGATTCAACAAGTTACAGGCGACCTCTATAACTCCTTCGCCATGCACAAGCGCCATTGTCTGCACTGAAGCCAAGCCCCCTCCTCTCTCGCTTGCCTTCATTGCTATCTTCCTTACTGCCTTGAGATTGTTTGACATGACTGGTACGTTATAGTTACTAACCCACCCGCACGCCCCAACCGCTACAACCCCTTTGGCTTTGCTCACCTCTTGTGGCCCTGCGTCTGGCTTCACTGTCACCATCTCCAGCTCCAATCCACCTGCCCATTTATGTCCCTCCCTGTTTGCCTTGAAGTAACCCAGCTTCCTTCTGATCGAATCCAGCGTGCACTGCTTTTGATCTGCTGCTCCATATAGATATGTAGGAACTGCACCAGGGAGGGTCGTGTATCTCATTCCACATACCAATATAGAGAATGCTACAATGACTTTCATGTTCTATGGCCTAGAAGATGATGAAGACATAGTATACAAAGTACACATCAACTACAGCCGACAAAACTACAAAAATGCTCTGCTAAGGCCTAAGAACAGAGTACTACTACAAAGACTTCCACGTTCTATGGCCTAGAGATGATGAGATAATAAAGACAGGACACCACTCTGCCTATCACAAACATCAACTACAACATACAAACAATGATATGCTAAGAGCAGAGCGTTACTACAAAGACTTCCACGTCTATGGCCTAGAGATAATAAAGACAGGACATCACTCTGCCTATCACAAACATCAACTACAACATACAAACAACGCTCTGCTAAGAGCAGATTGTTAATACAAAGACCTCCATGTTCTATGGCCTAATAAAGATGACGAGATAATAACGACAGAACAACACTCAGCCTATCACAAACATCAACTACAGCATACAAACAACACTCTGCTAAGAGCAGAGTATTACTTCAAAAACTTCAATGCTCTATGGCCTAGAGATGATGAGATAATGAAAGACAGGACATCAACAGCAGCATACAAACAATGTTCTGCTCTGAGCTTAATAAATGTCTTTTAAAATGGAGGAATTCACATGTTAGTTGCTAGTGAGGTGTTCTATTAAGTACTGACCTCGAAGAGTGGAGCCGATGTCCATTGCTAGGGAATTGGCAACGGAAGAAACTTGTTCTATAGAGGTTTGAGACAAGGGGTGAAAGCATATGTGGTCAACGACTCCAAGGCGGGGATGGGATCCAGAGTGCAACTCAAGATTGATGGTGTCGAGAGCAGTCTTAACCATTGCAAACACTGCATTCTTCAGGGATGAAGATGACCCAGTAGCAAGCGAGGATACAACAGTGTAACCGACCCTGCCATAAGCCGCATCTTCAAACTTGTTGACGATTGCAGCTGGTGGAAAAGGCTTTACAGCTCTCTCAATGGCTTCGAGGGCCGTCTTGTTCCGTGCTTCAGATATGTATACCTTGCAGCAACCAAGCATTTCTCTCAACATCTCCTCGGACCACCTATAGATATATGTTACAGATGTGAGTACGTTTGTTCGTTATAAGGCTACAAAAAAAAAAAAAAAAAAAAAAGCTCTGACATTATCCACCACAATTAGATATGTGGTCAGCAGTCACATGTCGCAGAAAAAAGGAAAAGCCAATAAAAAAAAGAAACATAGATTGACGTCGACACACACGCCTCTTGAAAGCCATACATACAAAATACAAGAGAGTGTTCGTATGGAGGAGGGGAGGTCCTAGAACTAGAAGTCGAGATTGGAGGACGGATTTGGGTATCCTTTGAACTCCAACTGTTTCTTGGGAATGCCGAGAGATGCGCAAATGATGTTGAATTTGACTCTGAGATTATCCTTGATCCGGTCTTTGGCTTCGTCCTCGGGATCCAAAAGAGGGAACTTAACGAGCAAGACATGGAAATCATTGAGATGCTTGTGAAGCTGAGGGGAGAAGCGAGTGGGATCAACACGGAGAGCTGAATTCCAAAGAAAAGAGCAGCCTTTGTAGAACCCGATGAGCTCGCCTGTCTCGAACCCGAGTTTCAAACCCAGATGACGAGCGTCTTCCCGACCCGACACAAGACCCTCTTCGTAACCCTCGTCGAAGCCTTGTTGAATGTGTGTCTCCTCTAAACGCACGATACTATCGAGGAAATCTTCGTTCAGACCGGAACTCATAGAAACTTGTTTGTTTGAATGTTGTTGACAAAGCTAAATCGGATTGAACACCCACACCACACCAAACCAAATAAGAGAAGATAATCGATCTGATATGCTAACGAGGTCGAACCGAGGAAAGATTATCAAATCTCAGCAGCAGCAGAATCAATCCTATGGAGAGAGAGAGAGAGAGAGAGAGAGAGCCGAGACGTAAAAAATTTTACTTTTTTAATTAAATTCAATATTAGGGTATTATTGGACGATGATGAATACTTGGGCCTTCTTGGGTCATAAAGTTTGCGGCCCAATATAGCTTGGTTTCGTCCACACGTCTTCGGCATCTTTTTTTTTCTTTTTCATTTCGTAACTTCTGCATTATTTTATCAGATCAATGATTAGTAAAACATGAATAAAATAACTGATTTTTTTGCCCAAAAAAAAAAAAGAATAAAGAACTTTGTTATAAAATTACGTGAGTATACATAACCACAAGTGTACTTCCTTCATACAATCCATCACAATAAGTATCCTTCCTCGTGCAGTGCATGTGACACTTGTTTACTTGACTCACCACTTGTCTTCAACCTTTCTATGCATGTCTTTGTCTCCTCCATCTATAAATAAGACTTGTGTACAAGAGAATGTGTAATAGTGAGAAGTCTTTCTATCTCTCTAGTTTTCTCTCTAACTTCTCTCTAAAATTCATATACTCATTTCTCTAGATCTCTTCTCTTTTGATCCTTCTCATAATAAACATTTTATTACCTCCAAGCTTATAATATAGTTCACAACACGTTAACAGCACGATGTCTTTATCGCTGGAGCTTTTACGAGGTAAGTAACTTTATATTGTTTCAATTATGTTTATAGAACATAAATAGTATAGACATCGTAAAATTATTCATTTTTCCGGATTGATCGTCATAAATTGGAGGCGTTTCCTCCTTTATGATCAAATATATAGCTAAATCATATTTGGACCGATCGTGAGATATATGGTAGGCTCTGCCTCCTTCATGGTCAAACAAAAGCTTGTCTTTTTCGGATTGATCATTATATATGGTAGGCTCTGCCTCCTTCACGATTAATAAAAAGCTATGTTTTCTCTGGAAAGTTCATTTTATATGACAGGCTCTGCCTCATATACGATCAAATATAAAGCTATATAAGTTCCGGATTGATCATTATACATATATAGGCTCTACCTAATTTATGATCAAATAAAAGGCTTTGTCTTTGCCTCACTAAAATGAAAATGAGGCCTCTTGAATCCTTACATGGGAAGCTATGATTTCTATTTTATTTTATTTTTAAAATTTTCCATCTATTTATTTTATTCGCTAAATGATAAATATATTTTATATGAGATTTAATGAGATGTCTTTAAGATCAAAAATATATTTTTCTTGTGAGAATATATTAAGCACATGTCGATATATTTTAGACAGTGCAAAACTAATTGGAAGGTATAGATGAGTTAGTCTCTCGACTTCCAAAGGCATCAGATTCATAATTATCGATGTCTAGTGTTCTCCAAAGTCTCAAATAAACTCATAGAGTTTCAAAGAAATTTTGTCTGCATAAAATTATTATATTGAGACTATAAATAAATATGGTATCGCATGTTTGACCATATTGGAGACACACATGTATCTATAATTATATCATGCAAAAACAAAGATGGCAAAATGATAATAAAGATGAAATTCTCTAATGCTTCAAGCATAGCTTTATCGGTCAAGCCATCCCGGTCAATCAATGATATTAAAAATCATTATGAATTTGTTTAGAGAAACAAAAGTTGTTTTAAAAGTATTGCATGCCTCCATGAGGTTATAAGCGTTACACTTCATTCATATTTTAGGTAACATCTAATTTATGTTGAATTTGTTTAAGTTTATTTAAATTTATTTATATTTATGGAGTCGATGTTGTATACCTCCACCTTAATAATTTGGTAGGCTATGCCTCAATAGTCATATAATCTTGGCCAAAATCACCATTTTTGTTTAAACAAGCTCATAATATATATGATGGTACATTTCTTTTCTACTCCCTATATTAAACCCCAAATACAACCGATCTATACCCCAAGATGAATAGTCATGAAAAGTCATCATCTTGAGAGGGGATGATACTATACCCACATCTTTATAAAGATCTAAGATAATACACATGACCGAAATCGGTATGTTATTGATCCTTAAGTGGGATTCAGTACGAGATGAATGAACTCCAAGAGTTATCATCTCGAGGGGGAGAATTAAAGAATCCCAAATTGACAATAAGTCGATAAACTTTGGTGAATTTGACACCTTATAGCGATATAACTTTGGTGAAGTCATATCCCATAATTTATCACATATATATGTCGCATGTGATAAAGTGGAACATCCATGATATTCACTCTTGAAATGAGCTATAATGAATCGTTCAGAGCGCAACCCCAAGAGATTGCAAAACGGTTTTTGGTGATTTAGTCTCCATGTTAAAACATGGAACATGCAGTTTTGCATGTAGTCAATATTATATATGAGACCAACAATTTATAAAGAAATATTTCTCTCATGTTATATATTCATGGTTGGAGATTAAATATTTCTCATTTTGAATCTTATGCGTGTGTGATATATATTGTAAATACTCTTCTACACCGCATAAATATCAAAGAGGATGAAATATATAGATGCGGGAGATGAGTCTCCGCTCTAATAATATAGAGCAATCTTATGAGAGATGTGCGTATTGCAAGATTTGCATATCATCAAGTTGGATGATAAAAGCTCCCCTTCATTATGAGAGAATCATTGAATAGTTTGAATATTTGAACAAATGAATACAATGATTATGAACTTGAAAGTTCAAAAGTTCAGCAGATCGCTATTCAAAACATATATTGCAAATTAAATGCAATAAGCTGATGGATGAGAGTTCATATAATTATTGATCCTCACATAAATAAATATGAACTTGAAGTTCTAAGAAATCTCACATCCTAGCTTAAAATTCTCCAATAAAGATATGTTTATGGCGGATGACATACTAAGTCTATGACACATAAGAAACGTGATAGACTACTTTGGTTCCTATGATAAATAAAATCCTCGAAAAGAAAAAGGAGCAAATTAAAAAGAGGATTATACACTCAAAAGAGGAGCAAATGAACTCTTAAAGAGGAGTAGATAGACTCTTTAAGAAGAGCTAATAGACTCCAAGAAAGGAACACAAAGACTCCTAAATAGGAGCAAGATACTTCTCAAGAGGAGTAGAGAAACCGATTGATATGGTTAATAACAAAATCAGGTACCTGAATAAGATTATTTATATAATGATAAAAGAGACCTCGATTAACCATGTCATTATGGGAAATATGGAACCAAAGACATAATGTGATTAATGAGGATCATAAATCTCCGCTCTGTTAGCGTATAGAGATTTATATTGGCCAATAAAGAGATAATCAAGTCTATATTAAACTCGTATGAAAGACGAGTAATTTTTGGACTAGTGGTCCAAGCATCAAAATGGTATAATGATATATAACAAAATGGTGTGTCGCGCCATGTTTTGTTAAAATACCTTATCAAATAAAATGGATGTTATATGAATGACTTGAAATATGCCTTATGGGATTCTTGAAGAGCTAATCCTGAAAGATATATGATATCATAATTATGTTCTCGAGAACTCATTGATGATCATCAAAACCTTTAAAGGTTATTTGCAAAAAAAGATCTTGGAAACATCTTTCGATGCTATAATAATCACTTCTAATAGAAGTCATATATATATATATATATATAGTCATATAATATCATGTATAAATGCTGACGAGCATTTATATATCTTATGAATTTTGCATAAGCATTTTCTACTAATCTCTTTGTAGCATATAACTCATTCTCTATGAGTAGATTTTGAGATGAGTTAAAACATATCATCTATTTCAAAGGTATGATTAACTTGGGCTTATTATATTTTAGAAACCCCGAGTTTGGTCTAGTTGTTTTTAAAGATGAAAGATTTATATCAGATCTATATAAAGATATATAGCAAAACAACGACTTCGTGATGTCGCTTATTCAAGTCATGCCAAAATAACTACGCTTCATATGACATATGGAGAATCCATAATGGCTCAGATGATGCCCGAACGTCAACCAATAGTTACCTGCCTAAGAATGGAGCGTCGTAACATGTTGGCGAAGAACTTCGAACTGAGGGTTCAATCAGCATCAACTAGTTAATGCTTGTTGAGACCCATTAGCTAGATGCAACCGAAGTAGTCACCAAAACCAACAACATTGTTATATATGTCACCCATATTCAAAGGAAGCTACACCAAGAGCGAAAAAAGAAGACATATTCCTCTCTTACACTTAAGAAGAATAAAGAAGTTGATAGCCAGTCCATCAACTCAAGTAACAATGTAACAGAGTTATTTACAGATGTGCTTCCGACTACCTCATATAGAATGCATCTTCAGATATCAAAATGCATATTTTGAAGATGATACTTCCAGGGGAGAATATGATGATTCGCGTGGCTGCACTCTTTTTCTCTTATCATGGTTTTTATCCCACTGGGTTTTCCCATGACAAGGTTTTTAACGAGGCAGCAGATAACACGCAAAAGATCGACCTCGACGGAGAATGTCAATGAAGGGAGAGATTGCATCACTATTCGTTGGAAACTATAAAGCATGTGTATAAAGGTGCTTCCTTGGAATGCGGCATCTAAGAGATCTGTGAAGTTTTTTCAAGGGGGAGTTTACATTACTGTACTCTTTTTTCCTTGTCATGGTTTTTATCCGATTGGGTTTTTCCATGATGAGGTTTTTAATGAGGCAGTATGTAACTCATCACTGGTGATGGATACTCAAGGGGGAGTGTTATAAAATTGTGTGAGTATACATCACCACAAGTGTCCGTCCTTCATGCAATCCATCACAATAAGTGTCCTCCTCATGCAATGCATGTGACACTTGTTTACTTGACTCAGCACTTGTCTCCAACCTCTCTATGCATGTCTTTGTCTCCTCCCTCTATAAATAAGACCTGTGTACAAGAGAATGTGTAATAGTGAGAAGTCTTTCTATCTCTCTAGTTTTCTCTCTAGCTTCTCTCTAAAGTTCATATACTCATCTCTCTAGATCTCTTCTCTTTTGATCCTTCTCATAATTAACATCTTATTACCTCCAAACTTATAATATAGTTCACAACAGAACTGAGTTTAATTATTTTGTAAAACATGAATAAAACACATGCAATGAAATATGTGAACCAGATAAAATTAGAGTTTAATTCTTTCAAAAATTTTTTTTTAATTTATTGGTGAATTTAAAGTTTGATTCAGAGGTAAAAAATGATAATGAGTTTTTAATTTCTTACTTGTTGCTTGTTGTTTTAGATGTTGGTTAAGTTTTTAACAAATTCTGTGTAGATTTTTCTTGCACGGACACCTATTCGTTAGTGGAAGTTACCAAGGTAGTGCGGAAGATCCACA
Source organism: Camelina laxa (assembly GCA_024034495.1). Taxonomy (NCBI): domain Eukaryota; kingdom Viridiplantae; phylum Streptophyta; class Magnoliopsida; order Brassicales; family Brassicaceae; genus Camelina; species Camelina laxa. The sequence goes on from CM043881.1 coordinate 28,546,269, forward strand.
TAGTACAAAATGATCTCAATTATCCTAATACTACGTTACGGTAATGGTTGGAAGCTGATGGATGGCCGAGCAAAGATTTTATAGTCGTTCTCGAAATATAAAAATAAAAAAGCTTTCAAGGTACGCAAGTATAGCCCATTGATGTTGTTAACAAGACTCTACGTGATAAAATACTATGGAAGGAGGCACAACTTCATGTTGTGGATTCTTCGGGTACTTTAGGTTCCTCGGAATCCATAGATCTGTTGATTCCACAGGACTTAGTTTCTCATTGTCAAATTGTTGGCTCCTGGAAAGCGTCAGACCTCAATTCGAGATTGGGTTGGTGGTGTTGTAACGATGACGACCATACCTTATTGATAGGATCAAAATGCCTCCAAAAAAGTCAATCCACCCTTCACTAGGAGTTAGAAGCACTGATTTGGGCCATAAAGAGTATTTTTATTGGTAGGGTTACTTGCCAAAATTTCGAGATGGATTGTGCATAAAGAGTGTTCTTGTTAATGGTTTAATATCCAGAAAACTGGCCGATATTCTCTAACCTACTAGATTATTTGCAACAGCTTTGGTCCTCTTTTTCATTTTTTACCCTGTCAAAGATCTCTCATTCTCGAACCTAAAGACAGAAAGGCAGATTGCCTCGCTCGGTCGTCTAGAATTTTAATCGTAGAAACTTTTTTTTGTATACTCTTTTCTTTTAGTTTGAAGTCTTTGAACTATTAGCAATTTTAGATTTTTTTCTAATTAATGTGTGGTTGATAAATAAAAAAAGTACAAGATGATCCTTATGGTGGCCAAAACTTTGGCTCTGGGACTATCCGCAGATGCATATGATATGTCACCAATGCTGGACCTAGATACACCATTGCTCAGTCCGACCACGACACTTAGATTAATCTTCCATATATGTATAGTATAACCAAGAATTATTCGATTACTATAGTAGATGATTTAATTTTGCTGTATTTTTTTCTCTAATTTTACTACAATTAAGAAAAGTTTATTTTTATATAGAAACTTTGTTTAATTTGTTTTAGGGCATAAATTATAATAGTTGAAATTATTTTTAAAAATAAATTCATACTTATCTGTAAAGTTTTTGGCCAACTTGCCACTAAATTTCAAAGATAATGGGTGTGGTAAATTACATTGTGATATTATGTGGTAATTTGCCAGAAATACATTTTGTGGGATGCACTCCATTACAATCTCACTTCTTATATAATGTTTATTGGTTCTTAATTGAATTTCTTATACTTATGACATGTACATTAGAAGTTCAAGACTTCAGCCAATGGTGAAATTGGACCAAACTTTTTACTACTCAAGGCATTTCTGGAGAATCAAGGAAACCCCACATAAATTGAGAAAAAAATGAAAAAAATGACATTTATCAATGTATGTGGTTAACTTTGTTTGGATATTTCATGTCTAATTCTAGTATGTTATATATTCCTAAATGCACCACCACTTTAGAGATGACTCCACCAACTTTCAGTTTTTGTGTCAATTAAAGAAAAGACAAAGATGTCTATAATATCCAATAAAAATGACATCACGACAGCAGAAATGAAAATAGAAGAAACCTTCTCCAAGATCATCACCCCTTGTGTATTTTCGTTCTTGTTCTTCTCGTGTTTAACTTGACTTCCGAAAACTCAAGAGGAGCCGGCAGGACCGATCCTTGAATTTTGGTGGCCTAAACCATATTTTCTATGTAAAATCTAGTAAAAAAAAATTATTTTCACTAAAATGGTAAAATATAATTAAAATTTTTTAAAAGTTTTTAAATACTTTAACAAATGTAAAACAATCTAAAAAACAATTTTTCTAACTTTTATCGCAGCAAATTAATTGATTATGATTATAATAAAATAGGGATTAAAGTTAAGGTGGGGGAAAAACAAAAACTTACTCAGTTACCCAACAACAGCAATGATCAATGTTTTTGTGTAGAATTTCTTAATTTTAGTTTTGTTTGAAGAAATTGAATCTAATATTTGGAGACTTTATTGTTAAAATAGGAATTAAACAAGATTAATTAAAAAATTTCCATAACTCTTACCAAAAGAAAAGGAAAACAAAATCGTAAACAAACGGATAGAAGGAAAACTGTAGAAGAAAAAAAAAACGTAAAAAAGAAGGTGCAGAGTGGAAGCATCAAACCATAGATAAGCCACTAAATAGCACAACACATAGATGACCTACATATTCTCTTGAGATTTTACCCTAAAATTTTTCATATATTATGTAGCCTAAAGCAAATGCTTTAGCTGCTTTATGGGTGGACCGGGCCTGGGAGCAAGTAAGGCTATGCGTATCAAAGCGATGATAATAGTAAGATTGACTGATACATTTGGAAACAAGCTAGCCATAGAAAAGATGTAAAGATAAAGTGGCACACCTGAGTAGCTGTGGTTAGTTGTTCTCTTGGCCCACTTCCTGAACCTTCTGCTTCTGTTTCTTGACCTATAACATGTGGCTCCAATCGGATAATCTGCAAGTGAAACCCCACAACACTCAGACAAACCAAAACGTTTTTTTTCTCTCTAATTCACAACCCATACATGCTATGCTATACTGGAAAACATTGAAAATCTAGATTCTATTACACAAAGCAAAGCTCAGCTCTCGGTTACTATTATATTATGATGAACGGCTATAATAAGTTGCAATATGTGTGTTTATGACATATAGTGAATAATTCTAACTTTTTTTTAATTATTGTATTACTTAATTACATAATACTTTTTTTTTGTAGTGCTAATAGCAGAAATATAATGCATGTTAATTGTTATTAGACTCACTGAAATTTGTTTTTTTTTTTAGCAAAGACTAATTGAATCAAATCATATGTTTTTTTTACCGTTAATCTAATACTGAAAATTAGATTATGACTCATGCTAGAACACAATTTGTGTTAATGATTTTTTCAAAAGTTCAAAATCAAAATTTATGTAATGTTATTGTAGTAGACAAATATCGTCTTATTTTGTTATATAATATTCGATTTTATTTTTGTTCGATTTTACTTGTAAAAATAAAAAATATGTCTTATATTTTTTTATATAATATTCAATTTTATTAAATCGAACAATATATATATATATATATAGGAATGTATATCTTGGTCTTCTAGGGTTAGACAAAAAGAAACTTAATTAACAAATCATAGTTTTGGTATATTTAAAAACATATTTTTGAATGATTAGTATATTCAATGAATTAGGGCATCTGCATTGGGAGAACTGTTTTGGGTGTTCTTCTAGTAAAAATATTATTAAAATACTGTAAAATCATTAGTTTAGATCTTTTGTTTAAAAAGTTGGTTATTGGGAGAACATGTTTAAGATTCTAAGATTTAATAATATAATAATCTAAAACATATTACAATTTTAAAAACTTTAAAAAATAACATTTATATTAAAATTTAGTAGGAAATAAAAACCAACACAAAATACAATTCCAAATTATTATGAAAGAAAATAACATGAAAGATATAAATGAAAAACACAAAAAAAAACATATTAATTAATAAAAACACACAAACATTTTATCTACTTAATAAAAAGTTTAAAAACCTTATTAATAAAAACACACAAACATTATTCCTACCAAAAAAAAACACACAAACATTATTTTATTTCTCTTGCAAAATTCTCACCCACTCCGGAGGTGCCACGTGGACAGAAGATCAGGCCTAAAACAGATCTTGCACAAGATCCATCTCCACTGATCTAAAATAAGAACCTACCAATAAAAGAGAAAAATTTATCTAAGAGATCATGAGTTCTTATATTCCAAACAGTACACAATTAATTCATAAAAAAAATTAAGAACTCTCCTTCTAACAACCCACTGATAATTATGCTCTAAACCCACTGTTCCATTAAACCTTACTTTTAAATTGTTAAGAACATAGAGAGTGTTGGCCCAATGCAGATGGCCTTATGGTTCAATAAGAGAATCCAATTAAAAAAAAATTATTATTATTTTATTTTATAATGTTTTTTGAACTATCAACCAAAATTTTTATCCATATAGAACATTCATTTTATTTTTTTCATTGATTTAATAAATAAATTATGTCCGTTAGAAGGAAATTCACAGTATATAGGAAATACAATCTTCACTTTATTTATTACATAAAATACGTAGTCATTTAATTTATGTTTTTTAAAAAAAAAAATATATATATATATATATATACATGATAAGACAAAGATATAACTTTTTAAAAACAAAATCTTGGAACTATAAATCCAAGATCAAATTTCAAAAAAAAAAAATCCAAGGTCAAACAAAGATGAGAGAATATTATTTTTGGTGAAATCCATATTAAATACTTGTGGATCTTGGATCTTCTAATTAGATGATCCAATTGATTTTTTCACCAATACCACATTATCCTTATTAAATGTTTTTTCTAGAAATAATTATCGAATGGAAATTGATGCACTAAAAGCCATAATTTTTATTAAAAAAAATTAGTTTGTAGTCATCTTTTAATATTATTATTTTTAAAATTGGAATAATGGTATTATAATTGAAAAGAAAATTACAGTATTACAAAATTATATGATTTTATGAACTACTGAATAAAAATTCCAAAATATAAATTACAAACTATATAATAAATAGGCAAATTTTAATTGAATAATTGAACTTTACTAAATGGAAAAAAATGTTTCAGGTTATCACATTTACACATTGTTGTATGTTTTTTTCACAACATACTAGATTTTAACGATTTTTTAACTACATTTTTTAAATTTTAAGTTATATTTATCAATTTTGTTTAGTGTTTAAGATTGTATAACTGTATTTTGATTGTTAATTTAAAAATTGTATAACAATATTTTGACTGTTTAAGATTATCTAATATTCAAATAATGAAATGATGATGGCGTAACATATTTCGCTTAACTCGTTGTATTTCAGACTAAATATTTAGTGTAGATAACATGGAAAAAAAAGAATTATATTAATGTAAACTCAAACTCGCTCTATCACACCCGCAAAAATTTAAATTTTCATTTATGAAGTTTTTAAATATTTTGAATATTTGAATTTTCAATATTGTTTCCAAAATCTTAAACAAATCAAAGATTTCAGCATCAAACGTTTTTTTCTATAAAAGATTATGTAATATTAAAATAATATTCAGAAAGTCGTTTAGAAAACTAAATAATAGGATTAAACTGATAAAATATTTTTAGGCTTGTTGAAGAAGCCTTATAGTGTAGAGTATAATTTACAGTATATTTTGTTTGTTTTTTAAAACAGTTATTTGAATGGTAAATTTCTTTCTTATTTTAGATTATATTTAAAGATGTATTTTTCTTTTTAAAATATAAAATTACTTTATTTTGTAAATTTATGTAAACCCACATATAAATACTTAATAGATAAAAAAATATGTTTATAATAAAACTTAAGTAATAAGGATCAATCTATTTAAATTTTTAAATAATAAGGTACAATGATTTAATTACACATCAATTTTAAAGGAAATACAAATGCTATTTTATTTTACAACTTTAATTCCGATTATTAGTTTGAATTAAGAAGTATGATTAAAAGTTATAGCAAAACCAATATTACTTTTGAATGGCAAATAACAATACATGAGAGTATATGACATTATGAAATACATAAAAACATATGACATCATGAAATCAAATACTGGAATTGGTAACATAAATAAAAATAATTAAAGAGTATTTAGCAAAGATGAAAAAATATACATGGCGAGATCTAGCTTCCAATAAGCATCAACACATTTTGGAGACATACATAAAACTTCACCGACATTGCTTTCTTTACAAAAGACGTGTACAAATTTTTATTTCATTATTATATATTGTTCATCTGCAAATTTAAATTTCAGTTAATGTTAGTTTTCAACTTTTTAATTTAGAAAAAGTTTTTAAAAGAATATTATGTTTGTGAAGTAATCATCATCATCTTTCATTTGAAACTAATATCTACATCTATTACACAAAATTTAGTAGCAATATCACAATAATCAAACTTTAATTATATGCATTTATAATTATACAAAAAAAATGGAGAGGAAGAGAGAACATATCACCGTGGAAGTATCCTACAGTTACTTCTCTTTATTTATAAGGTGAGGAAGTATGTCCAGCAATTTAAGTTATTAACCAAAAAAAATCTAAATAAAATCGTTGATACTCCATCGATTTTGTAAAAGATAATATTATTTCTTTTTTTCCAAAATAACAACAATTTTAACATACCAAATATAAGTATTGATTAAATATTTTCCTATTTTAAAATCAATTGAAACTCTAGAGAATATTATTATCAATGTAGATAATAAAATTGGTTAGTTATTATTAATATATAATATTTTTAAAATAAACATTTAATGTAATTTTTGAAATTGGTTTTGTAAAAGGAAAATAAAAAGATGTTGTAGAGATATTTTAGGAGTATGATGTTAAATGTAAAGATTTTATAAGAAGAAAATTTGTTTTAGAAAATAATAAATCAAATGCACAGAGATAATTAGATAATCCAATTGATTTTTTCACCAATACCACATTATCTTTATTAATTTTTTTATAGAAACAATTATCGAATGGAAATTGATGCACTAAAAGCCATAATTTTAGAATTTTTTTATTTTGGAGTCATCTTTTAATATTTTTATTTTTAAAATTGGAATAATGGTATTATAATTGAAAAGAAAATTACAGTATTACAAAATTATATGATTTTATGAACTACTGAATAAAAAATTCCAAAATATAAATTACAAACTATAAAATAAATAGGCAAATTTTAATTGAATAATTGAACTTTACTAAATGGAAAAAAAATGTTTCTGATTATCACATTTACACGTTGTTGTGTGTTTTTCTCACAACGTATGGTACTACTTTTTAAAAAGTGCTTGAAGAAAAAGTATTGTTAAAGTCTAGTGCAAAGTACAAACACGTCTTTTGCCTTTCTATGGGAAAATTCCCAAAAGAAAACTCAAACTTATTTTTATTTAGACGTTTAATATCTCATACTTTTTGATTGGAATAAAAATTCCTGATATATTAAACTTATGTCAAATAAAATCTTATCTTTTAAAGATTGGTCGAATCAAACATACCACTTAACAGACGTTAACATGTGTGACGGAATAGCTAAACCGGGCTAAATTTCATTCACACATTGTTTAACATATATATACGATCCGTTTACATAGCTATACTGAAGTAATAACGTGGTCTAGTGGTTTATGGAGGTTTGCTTTTGCAACCAATAAAATCTGGGGTTCGACACCCACCTCCTCGGAAACCTATATTGATTTTTTTTTGTTTTTTAAAACTCCAATGACGACGACCGATAGAATAGTGCCTCCATCGACGGTAACGGTGCTGTGGATTCATCGGAGATTGGTTTTAGATTCTTAAATCTGGAGATTGATTTTGGTGTTTTGTGTTGTTGAGATTTTTAGATGATCAAGAATGCGATTGTTACGTTGAAAGAGATAACTAGTTCTAGTCAATATGCGATTGTTAACAGTGGTGGTGGTGAGGGCGAATTAACGCCACCGTAGATTCTCTCTTTCAAGATCTGCCCATCTTTGTAAGAGAAGAAGGTTTGAGAGAGAGAGGAAAAAATGGAAAAAAAAAAAAAAAAACTGGCATAAAGAGGGTTCAAACTCGAATTCTGGTAGTTGCAAAACAATCACTATACCACTAAACTACGTTAATATATCGATATAAGCAGGTAAATGGTTTATATATATATTCGAAAAACTATTCTTCTGAAAATTTAATACCCGTTTAGCTATTCCGTCACACAATAAGTTCGGGTTTTTTTTCGGAATTTTCCCCTTTTTTATTTAGTACATACTACCTACTAATCATTTGTCTCTCTTTCTTAGTAAATGCAAGTGATCCTTTTACAGTTTTACTTGTCTCTCTGGAAAATAAGTTTTATTATCTAGTGATTTAAATAAAGAAGAGAGAGAGAAGACGCCTTGACCCTGGAATGGTGAAAGCTGTATAGCAAGTTGGTGGATTATTCCTTCGTCTGAACTCTTAACTCTTTAGGGAAGCTAAGCACATCACGTTCATGTGGCTTTCTACTTTTTCCTGTTAACCAAACTTGTTTTCAAGGGACCTTTTATGTAAATGGATCACTTGCATTAGTAAGAAAGAGAGAGACAAAAAAAAAAAAAGAGAGAGACAAATGATTAATCAGAAATAGAGACAAACGAATAACAAACTCATAGGACTAAGGAGACTAAGGTAAGCTATCAAGCGACATACAATGGCACGTAGCTTGTTGATTAAAAAAACAAATGAATTAACCCGTAAAACGTCGATTTATCAGACTCAATGGTAAGATTTGAGCACAGCGCCGCAGAAATGGCAGACGATAGCCTTCCAAGCTTTGCGGTAAAATGGGACCCCACAGAATCTTGTGGAGGTTCTCATGTCCGCAACCACTGCTCCACCTCCGCATCTCGAGCACAACCCGGCCGCCGGCTTTCTCCCCCGGACTTGCTTCCTCTGGTCTACAAGGAAACAGAAGATGGCCATTTCTTTTAATTCTTCTTCTTGAATGTTGTTGTGGTAATCTTTTTTAGCACTTCAGGTCTTGGGGATCGGACAAGGCTTAGTGTGTGTGTGTGTTAAATACAAGTCTGGGAGATATCCAACCATTTGGATGGGGGCCGCGTGTCACACAGATACAACTGGCACGCTGACCTCCATTGACTATTTTTTCTTTTCTTTTCAATTTTCAAAATTGACATTGAATTATAATCACCACTTGTGCAACATCTTCTCATCACTCTCAACTGCTTGACTATTTAATACCACAGCAGCCCATTTCCTCATTAACTACACCCATTGACTTTCTTGTTCGTAGCCATATTACTGTATTTCACAACAAAATGATACCTAATTGTAAGGTCACCAGTCACCACCCCATACGTACGTTAGTCGTCATCACGTATGTATGTACTGGGGGACAAATTCACGAGTCCCTAGAGAAAGGCGTCTGTGAGTGGACATTGTTCACTTTTTAGGCACAGTTAGGATTTCACAATTTTGGAGCTTCTTTGAAAGATGATTAATATGAAAAGTTTTAAGTAAGAATTTGAGTTCACTGTAATCTTAGTTAAATGAAATCCGCGGAAAACAAAGGAGAAGTGAGTGGCGGAGTAAGTAAATCCCCCTTGACGAGGAGAGGATCTAAAAGGTTTACTGTTTGTATGTTAAATTGGGAAAAAATGGGAGATGGGTTAAGATGTGTGTATGTGGTCACTGGTCAGAGAGCTGCCATCATTGCTCGTCTTGTTGCCTCTTGCTTCATCTCTGCTGCTTTCCCGCTCCCCCTGAAGTACATGTACACTTGCTGTTCCCACACAAACAGAACAACTTGTTAACCACTTCTTCCCTTTTTTTACTTGGGTCAAATCTAAAATGAATAAGTGATGCAGGAAGTGAGGGAAACCTGAATAACCCAGATGCTCACGAGTGACTCCAGACAGAAGAACCCAAACCCAATGAAGTAGAATATCTGCCACCCCACCAAAAGTTAGCCAACTCAAAGTACGTACTACAACAGTTTAAGTTTTTTTATAATAATTTTCACTTACCCCGACCAAGATATTCCCAGTCAATACGTCGATAGCCGGCAATATTCCTCTGCACAACACAACAATATAACATCATTTCACCTCTTCCTTTTGTGTGATTTAAGGAACTATTTTGTAACTTACGTCAGAGATTTTCCCTTGAAGATAATTGGAGGAGCCACAGCCGCAAACACACAAAACCCTATGTGAAACTGCAGTCGTATTTTAAGCTTTTACTCACTTCCACCTTTTAATGTGTCAAAACCCATTTAAAAAGTTTCACTAAAAACAAACGGAAAACTCACCAGATACGTGAAGAAAAACCACCCAAACTTCAGAGCACTGTCAGTCCTGCACACAACCAAATCAACCCACATCTCATTCGCATCCAAATCTTGACACTTATTAAGATGCTATCTGGAACTTCACTCTTTTTTTTTGTTGCACCCCTCTTAATAAAGGAACACACCACGCAGCAGCACCAGATATTGTACAGTATTTTAAAAGAACAATCTTAAGTGGCATGAATATGCGCATATACCTCATGGCACGATAAAGAGGGCGATACCACATAACATAAGCTCCAGGAACCCCCGAAATGAAATAGATAATAGCTAGAAACCATATTGTCGGACCTACACCCAAAGTACATAAGTCAGCAGATTGGCATCATACAGGCTCAGTGTACATGGCAACCTTTAACTGGTTCCAAGACTAACCTTCTCCCTTAATCCAGGCGGTGGTAACTGCAACAATGTTCCATAGCAGGCACACCACAAGACCTACCAAACAGCAAAAATTAAGATAGTTTACTAATAACTCAAGAAATCCACCTCTGTTGCAAATGCAGATGTGAAAGAGAAAACACGTACCCAGCATTGATGTGAAAGCAACATATTGGATTCTCTGCAGATGGATGGGTATCTCATTTGAAATGTCATGATGGATGAGAGGAAAAAACGGCGGCCAGTTTTTCTCTTCCATCACAATTCCGGCTACCAAAATAAAGATGACAGAATAAGCATTTCACATGGAACGAAATGTCAGGTTTCTTACAGAAGATAAAATTGACAAAGATACCCTGTGCTATAGCATCTTCTTTCCGCTTGAGTTCCTGGAAAAAATACCAACAAGAGATTTCAGAAGACAGAAAGATATATACTTGAGAGGTTGTAGCTACAAACTACTGAGGCCAAGCTTTACAGATTAGATGACACGAGAGCTAGGTGACAGACTAAAATATGCTTGCACCTACATAAATGATATGCAATCCGATGTAAACTAATTATAAACAATTTTGGGAAAAATGACATCATGGTATGTGACATTAGTTGGTTTCAAACGGAATGACAGCTTACCTGCTCCCGCCGGTTCAATTCAGCCTCTTTTTCCCGGAGTTGTTTCTCTTTAGCTTTAAGATCCTAGAAGTTGGCAATCATAAAAAAAATAGTCTTAGGGAATAATATTCTGAGATTATAACTTGGTACTTAAGGAAAATACCTTTCCAGAGTCTAGAGGAATATCAACTGTGGCACCGCGGTCATACGGCTCAGGGGGAAGAGGGGAAAGCTTTGGCGGTGCGGCTGGAACAGTTCCAGGATTCTGAAGGTTCAAATACAACAAAAGTGGGTGAAGAACTTAAAGCATATAGGAAGAGAATTTTTAAAATGGTCTCTAAAGCGTAAGATGGATTGTTTTGAAGAGGAAAACAAAGAAAAAGCTAAACAATGGAGAGCTTTAGAACATCAGAGAAAACAATTCAGAGTGGACAAGAAACTGATATCAATGTGAAAGTAAATAAACCATTACACCCATAACAATGGCCAGTGAAAAAAAAATAGTCTACTAGATTCTCCACAAGTAAGCACCAAATTGAAAATCGAAAAAAGATGTAAGTGGGAGATCGTGGACACGAAAGATAAAGCCCATTCGAAATAACAAACACTCTCTCAACAGGTGATGGGAAAAAGCAAGCGTTACATTGCTCTATCAGCGTCTAACAACCCTAGAAATGAGCAAATTACATTCTGAAACAGGAATATCAATCAATCGACCAAATTGAAACCGAAAATTCGATCCCAGGAATTGGAGTAGAGTACAATACAATTAACATTACGAATCTGAGACAATCAGATTGGAAACAATGCAATTCAACAACAAAAGGAATATATGTATATAAAAAAAAAAATCCCTAGATGATGATGATGATGATGATGATGACTGATGAGATTGGATGATCAAGCTTACCGCAAAAGGATTAACCTCGCCGTCATCAAAGGAAGGAGATTGGTAGCGAGACATTGCACCGTAAGTAACGTAACTCTGCAGATCCAATCTCTCTCTAGACGTGTATCACCCGAGCGAGCGAGCAACGAAGAAGAAGAGTAAGATTGGTTGGGTGCCTTTAGGAGTAAATGTGTTGGCGCGTCTGGGTTTGGACCCGGTTTTCTAAACCAGAAATAAATAACCAACTATCTACAGTATAATAACAACAACCCTTTTAACACAAATTCGTTTTATCCTATATATGTCTCACTGATCACACCATTAAAATTAGGGGTGAGCATTTCGGGTTTGGTTTGGGTTCGGTTCAGTTTGGTTAGTTCGGTTTTTATAAAACTCTAACCATACTCAACCAAGTTAGTTCGGTTTGGTTTGTGTTTGGGTCGATTAATGTTAGGTTTGGTTTGGTTCGGTTTGGCTTTAATTTGGTTCGATTTTATTCGGTTTAAAAATCAAATGTAAAAAAACAAAATTCATTGTCCTTTGATAAAAATGTATGTATAAAGTAAACAACAAGTTGTAAATTGAATAATTCAAAGAATCCATAAAATTTTACCTAAAAATAATAACAATATTATTATTAAATGTTTAGTAATTAGAATAAAATAAAAATGAAACAAACCAAACAATAGAAAAAGATAGAAAAGTCTAATTTCTTATAAGAACTTTTAAGTTATTTACAGTTTTACTCTTTAAAAACTAGGATTAAAGTTTTAGAAATAATTAAATATAATTTAACATAAATGAATTCTAGTAAAACTAGAGTTAAAGTTTTAGAAATAATTAAATATAATTTAACATAAATGAATTCATAAAGTATATAAGATTATTATTACATATTATACAAAAATTATGAATATTATTGATTAAATTAGTTGATAAAAAGTACAATGGGTTATCGGTTCGGTTTGGGTTTAAATCGAACCAAACCGAACCGTTTGGGTTGAGAAAAAACTTAACCAAATGGTTTGAGAGTAGGTTTGAGTCGGTTTGAGTTCGGTTGGGTCGGTTCGGTTCGGATCGATTCGGTTAAAATGCCCATCCCTAATTAAAATTGGCAAATGTTATTGGTTGGCAAAGAAAGTAGAAGTGATAAAAGTGTTTTTGTTGTAATGTTTTCTCATTCTTTGTTTGATAATCCGAATCTTCTTCATCGGTACTCTTCAACCCTTAACCATTTTGAATATTCATGGGTCTATTACTATTTACTCTATATACCATATGATAAGTATAAGTATTGCTAAATGAATTCTGATGAATGGGAGGTGTCGTCGTTTACATGGTTTCTACTTGGGAGGCATACTCATTACGTACATAGAACACCTTGCCAGCTCTGCCCACATGGGTTCACCTCCACATGCAACCCAGCCCGGTAGAAGAGGCGACTCCAGTGCAAGGAATGTTAGTTAGAAGACTTGGATGTCTCTCTCTATTGATTGACAATACAATATATACATGATTACAGAGTAGTGTCCAAGTAATATCTTTACAAGTATATTAAGTGAATATTGTAGTCTATCATTCCCCCGCAGTCGTAGCGGCATCTCGGATGATGCTAAGGCTAGATCTAAAATCGGTGAATAGAGGAGTAGGGAGACTTTTGGTGAAGATATCGGCGTATTGATGAGATGATGGGATATGTAGAACGCGAACCTGGCCGAGAGCGATACGTTCTTGTACGAAGTGAATGTCGATTTCAATGTGTTTTGTTCGTTGGTGTTGGACCGGGTTGTTGGAGAGGTAGACCGCACTAACGTTATCGTAATAGACTAAGGTTGCTTTGGAGAGAGGACAATGGAGCTCTAGCAAAATGTTGCGCAGCCAGGTGGTCTCGGCGACGACGTTAGCGACCCCACGGTACTCTGATTCCGCACTGGAGCGAGAGACGGTGTGTTGTCGCTTGGAGGACCATGAGATCAAGTTATCCCCGTGGAATATGCAATATCCCGAAGTAGAGCGTCGTGTAGACGGGCAACCTGCCCAATCTGCGTCTGTGTATGCGACAAGCCCAGAAGTAGTGGATGGGTAGAGCTGGAGTCCGTAATCGAGAGTACCCTTGATGTAGCGGAGGATACGTTTAAGTGCAGAGAGATGTGTCTCTCGGGGATCATGCATGTAGAGACATATTTGCTGGACCTCAAAGGTGATGTCGGGTCTCGTAAAAGTCAAGTACTGGAGTGCTCCGGCAAGGCTGCGGTAGAGAGTTGGGTCGGAAACCGGTGGTCCCTCAGCGGCGGCAAGTTTTGTGCGTGATTCAGCAGGGGTAGTGCAAGAGTTGCAGTTGGTCATGTTGGCGCGGTGTAGAATGTCGGCGGCGTAGTTCCGTTGAGAGAGAAACAAGCCGGAGGCATTTCTCGTGATAGCAATGCCGAGAAAGTAGTGGAGGTCGCAGGAATCAGTCATTTCGAATTCAGTGCTGAGGGAAGACATGATGGTGTTGAGGAGTTTGGTGGCTGATGCCGTGAGTCCAATGTCATCGACATATAGAAGGAGATATGCGGTTTCATTCGCGTGATGATAGACGAACAGGGATTGATCAGCTTTGCTTTGTTTGAATCCGATGCGACGAGCTAAGTGAGCAAACCGTTGATTCCATGCGCGTGGGGACTGCTTGAGACCGTACAGAGATCGTTTGAGGAGGCATACATGGTCAGGTTTAGAGGGATCGCGGAAGCCAGGAGGTTGATGCATGTAGATGGTCTCGTCTAGTGTCCCGTTGAGGAAGGCGTTTTTGACGTCGAGCTGATGGATCAGCCATTTGCGAGATAGGGAGACCTCCAAGACGAGACGAATAGTGGCAGGCTTGACAACGGGGCTTAACGTCTCGTCACAATCAACACCGAGCTCCTGTGATTTCCCATTGGCGACTAACCGTGCCTTGTACCTAGAGAGTTTGCCATCTGCACCAAACTTATGCGTGAATAACCACATGGAACGCACAATGTTAGCATTAGGGGGACACGGTACGAGATCCCACGTTCCCTTTTTAATTTGAGCTGCATATTCCTCATGCATGGCCGGTGTCCAGTTAGGATCCTCTAAAGCTTTTAAATAAGAAGAAGGAAGAGGGGAAAGAATTTCAGTATGTAGAGAAAGAGGTTGTTTAGTTTTGGTGATACCGCACTTACTGCGTGTTCGCATGGAATGTCCACCGAGTTGAGGGTTCGGTGGTGCAGTGGGTGGCGGAGGAAGGGGAGGAGTTGGTTCAGTGTTTGGCGGAGGAGGGGGAGGAGTTGGTGCAGTGTTGGGAGCTGTTTGCGGTAATAGAACTATTTGTTGGAGAAGGGGAGAGATGGTCTGCGGGATGGAGGGCTCTTTTTGGGGAGAAGGGACGTCAGAGATCTGTTTTGAGAAAGGGAAGTTAGTTTCATCGAAGGTAACATGGCGAGAAATTATTACCTTGCGAAAGGATAGCTCTAGGCAGCGATATCCTTTGTGATTAGACGGATAGCCAAGGAACACGCAAGCTATAGAGCGGGCATCGAGTTTGTGGGAAGAAAGCGGAAGGAGATTAGGATTACATAGGCACCTGAAGACACGGAGGTGATCATATGTAGGAGGTTTATGAAACAACTTGGTGAACGGAATTTCATTTTTAATGGCGGAGGAAGGGAGAATGTTGAAAAGATGAGTAGCTATCATGAGTGCTTCAACCCAATAAGTTGGTGGCATACTCGTTTGGAAGAGTAATGATCGAACAGAATTGTTAAGCACGTTCGGCTTTGCCGTTTTGCTGGGATGTGTATGGGCAAGAGAAGCGAGGAATGATGCCATGCGAAGAGAGATGATCAAGGAATTGTCGGTTTTGATATTCACCACCATTATCGCACTGGAGAGATTTTATGCTGCGGCCAAATTGGTTAGAAACGTAAGCCATAAATGTTAAGAAAGTTGAAAACACATCAGATTTATTTCGAAGAGGGAAAACCCAAAGAAAGTGAGTGAAATGATCTAAATAAATAACATAATATTTATTCCCGCTGATGCTAGGAACTGGTGACGTCCAAACATCAGAATGAATTATTTCAAAAGGATCAGAAACTGATGAAACAACTGAATCAAAAGGTAATCGAATGTGTTTCCCCAATTGACATGCATGACAAAGTGACATATCAAGATTAGAACAGTTTATTAAACGAGAAGAACGAAGAAACTGAAGTGTTGTGTTTCCCAAATGGCCTAGAAGGCAGTGCCATAATATTGAATCAGGGACCGTCGTGACCATAGCTTGTGGTGGTGAGGATGGAGTTGCGACCGCTGGTGGTGAATGGACCGAGTAAAGAGGACCAGTGCTGTTACAGCGGAGTAGATGTATCCGAGACGGGAAATCCTTAACACAAAAACCAAACGGATCAAACTCCACAGAAACAGAATTATCGGTGGTGAACCGGCGGACAAAAATAAGATTTTTGATTATTGAGGGACAAACAAGAACATTATTAAGGTACAGAGGACGAGTTTTAGAGGGAAGAAAATAACGACCAATGGCTTTGGTGGGAATAGAGGATCCGTTACCGACAATGACCGATGGGGAGGAGCTAGAATTAAAAAGGGAATGAAGGGTACCTGGTTGTGCGCTCAAATGCGATGTAGCTCCAGTGTCCATGTACCAACTTGCATCGGTGGGATCTTGCATGGTCATGGTGCCAAATGCGGCGGCCATGTTGGTGGGAAGCTGCGGTGGTGGAGGAGCTGGTGCATGCGGGGACTGTCCGAGTAGACCAGCGGCGGGACTTGTGGATGTTAAATGGGCCATCGGTTGTTGTTGCATCCAATTTTGTTGTGGCCAGTACGGGTATGGCGTTGGTGTAGCGAACCAGGGTTGTTGTGTTTGCCAATTCCGAGGGTTCAACGGCCAGTGTTGTTGTGGCCATTGTTGACGGCCACGTCCCCTACCGTGACCTCCATGACTCCGTCCGCGACCCCTACTGCCAGTGTTGTTGCCACGATAGCCAGTGTTGTTGTTGTTGTCTCTGTAGCCATAATTGTTTCCGTCGCGGTTGATGTAGTCGCGAGACCCCGATTGTTGGTTGGTAGGAGTGGAGACATACAAGACGTTTGGAGAAGAAGAGTTTACCAATGAAGACGACCCGGTTTTGACTTGTTTAGCAAGGCGACGTTCTTCCTCTATGAGCATCGATCTGGCTGTGGAAAAGGATTGGAAAGGTTGGCGATGCTTGATGATATTGACGATGTTGTCAAATTTTTCGGACAAGCCATTCAGCATATGCATCACCACAACCCGATCGGAAACAAAGGAGTCGACGTTGGCGAGTAGATCAGATAGAGTCTTCAGTTTCTGGCAGTAGTCGTGGACTGTCATGTCGCCAATGGTGAGAGAGCGGAGGTCATTGTCGAGCTGGATCGCCCGTGCCTCCTTGTTGTCGCGAAATAGATTCTCGATAGAGATCCATATGTCACGAGCACTGCTACGAATCTTCAGGATTGTGTCGAGGAGAGAGGGGGAGATTGTCCCATAGATCCACATCTTAACGATACCGTCACGTTCTTTCCATGTGATGTCCGCATCATTCGCCGGAGTGGAGGTGCCATCGAGATGCCCATACACTCCAAAGTTGTAGCAAAGGGTTTCAAATAGAGAGAGAGAAAAAGAAAATAGAGATGAGATTAGAAAACAGAGGTGAGAAACAGAGAGAAGTTTTACGACTAGGAAGGAAAAGAAGATGAGATTTTTTTTTTTTAGAGAGAGGCAGCGGTTTTTAGACTAGGTTTAGATATATGGCTCTGATACCATGTTACTTAGAAGACTTGGATGCATCTCTCTATTGATTCACAATACAATATATACATGCAGGCCCGGCCCATGACACAATCAAGTGAAGCCATGAATTAGGGCATCAAAATGTAGGGGCATATTTTAAAATTCTCTTTTTTTTTTTTTGTCAATTTTAAGTGATGCAACACGAGGACTTCCCGGAAGGCCACCCATTGTAGTACTACTCTCGCCCAAGCATGTTTAACTGGGGAGTTCTGATGGGATCCGGTGCATTAGTGCTGGTATGATCGCATCCATTTTTGAATTCTTTTTAAAGGTTTTTTATGTTAAAAATAAATTATCTAAACTTTTTTATAATTTTTTTTTGTTGGATTTTCTTTTTACTATCGTTTATGGGCATGAAGCCTGTTAATAAATGTTACTTAATTATCTTGTTAAGAAAGTTTTTTGTTTGGTAAAATTTTTAGTTTTTTAAATAAATATCCTAAACAACTTTAATCGAAGACTTCTTTTAAGCAACAAAATCAAAGGGTTTCCAACTTTCTACAAAATTAAGGTATGTACCTTGAATTGAATGCTGGATTTTGATTAAAAAATTTCTAGACTTAGCTTTAGTGTTTAGCATATTTATATATTATTATTATTTATGAGGTTGCAAAAAAAAAATTATAGGACATATAATTTTTGTTTTTGCGTTGGGCATTAAAAAATGCCGGACAGACACTGTATACATGATTAAAGAGAAGTGTTCAAGTAGTATCTTTACAAGTATGGTAAGTGAATATCGTAGTCTATCAAGGAAGAGGCTGTTAATGGCCGCAACTGAAGCAAACAATCAGTGGTGCGATTAGCTAGACTGACATTGCCATTACATACAACAGAAAGGGAAAAAAAAAAAAAAGATAAAATTGGGGAGGCGTCAGGATTGGTAAGAGCAAGTGACAAGGAAGGAAGGGAGATAAGGTAAAAGACAAAAAAAACGCAAGAGACAGATGTTGTTGTCTCTTCCAGATCTCATCGATTTCATTCCTACTCGGCTAATCCAGTTAAAGAAAAATCTTATAAGAGAGAAATGGGAAGTGAACAGAGTCGTTGAAACTCAAAAAGCAAAACTCAACAGCCGAAAGAATTGGAAGAGGAAAGTTGTGTTTCTCTTCTTCATGTTATAATGGGCTTGATTTAATCAGCAAAAGGCCCAAACAAGAGCCTCTTGCCGAACGAGAGGGTTCAATCGTCACCTCATACCATCTACTCATTGCCGTCACCGGTGAAACTTCCTCCTCCTAATCGGGACATATCGCACGACGTTTGAGATGCATTCTCGCTCCGCCCTACTCTCCCGATTCCTCCGCCCGGCGTCGAGATGCTTCTCCTCTTCCTCTCCGGTCACCGTAACGCAGTCTCCCAAGAGTCTAGAGGCTCTTCGAGCTCGGCTGGCGAATGAGTCGCCTTCTCTTACCGATTTCATCCACGGCGATACCTATTCGGTGGAGGTCGGAACCAAGAAGAAGCCTCTCCCGAAACCTAAATGGATGAAGGAATCTATTCCCGGCGGCGAGAGGTATGTCCAGATCAAGAAGAAATTGAGAGACCTCAAGCTTCACACCGTCTGCGAGGAGGCTAAATGTCCCAACCTCGGCGAGTGTTGGTCTGGTGGCGAGACTGGAACCGCCACCGCCACGATCATGATCCTCGGGGACACATGTACACGCGGCTGCAGGTACCTCCTCTTAATCCCCCATCCGAGAGATCTTTCCTCTCTCTTTTTTTCTCTGAAAGGGGCTTTCTCTATATTTTTAGGTTTTGTAATGTTAAGACATCGCGTACGCCTCCACCGCCTGATCCAAATGAACCTAACAATGTGGCTGAAGCAATTGCATCCTGGGGAGTTGATTATGTTGTGATCACCAGTGTAGATCGAGATGATTTACCTGATCAGGGGAGTAGCCATTTTGCTGAAACAGTTCATAGATTGAAATTCTTGAAGCCGGAGATGCTGATTGAAGCACTAGGTAATAATCATTGGATTGGAGGGAGGGTTGCCGGGTTTGATCATCATGAGTTTTTTTTTTTTTTTTTTTTATACTTTTGAGTTCCGTTTTTTTCTTTTTCTTTGATGATATAGTTCCTGATTTCCGTGGAGATGGTGGATGTGTTGAAAAGGTTTCCAAGTCAGGGATTGACGTCTTTGCCCACAACATTGAGACAGTTGAAGAGCTTCAGAGTTTTGTGCGGGATCATCGTGCTAACTTTAAGCAGTCGCTGAATGTGCTTAGGATGGCTAAGGACCATGCTCCTGCAGGCACCCTAACAAAGACTTCAGTAATGCTGGGATGTGGAGAGACCCCTGATCAAGTGGTCCAGACTATGGAGAAGGTGAGAGCGGCAGGGGTTGACGTTATGACATTTGGCCAATATATGCGACCGTCTAAGCGGCACATGCCTGTGGCTGAGTACGTGACACCAGAGGCCTTTGAGAGGTATCGTCTTCTTGGCATGGAAATGGTAAGAGTCCCTTCCTGACTTGAAGTTTTATTAGCTGAGAAATACTTTGGGAAAGAAATCTAAATGGAATGCGTTGATGGTAAACAGGGATTCAGGTACGTAGCATCTGGGCCAATGGTGAGGTCGTCGTACAAAGCAGGAGAGTACTACATAAAGTCGATGATAGACGCTGACCGAGTTGCTTCTCCTTCTACCACATCCCTTTAGATACCCACTCAAGATTACACTATCTGCATATGTGAATTCTTTCACTTTATTGTTTTGTATCTTTTTTTTTCTGCGGGTTTCACAACACTTATCCGAAGCGTTACCGTCGTTGTTCAGTCTCCTCCCGTTTGTGTCTAGTTTTTCTCTTTCTCATACTTCCATTGTACTCCTGGAATACTTCTCTAATATATACGACTCTGCTCTGTCAGAGCATTTTCGTCCATGTATTGAACTTGAAAGTTGAAACAGCAGTGGTGGCCTGGTGGGGACGAATCATGAACTGAATAAACCATTTTTTTTTTTTACTTATACACAGAGAAAAATACTTTGCAAGTCTTTCTTATACTTTTTCTAGATATTGCTGCTCTTAAAAGCTGGGATCATCAATCCACCATTAAGACCTTGGTGCAGGCTGAGCAATGAACGGACATCCTCTCTCGGCATTATGAACCTCTATCTGTCACTTTTTAGATTAACAAAATGTTCAAGACTTCGTAGACTTGATGAAGATCATCGGCATTATGAACCTCTATCTCTGTCCCTTTTTAGATTAACAAATGTTCAAATGTCCGTGATACTTTCATTTGAAACCATGTGATATATTTTGTTTCTCATTGCATCATAAATGATACCTTTCCGTGGATGTTTTCACTGCTACTACTGAGATGACTTGTGAGAAATACATTGTTTGATACACTAAGCCTGTTTGGTAGCCTTCTCTTGGCCACACAGTGGCATCCATTATCCATTTGCATCAGCGTATCATATAGTTATGATTGGTTTACAGGTTTGGCCATTCATCACTCATCAGAGTCTAGGGAATTATAAAAAAAAAAGTTAGTTACATTCAATCTATTCAATCTGATAAGTATATGCATCAGAACTTTAATACAATGATTTTACCCATGAATTTAATTTGCATCAAAATCTGAATTGATATCTGTCATTAGTAGAATTAGCGAGTCTTGTTTAACATGTTACTTGCATGAACTTTTTGTTTATTTAATATATAATGATATCTAAAAATGAATTCATCTGACGAACATGACACAAGATTTCCTCTTTTTGTAGACAGATATAGAGAGATACAAAGAGAAAAAGAAATGGCACACATATGACTAACGAAACGGCTAGTAAAACAAAAGGTTACTTATCTAACCAAGACTCAGGACATCGAAGTAGACCCGTTTGCATCTGGGATATGCTTATTTGTTGACAATTTAATAATACTCAGGGTAGTGGCACCGGTGGAACTTGGCCGTTGCTTCCTGCTCCAGCTCCAATGGTTGGGGTTGGAGCTTCAAATCCGGGGTTCGGGACAAGCGTATCATCGCCACCAGGGAGTTGGGTGCGAGGTCCGGCCCCTTGTCCACCATTATATGATGGGATTCCCCCACCTGTAAGGGGAGCTCCGGTGACAGGATTGTAAGGGTAGAACGGCTTCTTACATTTAGGAGGAAGCAAGAACCTTCCAACACCGGGGATGAGAATAGTTGGTTTGGGCTCAATGGTGACAAGAAAGTCAGGGTGTTTGACATCAGTGGTCTTAGGGGACTTGGGAACGTGACGTAGTCCACTCACCTTGTCTGCAGATTCAAGCAATAGGCTTAACAGCACGATAGTGACTGCGTAAGTGAGAAGGGAAGAAGCCATTGTTTGATCTTGTTGTAGAGAAGAAACTCGGTAAAGTTAAGACTTAGGATGAAGTCTCGTGTGTTTGTTTGGGCTTGTGGAGGGAAGGCGTGTGTATGTATATAGTAAAATACTGAGCTAATTGTGGGAACATTTAACGAAGGTGAGATAATATGGTTGAAAATAAAGGGTGTGTAACAAATGGGTAGTGTGGTTATTATTAGCGAGCCTCCAAAGTTTGGTGGTAACAACGTATACACGTACTTTTGTTGTTGCCTTTTAATTATAATTCTGTCTACAGCTTTGTTGTTGCAGTCTTAAATGCGGCCTCAGGACCAAAATACTGTGGGGGAGCCCAAATAGGTGAGTGGCTTTCATCTAATTTCCATATATTTTCTTTAGTGCATCTGATTAAACTAATTGATCTCGTTTCAAAGAAAAAAAAAAAAAGAAAACGATAATGGGAAAAAAAAGAGAAAAAAAGAAACTAAAGATGCATTTTATACGTACACATCTCATGTACCCGGAGAACAAAAAAGGAAAACAAAACGGTTGAATGCGTAAAATAAGTGTAGGAGAGAGGCTGATCATGGGACAGGGTAGGACTTATTGTTGCACATGCACTTATAAGCCATTGGACATGTCTCAGCCTCTTCCAGCGTTGCACACACAAAGCTAACCATCACAAGACGGCATGGAGAGCATGAGCCACAAGCGTGTGAGCAGTCTGGCAACCTAGACCCAGCCACCTGCACGGTGTCCGGCCTCCTCCTCTGACGCTTCAATGTCCCGGTCATCCCCACATGATGATGACCTGCACATGAACAACTTAGAGAGCTTGAATATAGTAAAAGAGATGTGAGGTGAGAGAAAAGCATACATACTTGGATGGGAGGGTGTTGGTAAATGCCTAGCCAAGAGAGAGCCAAAGAAGAAAGAGAGGAATACAGCAAGGAGAAGAAGAGTCTTCATGATATATTGTAAATCGTATAGTAGAAGTAAAAATTCGAGATAAAGTGGTGTGTGGTACGTACGGCAAGAAACAAGGTATATATGATCGTTAACATAAGGTTAGGAAATTGAAGAGACTCACGGTAGAGAAGAGGAAAGTCACATGAAAACAAGATCGAACATATGGAATGATATAAATTTTGAGGAGATGTAGTATGTGAAGCCTAATTAAAAACTCTTGAACTCCATTCGTGTCGCTTTGGTGAGTGAGTGTCATGAGCTTCCTCTGTGAAAAACTGAAAGTCATACTTTTGTATGCAATCACCTTTAATTTATCTTTTATAACCCTTCTTTTGTGTGACCTGCATTAATGCTCCCAATTAATGTTCTTACTAAAATTTAAAATAAAAGTAAAAAGCTTGAGCATTTGCTGAGATAGAGGATGAGGGACATTGTCTTAGGCCTGTGTTATAAGTTATAACATCGATATATGTATATAGATATATATGTATATATCTTATTATACATATCTTAATAAAGCTGTCAAAATTACTAATTAACAAGATCATGACAAGTGTCAAATATATTAATTATATGTTGACCGTTGTTATTTTTTTTTTAATAAACGTAGTAGGACAACTAATTATATTTACAGAATTTTTACATGTTTATATTTTAAATTTTTTATTTTTTTAAATCAAAAAGGAAAATTAACAAAACCAATATATTTTCCATTGTATGCTAATTATATTATATGTGTGTTCTCAGTAAAATTCAACATGTGTAAGCAAAAACTTAATTATTAAGCATGTATATTAATCAATAAATAATGAATAACAAATTTAAAAGAATAATATAAGTTATTTAACATAATTTTAGTGAGATATAAATTGTATTTATTATTATAATATAAATTTTTGTTGTAAGTAAGTATTCAAAACTAACCCTGGGCATTCGGATTCCCGAACCCGATCGAGTTCGGGTTTCACATATAGAACCCGTTTGGGTTTTTTATACTATCTGGTTCGGGTTCATAATTCAGGTAATTCGAGTATACCCGAACTCAAACAAACCATTAAAAAAAACTAACTTTTACTTTTTTATAAATTTTAGATCACTTATATATATAGAAATATTTAACGTTTCACATTAAAACAGAGAAACTAAAATGGCAAAATAGTTAAAGATGCATCATTAAATGCTCAAAGTTCCGGGTTCAAATCCCTGCGGATGCATGATATGCCTATTTTGGGTTGTGTTCGGGATTCGGGTCCGGATAATATGTCTAGGACTACACAAAGCCATGAAAGAATAATGAACTTAAAAAGAAAAAATGAGTTTGTAGGAGTAAATTTTTGGTTAATTGATAAAAATTGACAAAAGTATTACTTATAAAATTATGACATATAGAAGAATAATATTTTTGGATATTTTTGGATTTTTAAAAATTTTGTGGATGTTAACTGATTTTTTTACTGATTATTTTTATTGTTAAATTTAAAATACTAACCAATATACATATGATGCTCATATTATTTTTGTTATTGAAATTTTAACTCTAATCCATGAAGAAGTGAATTATAGTTTTACGATGAAATAGATAGTTAAATGTGATTACTAAACTGAATGTCTAATGATTGAATTTATTTTAGATTAAAAACTTTTCAGATATTAATATGTATCATTTAAGAATATTAGTTTTATGTTTGATTTTATATTTTAACACATGTATTTTTGTAATGCATATGTTAAAACATAAGATAATTAAAAATAAATTATAATTTATATGAAGGAATCTTAGTTATTTGATGAGAATGTCTCTATATATGTTTTTATTTTATAAATTCCTCTTATTTAAAATTGATTATGACATGAGGTAAAATTAATACTTATGATATAACAACCTAACAAATATATCTTAAATAATGTTGATTCAGTTTTTTTGCGAATTATATTTTGTTAATTTTTATTTGTATTTTCAATTCTTACTAAGATATAGATTTGATATCATGTATTAATTGTGTTTGATAGAAAATATTTAGTGCTATGCATTAAGATGAAATGTGTAATTAAGCTTAAAATATCTTTTATTATGATGGTATAGATATTTAAATGGTACTCCATGTTCTATAATAGTTTTTGGGTAAAAGCATAAAGATTAATAAACAATAAATATTATTTCTTTTATAAAACTTCAACCAAAAGGAAAATATACTATATAGTTCAAATAGTAATAAATTGTTATATCAATAAAAATTGTACATAAAATTTTGAGAAAATCTTATTATATAAAATTTGATGTCAAAAGAGTTCGCCCTAAATCTCTCTCTCAAGCACGACAATCGAGGCGCCTCTAAACTCACCTTACTCCGACGCCGGTAGAGCTCCGGCTCGCCGGCGTCGGGATCTCTTAAGTCCCCTGCTCCTCTATTACATCTCTATACTCTTTTCGTCTTTGTTTTTGGCTCTCACCGGAGGTCTCGGGAGAATCCAGATCTCACCTCCGAGTTCACACCAGTCTCAGTCAGTTCCCATCGTCCCTTCGCGCCCATCCTCCTCTTTCAGTGCGGCTGCTCACCTGAGATTCAAGCTGACTGGTTTCGTTCCTCAACCCCGTTTGCCCTGGTTCCCTTGGTGCTTCTCTCTCGATCGGGTCTTGTCCACAGTCAACTCTAACATCTCACCTATCCCCGGATCTATCCTCCCTCCAAGTGTTCGATTTGGAGGCAGCGGGACGGGAGCTCTGTGTTGACACCGGAGCCTTTAAAGATCTTGACAATGAACACCATAACCCCGGCTTGCTCTGTTCCAACCTCACCACCCCTTTGGCCCAGGTTTGCTCCCCAATCTTATCATGGAACCTGGTAGATAGTCTTTTCTCTTTAGACTATACATCATCCCTTCACTGGAACCTTCTCCGACCCGTTTTAAGCGCATTACTTCAAGGTCAAATTGGTTAGACCCAATGTTAACTGCTTGGTCAAGGGCGCTCCTCGTTAGCAAAATTAGTTTCTTACAATTTACTTGAACCCTCTTGTGTCGAGTTCAGTGTGAGTCCAGGTCTGGTATTAACTCCACTCTCTCCCTCTCCTTTCAACGTTTGATGTGCTCAATGGTATCAACACGAAGTCTACTTCTGATCCTTAAGCCATCATCTTTGGTCGATTGGTATGAGAGTTATTTGGAAACCGCTATATATGGATCTCCCAGGGATTATCTCTCCGAGGGAGTTTGCTTGGTGAAACTTGGCATTATGATCCCACCGTTAAGATGGTGGGGTTACCTTGCTTTCACCAGCTGCCCTTATCCACCCCACCCGACAACTGATCCAAAACAAGAACTAGTTGGCATCTCTATGGTCGCATCAGTTATCTCTGCTTGGTCAAGACGAGTTCATCTCAGTAGCGGAACATCGATGTCTCCAAAGCTGCCTCTTAGACTAATATGTCGAGGTCAATCTCTTAACCCTATCCGGACGTTTGCTTTATTTGTATACAATTATGAATCCGATCCGACAGCTTGCCTGTATCCCACGCTTGAACCTTTTGATCCCATGCCCCTGCTACCCTCTCCAGTCGCACTTTCCTCAATCACCAGTACCACTCGACAACCATCTCACCTCTCAGTCTCCTCTGTGGAGCACACTTTTAAAAGCTCCCATGCGTTTATCGTAAGAGCGAATATTAACCAGCTAATGGTTAGGGATTCCCTGAAGTTTGCCATCAAGCTTGAATCCTGCAAGACTCCAAAAGATCTTTCACCCTTTGCAAACTCCTCAAAGTTGTGCATTTTGTTGGAAGACTCATGTAGTCTATATCTTTACTTTTCTTGTAATCCTTTGATCTTAAGTTGTAAGAACATCCCTCTATTGAGGATTTAAGCTTAATGAAAGTTCTGTTTTGTTCAAAAAAAAAAAAAAAAAAATTTGATGTCAAAGTTACTCATTAACAAGATCGTGACATGTGTCAACTATATCATTCAGATGTTGACATATGTCAATTCTAAATTTATTAAATTTTTAAAAAATATAAATGTAAAAATTTAAAACCTACCATAAAAATGTTTATGTAAAAGTAAAATAGAGAAAAGAAAACCTATTTTTTTTAAACATGTGGCCCCCAACAACAAGGTTCGCTCCTCAGCAACGCAATACCACCAGCCCAATCATGAATGCACATTGGTTGTTTTCCAAGAACTTTCAATCTGACAACGTGGTGAAGAAATCTAGACATCCGAAGACGAAGATGGATGACCGCCGTAAAAGAGAGTGCATCTTCCCAGGTTAACATATCGTCCAAAGCCTGAGCAATTATATCATTCGCCTCAATTTCTTAACTTTTAAAAACTTTTTTATTTATGGCCTTCCGGGTTGCCCATAAAATCCATGGTAATTGAAGAAGTTGATTAGGATCACCCTCCCTCCAGAAACAAAATCAAAATTCAAGTATACTAACTCATATGGAAAACTCTCTGGCGATACCAGAGTCGGAGATAAATCCCAAACTTCACACGAGCGAATGCATTCAAAAAACATGATTGATAGTCTCAACCACAGAGTCGCAGCACACTAAATATCACATTGTACACCTCGGTGTATCTATTTACTTTTATAGATAGTTTTTACTTACTAAAAATATTTACTTTATATTCTTTATTAAAATTTTATTTTAATAACTCTAAACCCGCACATTGGGCGAGTCCTAATCTAGTATATATATATATATAAAACTAGGAAAAGTATTTGGGTTGGTTATATTAATATAATAATATATTAAATATTAAAATATAGATCATTATTTATAATTTTCTATTAATAATAGTTGATTTATATTTTCAAAGATAAAATACTTACACATAAACTATTCGATATGTAATATTAAAAAATTTATTATAAAAGTTAAATAAAAGTTCATGGAAAATATTTTTTTGTAATATATTTTTAATTCCCTTGATGAAAAGTAATTATTTACATCATTTACATTTTATAATATTGATAGGACAAGAATAAAATTTAAGATATGTAGGTGATTTATCTTAATAAAAAATTTTTAGTCCTAAACAATTATTTGATAATATCATAGCAATAAGAACAACGTTGTTATATATGTTGTAAACATAAGCATAAAACCGATAATATTCAAATGTAAATAAAACTGACCACCACTTATATTTTTTATGAGAAAATAAATTATTTGATATAAAATAATGTAAAAGGGATTATAAAAAAACCAAAACCTAAAAATATTTGAACCAAAATATCTATTAAGTAATATAACTTGTAGAAAGAGCACACAATACCACAAAATCAAAAAAATATCTTAAAAAGATTTCAAAAGTTAGAATCCATCAAAACAATGTTCACATATAATTATAACACTCATAAAAATGCAATGTCATTTCTCTAATAAAACTCCCATGGCCCTAAGTAATCAATTCATCAAATTTATTTTATTTTATTTTTAGATAATGTTCTTACTTCACAGCTCATCCAAAAAAAATTGTTATAATGATTTAATTTGTACAACTATCATTCGACAGAACATATCGAAGATACACGCTAAATTCATAATAGAGAGACTTATATGCATAACCACATTTCATTAAAGCATACGATGACAAAAAGAAAAAGAGATTCTAAAATTTATGAAAGTAATAAACCCAACATGTTCAACACAGTAAATTATGATAGTTCATTTTTTTCTATTCTAAAATAAAACATGGTAAAAAATGATATATCAATATATATATATATATAATATAGCAAATTAAATAAGTGATATCACATTTGCCATTGGCTCTATTCTTCCACAACATCATCACTTAGATATACATATATAGGAGGAAATGACCTCATACCAAAGTTGGAAAAAGTATAGTGAATGAAGAAACTGTTCAAATTAGTCTAACTATATTGGTGTGGTGATTAATTATTTTTTTAGTGGGAAACAGGAAGATACTTGATCTCCCTGTATTTTATTTAACAACTATAAAATGAATTACAAACGGATCTGTCTGGGAAACGCAGTTCCTCTAACATCCTCATCAACAATGGAGTCCACAGCAGGCGGACTAGACTCAAAACTGTGAAAACCTAACGGCAAAGTAAACGCATAGGAAGTTAGCCCATCTGCAAGACGGTTCGCCTCTCTATACACGTGTAAAATTCCGACTGTCCAGTCCCGACGAAGTAAGCCATGGCATAAGAATACCAGGAAAAATAGGGAATGCGTCCCGTCGATCCCCGTGGTTAAGAAGTCAACCACTACCTTAGAGTCCACTTCCACCTCTAAGTCCCGAAGCTGCTTCTCCCATGCGAAATGAAGATCATAATATACCCCCCACAGTTCCGCTAGAGTAGCCGAGCAGATACCAATATTGAGTGCAAAACCACCGGTGTGGTGATTAATTATTTTAATTCATTTCGATAGTTATTATATTTACTGGCTAATTAAATGGTGGTAAAATTGAAGACTATGAACAAAGTAAAAATACAAAGAAAAAAATGTAGTGTTACGTTTAATTGACACACTACTTTGTGTAAACACAATCATTAAATTATCAATTATATTAGTATCATACAATATGTAGTTTATTATGCCTAAAAAACTCAAACAAAATCAACGTTCACCCAAAAAGTATCACAGCTGACTTAATTTAGTGCATATGATTTCTTATGAGGGGTAATCTTAAGTGAAAAACCTTTTTAAAAAACGAAACCGTATATATATATACATCCATTGGAAAAAGCATGACTTTTTAATGATAGACGTAGCAAATATTAATCAAATATTAGAATATTTTGTATATTTTTTTAATTGGTCTATCATAAAAATTATATTAAAAAAAATTAGAATGATAATAACAAAGAAATAGAAAATATGTTTTCATAATTTTTCATTTATACATTTTTAAATTAGAATGATGATAATAACTCAAAAATTGAGGTGTAAATTTAGAAAAAAAATAATATATATATATATATATATATTTGGCCCCAAAAAAAAAAACATGTCCCAAGAAATGATACATGACAGCTGTACAGTTGCTCATGTAGCAATTTTTTAGAGAAAGTTTTGGAATAGTTACCTACTTTATTATATAAGATAATATAATAGAATTAGTGTATATATACATGAATTCATATATAATCATGTGCATCAGAATTGCACAATTCTTCTGTAATCCATTTGAATCATCTCAAAATTCTGACACTAGCTACTACACTTTCTTAGAAATCAAATTAAATGTTCACTTTAAAATGACATCTTAAGCGATAAAATATTTACTTTCAAGATCAACATTTGAAGAGCGTCAAACAAACAATATTTACTGACTAACGTTCATCTTAAAACACAGCCATCATATTAGATGAATTTTACAATACGTTACATATATATATGTATATAGTGCGTGTATGGTGGTGATAATGACATGGTAGGAGGGTAAAGGAGATATTTTTCAATCGAGTTGGTTGATACGTTAAGTTGAATGAGATATAAGCTTTTTCTTATTCGTGTGTAATTTGGTCGGTTTTGTTTATGTCTTTTGTAGGTGGAATTATATATATATATATAGTAAAAATATGGAAAAAGAATAAGAAAAGTCAAAGCTGACTTTGACGACAAATTGCAAACCCTCGAGTGATGATGATATGAATAAGCCTAATTAAAATATACACGTTACGTCGTAATCACATTCTCATCTCATGTCATCCTTAGCGCCGCGGTTAGCCGACCATACTTACTATCAACAAAGTATATATGCAATATTTGTAATAATTAAGAAGAAGACCAATAAAGAATGTTTCACCGTCCAAAGAATAAACAGAAGAGGGTGTGGTACGGACCTGAGAGGGGTTGAGATATTTTGCTTAGTGATATGATATATGTCAACATCTTAGTTTTGCTCCGATATAAAAAAGGGGGAAAAATATTTCACTATTTCATAACCACACAACAAATCTCCTCCCGTTCTTCTCTTTCTCGTTACCTGAAGAAGGGATAGTGAGAATCATCTATGGCTACTGCTAAGAACAAGGGAAAATCCATCAGGAGCCTTGGTACCAATGAAGCGGAGAAAATGGATGAGATAGAGTTGGAGGAAGAAGAGCTCCAATTTAGTAGCGGCAAGAATAAAGATTCGAGTTCTGGCTCGGACATGTGGTTTGGTGATGCTTCCTCTACGCCTCAACGAAGTCTTAGGAAGACCAGAACCTTCGACCGACATAATCCTTATGCTACTCCTCAGCTGCCGCCAACAACTACATGCTCTGTCTCCGGAGCTTTTCCATTTTTCCTCGCTCCAACGATTCAAAATCAACAACCGTTTACATACCGGAGTGACCTTTCAGGACAAAGACAACAACAAATGATCTCGTTCGGTCCTCAACTACAGGTGCAGCCATGTTTAGCACAACAACAACAACAACAACAAGTACTGTTGCAGTACTGGAGAGACATTCTGAAGCTGAGCCCGAGCGGAAGAATGATGATGATGAACATGTTAAGACAAGAAGGTGATCTGCCACCGCCGAATCAACCCTTCTGCGCCACCAAGCTATATAGAGGGGTCAGACAACGTCACTGGGGGAAATGGGTCGCCGAGATCCGTATGCCGCGAAACAGGACACGTCTATGGCTAGGCACATTCGATACAGCAGAGGAAGCCGCTATGGCCTACGACCGCGAGGCCTTCAAGTTGAGGGGTGAGACCGCCAGGCTCAATTTCCCTGAGTTATTTCTCAATAAACAAGAGTCAACTCCGGTGCATCAGAAAAAATGCGAGATGGCGGCGACTTATAGTGAAGAGGCAGGCGAGAAAGGGGAGGATGATTCGAGCGCGGCATTAGCAGTGACAGTGGGAGGGGTGAGTGAGGAGACGGCGGGGTGGACCGAGGCATGGTTCAATGCAATTCCAGAAGAATGGGGACCTGGAAGCCCTCTATGGGATGATTACCACTTCCCAATTTCTAATCACAAGGACGATCATGACGACCCACAAAACTCTTCGTCTGATACAGTTTAGAAGCTTTTATCACCTTCACTTGTTAGAATATGGCTTGCTTGTGTTCTTTTCTGGGGGGGAGACATTTTATTTGTCATCTTTCTCATTAGTTCCCCACGTTTTGAATTTATTGCCGACATCGTTTTTTCTTGATCGGTGATTATATGAATCTTAAGAATGGGGGTGAACCATTAGAGCATGATTATCGGGGGTTGTAAGAGAGGTTTTAAGAAGAGTTTTAAGAAAAAGTAGGAGAAAAATAAATCAGAAAGAAAAGAAAAAAGAAGAGCTCCTCTTATATAACATACTCTGTTTTTATATAAGAGACGCTTACGTGTCAGCGCATGGTTGGATAAAGAGTTTTATTGAGAACAAAAAAAAATTTTGGCCCGATCGGTGTTCTTTCTCTTGCTCTCTCTTGCGAACCTCTCAATCCGAGGAGATTGAATCGGTCGGAATCGTTGGAGATGGAATCAGACGAGATTGGAATCGGAGAGTTCTTGAGGCTCTTATGTGTTCAGGGTTCAGGGTTTCTTCTAATCAAGGGTTTTGAAAGAGCGATTAGTTGTAACCAGTTTCGTTTCTGAAATCTGAGAGTTCTTGAGGCTCTTATGTGTTGGGATTACCATGTGATACGAGATTTTTCATAATCTGGCCTCGACTATGTGTATATATATCTTAATCATTCAGTTTTAGGTGGAAAGTGTTTATGCAGAACTCGTTTAGATCACCTTTAGCTTACTGCAGATTGATCTTGTTTTGCAATGGTTGATTACTAAGTGAACCTTGTTTAGTTTTGAAAACCACTAGCTAGATTGAGTGCTTCTTCTTGTTTATTCTAAAACCTTGTTATAATTGGGTTTTTAGTTTGGTGCTGCTAAAAGGTCTGGAATGAATTTGTGATGATGCTAGGGGAAATGGGGAGAGAGAAGAGTCCTGGTTTGAAGATCCTTTGGGTCTGGACTATCGGCACTGCAGCTAGTATGATACTCTTTTCTCTCATTCTAATTACCAGAGTTTCGTTTACCAGTTCCTATATTCTCTATGGATAGATCATAGGTATGTCTAGTGTAATAGTGACTGGTCTTTTACTTGTTTTCAGTATTGGTGACCAGCTTGATGACTGATGAGGAGTGCTTAGCAGTCTTTTTTTGATTGCAGCATTTTAAATTTCTATGATTCGCCATAGATTTGATTTGACTCACTTAGTAAATTCTGTTTTCTGTGTTTGAATGAGTGTTCTTTTGTTAGTTACCTAGAGAATATAAACCAAACACCAAAAGGTTTGTTTGTTTTGTTTTAGTTCAGACAGTTTCGTTGGTGTGCTTGAGGTTTTTGTTCACCAATCTAGGAGGGATATCCATAACATCTGTATCTACCATAAGCGATCCCAAGACCTCCTTTTCCACCAAGATCATCAATGGTGGAGGGAGAACCCCTATTTTTGACGATACCCTTCATCAACTGCAGTTAGCTCTGGTTCTGTATCATCTAGTTTCTATACTCTGCATCATTACCATTATCATATCCATAACTTCATTGGATGGAGTTTCTTTTTGTATTAAACGATTGTGTGAGCTCTCAAATTATCATACTACTGATAATCTACGGTTTCTAAAAACACTTTGGATCGTTTCTTGTTTCAAAATCTATCTATTTTATGCGAATAAATTGGTGTCTTGTGTGAACATCATCATTAGGAAGTGTGTTTAAGAGGAGATTTTCTTGGTTTTGGCTTTTTTAAAGGTGTTGGACAATTTGATATTTGGCAATGATAAGTATTTTGATTGATCTTATCTTCATTTCTTTATACTTGCTAAAGACAAAAACAGATTGTTAAACAAGTTAAGTAATTTGATGAATCACTGATAAAGAGAAGAAGCTCAATTGTAAGCGTCGTCCACGTTTGTAGCAAATACGTTTAACAACAATCTTTTAAATATGTTTAAAATCTAACTCATGTATATTAATCATTCTCTCTATTTATAAATTGCACTTCTGTTGTAATATGTATTAATATTTTTAATATGTTTTGTATGTTTGAAAATTAATTAAAATGCAATATTTTTCTAATTTTATAAAATCTTAAATGTTTAAACATTTATACCACTTTTATTCTATTTAAAAATTTTAAATTTTAAAAAACAATATTTTCAAAAATAAGAGACCCAAAATAAGAACCTACCAATAAAAGAGAAAATTTTATCTAAAAGATCATGAGTTCTTATATTCTAAACAGTACACAATTAATTCATAAAAAATTTAAGAACTCTCATTCTAACAACCCACCAATAAATATGCTCTTAGCATTTTCATATATAAAAACAAAATTTATGGTGTTTTTTTTTTTTTTTTTTTTCATCTTGACTCTTACTATAGAAAAAGAGTGAGAAGATCAGTGTACTAATAATAAGAATTAAGTTGAATTCGGATGAATAAAACGACATTCAAAAAATTGATGAGAGAGAGAGAGAGAGAGAGAGAGAGAGAGAGAGAGAGAGAGAGAGAGAGAGAGAGAGAGAGAGAGAGAAGAGAGAGAGAAGAGAGCAACATTCAAAAAATCATGAAAGGTCGGAATTTTTGACATCCTGCATTAATTTATGGGCTTTGACCAGGCTTTAACAAAAATGCAAAAGTAAATGGGCCTAGGCCTAACGTGGACACGTGTCATATTACCGACAACAACTCGTGGAGTTGGATAAGCCAAGCCACTCCAGAAGTCCCCCACAAAAAAAAAAAACTCACAAAGATTCAACCAAGAGAGGAGAGGAGAGCCATCATCATCCTTCCAATGGCTACTATCACTTGAGAGAGAGAGAGAGAGATAGAGAGATTTTTGATTGATTTAAAGCCTAAAGCAACAAACTCTTCCCTCCCTCCCAACAAACAAACTTTTTCTTCTCCTCCTCTTTGCTCTCTTTCAATTTCCCCCAGATGGCTGCAACTGCAATCTCTTCTCTTTCCTTCCCAGCGTTGGGACAATCGGACAAGATCCCCAACTTCGCGCCTTCTCGTCCTCTCGCCTCCGCAATTCGCATCTGTACCAAGTTTTCTCGCCACTCTTTGACTTACCGTTCCACTTCCAGATCTCCTCCTATCCACTGCATGTCCAGTGTTACCGCCACCGGTGAATTCTCTCTCTCTCATCTCTCATCTCCTTGAAAATAACCAAGCTTCACATTTTCTCTTGCTCTTCCTATCCAAGGTTCACTTTTTTTTTGCTCATACATTACTTAGCTTTAGTCTCAAAAAAATGTTTGTTTGTTTTGCTTGTCAGATGATGTGCCTCCTGTATCAGAGACAAAGTCGAATTTCCTAAAAGCTTACAAGCGACCTATCCCCAGTATCTACAACACGGTTTTGCAGGAGCTCATTGTACAGCAGCATTTGGTGAGGTATAAGAGGACTTATCGTTATGATCCTGTTTTTGCTCTTGGCTTTGTCACTGTATATGATCAGCTCATGGATGGATATCCGAGCGATCAGGATCGAGATGCCATTTTTATAGCTTACATACAAGCCTTGAATGAGGATCCTAAGCAATACCGGTTAGGCTTGCTCTCTGCTTTCTCCTTAGTCCAATTCTCTCTGTTTCTTCTTCTTGTTCTCAAGTTTTCGTCCCTCTTCTCTTCATACAGAAATGATGCGCAGAAGATGGAGGAATGGGCACGAACTCAGACTTCTGCTTCCCTAGTTGACTTTTCCTCTAAGGAAGGAGAAGTTGAATCACTTCTTAAGGACATTGCAGCAAGAGCTGGGGGTAAGGACGGTTTCAGTTACAGCAGGTTCTTCGCTGTTGGGCTCTTTCGTTTGCTTGAGCTTGCCAGTGCCACTGATCCTACTGTGTTGGACAAGGTGCGTGATTCTATTCGTCTTCCGGTTTGCCATCTTAACTATAACGGCTTTTAATCATGTCATATCTAGAAACTGATTTTCACCAATTTTATTTTGGGGATCTTGAGGAAGAAATAATGTCGCTAGTTTTTTTTTTGCTTCATCTTAACATAAATATCCATTTTGTTCCCCGGCAATGTGACATTTTTCCTAGAGGTAATTTTGATCCTTGTCAGTGTCTCATGGAACAGCTTTGTACATCCCTAAATATCAACAAGAAAAGCGTGGATCGGGACCTGGATGTGTATCGTAACCTGCTGTCAAAGCTTGTCCAAGCCAAGGAATTGCTTAAGGAGTATGTCGAGAGGTACTGTATACTGACGCTGAATCCTATATCTATCTACACTAATTTTAGAATATTACGGTGCTTACTGCACGATGGCATATAGAGCCTAACTTGGATATTTGTACTTTTGGTTACACAGGGAGAAGAAGAAGCAAGGGGAACGAGCCGAATCCCAGAAGACTAATGAAACAATCTCCAAGTGTCTGGGAGATACTCTATATAACCCATCTTTCTTAGTTTAACGGAAAGCGTAAAAAAAATCAAATTGTTCCTTTTTATTTTTATTTTTGTTTTGTTTTTATCAACAACTTTGCCCAATATATATACAAATCTGCTCATTTCTTATTAACGTTTCAGACGTATATGTTTGCCTTTCCTTTCGGTTACATGAGTTTCCATGTGGTATTTATACATTGATGAGGTTAGTGTTATGCTGTTAGCCTGTTACTTTATATGACAAGCTTGTTTAAGATTTAGGTGCTGCCTTCAGAGAAAATGTGACCAACCATGAACATTTGAATTCCTCCTCCTCCTTGATGCCCTGCCTTTTTCATTACTGTGTTTTCCCTATACAAAAAAGGTCAGATTCTGTGTTAAGGAGTTGCAACAGAGACTCCTCAGTTGGAACATCTAACAGTTTCGCCTTTGGCGGCTTTGCGTGTAATACAGAAAGGGAAAAACGGCGTTGCTATAATAAATCCAGATACATTATCTCGGCCATTATATTAAGCGTGAATGACCAAAAAAAATGAAAAGAAAAAAGATGGGTACCAATCTAATATACCAGTTGCTGCTAGCTGGCTCCTTTATGAGAGAGCGACAATAAGAGACCAAGGGAATAATGCGTAGAATCAACAGTGAAATACTGAAAATGGTTAACTGTCTAACTAAGTTGAGAAATATCAACCTCATCAGGAATCTTGAAGGTATCCGCAGCACCAAATTTTCTGAATTCCTCGCCTTCAACCACTGAGTCGTCTTCATAATCATCATACTCTTCAGCACCATCCTGATGGCGGGGTGTTAAAGGGTCAAACACGCTTCTGGACCGGCAGTCTTGAGCTGCAAGCATGTTCACTTGCCCAAGATGTGAAATCTCTACCATCACAGTTTCATCATCCAGTGGCAGTGGCTGTTTCCAGGGCTCCCCATCCATCCTCATGAATGTATGGTCGGTTGCACCTCTGTGAAATTCGAAGCGAATGCGATTTGCCTAGCCACAGAAGTTATCATTTGTATGAACTCAATCATCATTCTCTATGTGTGGTGTGTGTGTCCTTATAACTTCTAACTTGTAAAACTCTTACCTGGGCAAGTCGTGTCCCATGTCCATTTGGAGCAAGAAGAACAAGACCATGCCAAGCATTTCTAAACCCAACAACCTCAATGAGGCCATCATCTACAAATGGTGGAGTCAAGCCTCTCTGTTGTGTCACAACAAAGAAACATGCATATTATTTTATCATGGAGAAGATAGATACAGAAAATTATGTGTGGCACTCAAGCAATATCAAGAGTTTTTAAGACCTACATCGCGTTGTTTCCTGGGATTAGGTGTGCCCCAAGGATTTAATCCTCCAGAAAAGCTGGGCAGATTCAGACATACAATTGACCTGATGCTACAAGAGCAGAAACAAATGTCGGGATTGGAGTAGTTTATATTCGAGCATGAACAGCGTATTCCAAGAGAGAGTAGGGCATTGCTTTGGTTTATTTGAGATGTAACCTAGTATACTTAAAGGTCCCACACAGAAAAATCCCGACTATCCAACATGTATATCCTTGACTGATACTAGTGATCCGTCAGGACCATCGACACTGGATGAATAAAAATTACCTATGTGGTATATGAAGGTCGTGCCACTGGCCATTTCTAGTTGCAATCTTAACCTTCGCAAGTTGAGCTATATTCCTGCAGGGGAAGCCATAGAGTATTCCTTAATGATGCGCAAGAGAGCAAAATCATATATAAACAGAAACTAAATTACAACCAAAAGACTGGAAATGTAAGAAATGTGGACAACTTAACCGAAAATATAAAACCAGCATAAAATTACATGTTTCTATATTGGTTAGCACACAATGAGACCCAAACACAAAATGAACATATATGCTGAAAAGAATCATGGGCACCAGAAGTCCCACTACAGACACTATAAAAGTATACTAAAGACAAAAGATAAGGCAGTAGTGTTGGAGAGAATTATAATCATTCTTGTCCAACAATCCTTTACATTATAAACAAATAAAAATGTGAAAAATGAAACTCAGAAACAGAAAAACAGTGAAACCAAAAAGTATGTCTACTTATTACTAACCGTGAAGCAGGGTGGAAAAGAGAGGCACAAAACCATCCTTGCGTGCAACCAAGCTTTACATACGTACTCTGGAATTGTGAGAAGGGAGTGTGACGCCAATGCAACATATTTATTCTTTGTTTAGTATAGCTCCCAGTGAAGGAAGGGGTATGAAAAGAGAAGGTGTAATCCAAAAGGTCAAATTCAAAAGAACAAGGTACCTGATTAACCAGCTGATTCTTAAACTTTTCAGGGTGCAGCTTCCTCTCAGAATGAAACGCATAAGATATTTGAGCATCCATTCCTGCATAAGCACAATAGTTAGCACTGCCACGTGGGGTATCAATTGGTTTTGTTGATTAAATTTCCATACAAAGAACCGAATAACTTCATGGCGGTTTGTAATCCAAATAATAAGATTTATGATTGTTAGGTCATCAACCATCTGACACTGGAAGATCAAAACTTCGTAGGGGAAACCTAACTAGAGTGCTAATTTGCTTATGGCTTGTGGGTGATCCAAAGTTAGAAGGAAGCAGAGGAGCAATGCGGGGAAAAAGATATCTCACCGAGGCTAAAGTAATTCCAGAATCCCCCACGAAATGTGTGGCAGCCTTCCTGAGAAATCGAAGGGTGTCTTCTATATGAGACACAAAAAATAAAAGAAAGGAAAAAACAAGGACACAGCTATATATATATAATGGCAAGGAAGGTTACCTTATTAAGTTCATCTGTTGGAGAAACACGGTGAAATGCATGTAGAGAATGTGGTAACTCAAGAGGTGCAACAGGATCACAAGAACCACCTTCTTTAGGAGTTTTCATCCTCATAAGGATGTGCCAACTTGAAGAAGTAGAAATGTATCCAGCAGTTATAGTTCTATTCACCAAAAGTAAAGAACTGTGGACACAGAGAGAGAGAGAGATTATTGATAGATGTTGTTACATTACTTGTCAATCTTCATCTCTTTTGCCTTCAATACTTGATCGAGAAACGACTCCACTGCAGTCCTATCTGTTCCTGGATTTTTCTTTCCCTGTAGACAAGCAAAGCAAAGCAAAGCGCAGGTATTGAAAAACATAGCCAACCAAAAGTAACTGAGAAGGAGGAGGTGAGGAGTGTGTAACCCACCCATCCAAAAGCAAAGGGAAGGTTATTTCCTGTACCCAAAGGTACAGTGGCAATTGGAGGAGGATGCGATAGTTTAAGGTCACATACAACCCCAAGAAGCCAGCCAGCAGTGCCATCACCTCCTGCAACCTTAAATTACATAATATAGATGGGATGCATTAATGACAAAGAGATGTTTTGGTTTTATGAAAAAAAAAAAAAAAATATTACAATGATTTTTAATTTCTCCCGAATCTGACGAGCGAAGTCATCATCCTTGAGCCTCTCCAGGTTAAGATAGATTCTGCGGAGCACTCTATCGGGAGTCTCTTGGCCAAGATCAAAGACCTGATTGTGATTGAGAAGAGATCGGTAGGTGAGAATGAGTTCGCCACCCAACTGACCACCGCTTTTGGAGTTGATGAAGACAAGGACGGGGCTCGCAGGTGGTTGAAATGTGTGGAGAGCCTCCTCCTCCTCCTCCTCTGCTTCCTGCGACAGGACGTACGTAGGGATGTAGAACTCCTTGAGAAAATCTGATAAAGAATTGTATCTATCCATTTGGATTTAGGAGAGAGCGTGGAAGAAGATGATGATGATTGTTCAAGTTCAAGAGAAAGGAATCGGGATCTGAGAAAGTGAACTTTTAAACTAAATTATAATATACTTTTCTTTCTTTATAAAAGAGAAATCTAAACGTAGAAGCAGAAGCTGAAGGCACGACAAAAGAATAAGCAGAAGCTGAAGAAAGATTTTTCCAAGGAAAAGCTCTCTACACGTGCGAGATTCTTAGCAGCCACGGCTGACGCGGACCAGTTGGCCCCTCTTTCTGGGGCGGACTCAGTCAGTCATGATCCATAATTATATTACTTAATGGAACTCCTTCGGAAAGGACAGAAAATGTTAGGCCCATTAAAAAGGAAGGCTTCGCGGGCAAATCTATACGGGTTATGGGTTTTATGCTTAACTAGGCCAGTTTCCACATGCTTCTGTGGGGAAATATTATTGTTAATAAAACAGTTCAAATAATTTAACAAAATATCAACATGTAATTTAATTATAGAAAAATCATTAATTATTTTCAATTAAATAAATATATTAACGATCTTTATATGTTGGATCACAAGAATTAAATATAATTATAAGTATATTAAAAAATATATTACAATTTTTTCAGACATAGGAGAAAATTAAAGAAAAATAATTTAATAATTGTATTATAATAGTTTATTTCATTAAAACATTGCATATATTTATAAATCTGTAAGAAATAATCAAACATCTAGATAAAGAATAAAGATGATTTCTTTAGCTTGATTATCTTATTGTGCAATGATCAAAATTAATATTTTTTTGAATTTACATGATAATTTTTTTTTGTATAGCCATCAAATTTTTATTATACATATGTAATGTAAAATTAAAAATAATAAGAAAACAAAGAAGGAAGGAAGCAATACATAAAAGAAAGAAATAAAATTGAAAACACAATATAAGATATATCCAACAAAAATATAATTAAACACTTTATGGATGTCAAAATGGGTCAAGTTTCATGGATCACCACAACTCAACTCAACTCATGGATCCTAATGAGTTAAAAAGAAATTATCCTAATGACTTCATGAATAAATTGAGTTAGTGAGTCAAATGGTTAAATGGATCAATTGAATTATTTTATAATGAGTAATAGTTTAACCATTTAATCCATCAAATGCTTAAACCGGTCAAAATTACCAAAACTACTAAACCAATCAAAATGTGTAAACCGATCAATGTTTTGATTTTTCCCCCAAAACAACAGTTTCATCGTGATTTTGATTCAGAAGTTTAGTATTCATTTTCTTTGCAAGAGACCCTTTCCAGGAGGGAAAGGAGTTTGAAAGATATGCTTTTGTATTCAAAATCTACTATTCATCTTATTACATTTGATCTCTAGTTTTAGATTTACAAGAGTTGATATATCATCTCGTTTATAACTCATTTAACTATTTAACTCATCATATTAAATGATCTCGTTTAGAACTCATTTAACTATTTAACTCATCAAATTAAATGAGTTCATAGATAAACCCAGCTCATTTAAACAAATGAGTTGGGTTAATCCATAAACTCATTTAACTTTAAACTTATTAGGTAATAAGCTGATTTGAGTTGAGTTAATAATTTTGACACTAACACTTACAATGAGTTGTCAATGCAAAAACATAAACAAAACAAAGAAAATATTTATAATTTGAGATATAGTGGAGGAGGATGCGGAAATGGTTATTTATAGGATTTGAAGTGATATAAATTATATTTCTCAAATAATTTAATTAGATAAGTTACAATTATAATTGATAGTGTGTTTAATTGAAAATGAATGGAGAAAAACAATAGTCAATTCACAATTTATGCAATTTCAGTTGTAATTTAGTAGTAATTAGTGAATTTAAAGTATGAATTTATATATATGATTAAATGTGTTGAATTTTTAGAGATATAAATTATATTTAATTAGAGAAGTTACAATTATAATTGATAGTGTTTATAGGATTTATAGGATTTGAAGTGATATAAATTATATTTCTCAAATAATTTAATTAGAGAAGTTACAATTATAATTGATAGTGTGTTTAATTGAAAATGAATGGAGAAAAACAATAGTCAATTCACAATTTATGCAATTTCAGTTGTAATTTAGTAGTAATTAGTGAATTTAAAGTATGAATTTATATATATAATTAAATGTGTTGAATTTTTAAGTTTAATTAAAAATATATATTATATTTCAAAATATTAAAGAGCTAAGAGAGTGAATTTTTACTTTTATAAATATGATTTTAATATTTTAGTTTCATATAATATTCACTTTATTAATTTTAAAATTCTGTGTATTATGTATGTAGTTGTTAGATTCACTAATGACAATCTTTTCTATTTCAATATTTTGTTCCTACTACCAATGCAAAACAGCTGTTACAAAGAAAAAATAAATAATCACTAATAGGTCATTGTCAAAATTTAATTAATAAATAAATTAGAGGTTAAAACAGAGAGTGAATTTGTGTTTTTTTTTTTTTTTTTTTTGTACTTTTAAGTTTTCCATTACATACCGAAAACTTTGACATAGTCTTTTAACTCTTAAGATATAACATAAAATTGTTACTAATTCTGATGTAAAACAAACTCACAGTCACAGCCTCAGCTGCTACTTAAACGATGAACCCGCAACAAGAAAACTCCGGTGAAGACTGGCCTATGACTCAACGTCACCACTCCCTCTGCAGTCTGCTCTATCTCCACTCCGTCCTCTTCAATTGATAAATAAGCTTATCAAAACGTATCAGAATTCCAAGTCATGTTGTCGGATTATAAGGCATTTCAAATACACCTTCATTAGAATTTGTTGTTTAATTACTGGATTTAGGGCACACATAAAACAACTCAGTTGTCTGTCAGATTCATGATTCACAATCCACGATCTCACGCTATATATAGCCTATGTCTCTGCCACGCCTTGGAACAAAGAAATCAAAATATGAGTTACGCCGTGAGCTTTGCATCATATTCATCTCTTTTGAACGAACCAGCTAACCAGAGTTTTTTTGCATTGCTTTCCCCAACACGGTCTCTTGAGTAAATGCTTGTCAACTTTCCTTCGCCTGTGTCCTAGTAGTAGAATTTGTTCACACAACAGGAATCGGAAAATTGTCCATGTTTTTAGATTGTTTTTGGGCAGCTTTGAAGGCCGCCACTCTTGCAGCATTGGCAGCTGTATTGGCAGCTGCAACCGCTCTGTTAACTCTCTCATCAACCTTGTCTACGTCATAAGCCTTCTCGGCTGCTCTCCGTGCCTCCTGTGAATTTACAAATGTTTTAATGCTACTGTATGTATACAAAGACTTGCTCTTTCTTATTATAAGTTGGGAGGGACAGACAAACCTGGACTGCATTTAGCACTTTGGAATGGTTGACTGCAACAGGAGATATGGGACAAGTTGTATTT
This sequence comes from Camelina laxa, assembly GCA_024034495.1. Classification (NCBI taxonomy): domain Eukaryota; kingdom Viridiplantae; phylum Streptophyta; class Magnoliopsida; order Brassicales; family Brassicaceae; genus Camelina; species Camelina laxa. The sequence goes on from CM043881.1 coordinate 28,589,779, forward strand.
TGTGTGCTTGGAATGTCGAGGATCCCATTTTGCCAATGGCCCGACTGTGTTTCTCCATTTCTGAATGTATACATCCCCAGCCCTTGCCGCCTACCTTCATGCCAAGCTCCTTCATACCGGTGACCATTTGCAAACCCATAGACCCCGAATCCATGCATCTTGTCAGCAAAGTATTCTCCTGCGTATACGTCCCCGTTCCTAGTTAAACAAACAAACAAGATAGAATCTATCAGAAATACTCAGCGAATCATTCATAGACTGTGTAACTAACGAGAGTGATCGTACAATGCAAAGGGAAGCCCAGCTAGGCTTAATAATCCAGGGACACATACATTTGCCAGACCCAAACAATAAGATAAACTAGAAAATTGGCATTCAACAGGTTAGTTACCTGAAGTGGTAATGACCAAGACCATGCTTGACGCCCCACTTGAACTCCCCAACATAGCGACTTGCGTCTTCGCAGGTGTGAACTCCGCAACCGTGACTCTGTCCGCTGGACCACTCGCCGGAGAACATGTCTCCAGTGTAGAATCTGTAAACCCCATAACCGTGGCGAAGGCCCTGATTATACTGGCCCATGTAACGGCTGCCTCTGGCCCAGGTCTCAACACCATATCCATCGTACTTGCCATCAAGCCAGTCACCTTCATACCTGCCGCTCATGGAATAGTAATAGACCCCGGAGCCAGAGCACTTGCCCTTGTGGAACTCTCCCTCGTAAACGTCACCGTTGCTATAGAGCTGGACCCAGCACCCGGAGCTTCCCCTCTTGTCAGATCTAGTGCGAGAGCCAATGGACCAGAAGACGGGCAAAGGGGTCGTCCTCCTCGAAGGGGAGGGGAAGGAGCGTGCGAGGAACAAGCGGATCGAAGGGAGCCGAGGGAGGGCGAGATTGAGGGAGAAAAGAAGTGCGGCGGAGAAACCAAAGGCAGAGAGGAAATCGACAAGGAAGGAGCGAGTGGGATGGGAGAGGAGGAAGTAGGAGAGAGGGAGGAGAAACAGAAAGAGAGGGAAGCGCCGGAGAGAGCGCGGCAGAGAAAATGAAGGGGGAGGACGAGGAGGAGGAGCGAAGCGACGCCTGTAAGGGGCGGCCGGGATAGAGGGATCACGGTGGTGGTGGTGAGAGACGATCTGTGGGAAGAAAAGAAGAGGGGGAGAAGGATTGAAATCGGAAGAGACGCCGCTGCTTTCTTTTCCGATCTGAACTTCCGATTTCTTCTGATGCATCACATCAATGGAGATCCGGCTGATCGATGTCAGGGCCGAGGAAGATGATGATGATGATGGCCAAGAGATAGTTTAGTTCCTCAAAGACGAAAACAAAAAAAAAAATCTAAAATTTGGAAAAGAGAGAACAAAGAAAAAAATAAAGATAAAATTTAGAAATTACCCTTGCCTCCTTCGCCCCCAAGTTTTGTTAGTACTAAATTACTAAATTACCAAATCAAAAATCTTATATTTTTCCTATATCTGATACTCACACACACTATACTTGGATCATAACTCGTTTTTTAAACCTTAAGAAAAGCATATTACAATGTCAACAGCCTCAGAGAAGGTCAACAAGATATTCTCATCATCTCATGCCACAAAAACTGAAAATAATTAATAAGCAAAAAACAAACAACACTGTAAGTCTGAAAAAAAATCTAAACCAGAGGTTGCAAGGGAACTATGAATGGATTACCAGTAAACATGAGCACTAGATAGTTTGAACAATTAATTGTAGTATTTGTAATTTTGTACCATGAAGAGAATGTCGATCAGAGTACAGAGTGACTTTTTGGAGGGGAACTTTTAAAAAAATTAAATGATAACCATTGCCACAAACACAAGGCCCATAAGATAGTTTAGTTTTTCCAGAGCCTCCGTTGGTGTTAAGTTCCAACAGCGGCAGTGGCACCAGCTGGAAAAGGCATAGATGTCGTGGATGGAGAAAGAGAAGGGTTAAGTGTCGAGGGGAGTGGTGGAGAAAAGGTTTCAGGTCGCGCGGTGCATGAGATGAAACAGTGAGAGAGAGTTTCATGCCACCTAGTTAGTGGCTAGTTATGGCACAAAAATAAACATAAGTGGGGCTTGTTATGGTGAGAACGAGAGAGTAGTATTCCCGTCGTAGTCGATAAGTCACGACTCTTACATACACACCTCGTTCACTTAACACGACTCTTATATAATTATAGAGCATAATACGACATTACGACTAAACTCAATTATAAAATTAACCAAGAGTCTCCTTTAATTGAGTCTCGGTCTAACATCATGCTTGCTGCTTCTTCGTTCTTCAAACTCTAATTTCTTGTTGATGTGTGTTACTTATTTTCACGACATCTTCTTCATCTTTCTATGATGTCATAGACCAAGAGAGTTTTAGTAACATGAAGCAATGGTTGAGTGAAATCGATCAGTTATGTGAGTGACAGTGTGAATGAACTCTTGGTTGGAAGCAAATTCTTGCTGCAAAATAGAGCGCTGTTCCATATAAAACAGCCAATTACCTTGGTTCTCTAGCTAGTCAAGGTTTGTACGTAGTCATCATGTTGTAAGGTAAGGAGTGATTGATTTTGCATTTTATTGCAGATGAAATTGGAATTCTGTTTATGGAGACCAGTGCAAAAGATGCCACCTATGTGGTACATGCTTTCATGGCCATGGATGCGTCCATGCATCAAAGAGAGGTATTGCTTTTTTACATCAATGCCAAAAGTGTACTTGTTAAAAGGAGGAATCCCTTTTACACTTGGGTAGCTGTTTTTGTACGGTCTATTGCAAGAATTGGGTTTGGGGTTTGAATGCAGAGTGGCAAGTCAAACGGGTACCAACAATGCAAGACCGCCACCAACGGTGCAGATCAGAGGATAGCATGTTCCCCAAAAGAACTGTTGCTGCTCGTCTTGTGTGGTGGAGTCTACTCTTCTCTTATTATTAACTAGAAGTCATCCCGTGCTACGCACGAGTTTATCTTACATTGTTGTTTAATTTTAGTAATTCAGAGATTATTAGTTTTAATTTATTTACTCAGTAATGGTTATTTTTGTGATTTTTAAAATATACTAATTATATTAATTTTCTTTGGGTTCATTTGTTTGATGTTACTTGAATTTTCATTTTATATATAGTATAGAGAATTTCAACACATGGAGAAATTTTTAATTACATAGTAGAAAGTGTCTGGTTTTTTTTTTCTTTAGATTTTCAATAAACGTTAGAGCATACGCATTGGTGAGATGATATAATATTATTTTTTAAAGTGAGAATTTGTTAAAAATACTCTTTTTGAGATACCCCTTTTTGAACATTAGATAAAAAGACATCACAAGCTTAACAACATGGTTTTTAAGCATATGATAGTAACATACAATTTTCTTTTTCTATAATGGTTTAAAATACGTTTTTTTCTTAAAGATGAAGACTAATAAGAAACTAATTTTCAAAAAGATTTTTCTCAACTTTTGCTAAGAAGATGACACTTGGCGTCTTATCTATCTAACACCTGTCTTATTTTGTTGTTTGGACTTAATTAACTAAATTCATTTGTACTTTAGACCTAAGTAACTACTGGCCCATATAACAAAAAAAAAAAAAACTCTCAACATTTTTTTTTTCCTTCTTCAATAAGAACCAATTGTAGGTCTTTTCTAATCTAAAGCCATCATTTATTAGTTTGTGGTTTCATCCTAGGAAAAATTGATGATAGTTTATTTTGAAATGATAAATATGGGTAAAAAATAATATAATTCTTCATAGGAACCTAATGACTGAAATTAAATAAAAAATGACTGGAAGTTTGTGTTAAAGAAGAGTAATTAGGGATTAAATTCTAAATTATGTAAAAAAAATTTTTTTTGGCTTTCAATCTTATAAATGATTCATGGGCAAGAAAGTATTCTAGATTATGTTAGATTGTGGGATGTTTATGTGTTCTCCAAATTCTCTTATCAATTCATAAATTTTTTTGGCTCAAATTTTAAATTTTTGGCCTTTAGTCTTATATAATGTAATGGTAGGATGTTTTAAGTAATTTGATAATTCTTACTCATTTATTCCTCATTAGATCTTACCAATTCTTTTTCCATAAAAGTAGAATTCATTCTGTTTTCCATAAAATTAGAATTTAATCCCTAATTACTCTCCTTTTAACACAAACTTCCAGTCATTTTTATTTAATTTCAATCATTAGGTTCCAATGAAGAATTATATTATTTTTGTATATCTTTCCAAATTTTTTTAATAGGTATTCTTGAATAATTTTTTTTTTAATTTTTTTGCAGGTTATCATGTTTGTTGTTCGCATTAATACTACGAAGAAAAAAATTATGTGAAAATGTTTAACAAATTTATTTATTCATTAGAGTGTTTATGTATGTTTTTCCCAATAAAATTATAAAAATAGTAATATAATTTTTTTTTTCATTATTTACATATTGTAGTTCTTTTCTTGCTCACATTTTTCTTTGTCTTTTCAATGTTTTCATGTTCATTTAAACATTTATATGAATATAAATATCATATTGCCTAATAACTCATTATTGTTTTAAAATTTTTCGAATATGGAAAAAAATTTTTAGAGTTTCAAATTTGTTTTTTTCTAAATTGAATTTTACTTTAAATCTCAGTAACAACAAGTTTAATTAACATTAATATAATGCTCATTCACCAACAATTCAAAAGATGAAATAGGTTTTTACATAAATCTAATAAAATTTGATATGTAAATTGGATATATCTACATGAATAATATACTGTTTTCTTATATAAAACTTGAACTTCTATATTTTTTTCGAACTTATAAGAAAATCTAATAATAGTTGAAGTTATAATTTTTTTCCCTACATAAAATACCTAAACTTTTTTTCCCTACTAAAAGTTTAGGTATTTTAATATGAGAAGGTTTTTCTCAACTTTTCCTAAGAAGATGACACTTGGCGTCTTATCTATCTAACACCTGTCTTATTTTGTTGTTTGGACTTAATTAACTAAATTCATTTGTACTTTGGACCTAAGTAACTACTGGCCCATATAACAAAAAAAAAAAAAAACTCTCAACATTTATTTTTTCCTTCTTCAATAAGAATCAGTTGTAGGTCTTTTCTGATCTAAAGCCATCATTTATTAGTTTGTGGTTTCATCCTAGGAAAAATTGATGATAGTTTATTTTGAAATGATAAATATGGGTAAAAAATAATATAATTCTTCATAGGAACCTAATGACTGAAATTAAATAAAAAATGACTGGAAGTTTGTGTTAAAGAAGAGTAATTAGGGATTAAATTCTAAATTATGTAAAAAAAAATATTTTTGGCTTTCAATCTTATATATGATTCATGGGCAAGAAAGTATTCTAGATTATGTTAGATTGTGGGATGTTGATGTGTTCTCAAAATTCTCTTATCAATTCAGAAATTTTTTTGGCTCAAATTTTAAATTTTTGGCCTTTAGTCTTATATAATGTAATGGTAGGATGTTTTAAGTAATTTGATAATTCTTACTCATTTATTCCTCATTAGATCTTACCAATTCTTTTTCCATAAAAGTAGAATTCATTCTGTTTTCCATAAAATTAGAATTTAATCCCTAATTACTCTCCTTTTAACACAAACTTCCAGTTATTTTTATTTAATTTCAGTCATTAGGTTCTTATGAAGAATTATATTATTTTTGTATATCTTTCCAAATTTTAATAGGTATTCTTGAATAATTTTTTAAATTTTTTTGCAGGTTATCATGTTTGTTGTTCGCATTAATACTGCGAAGAAAAAAATTATGTGAAAATGTTTAACAAATTTATTTATTCATTAGAGTGTTTATGTATGTTTTTCCCAATAAAATTATAAAAATAGTAATATAATTTTTCTTTTCATTATTTACATATTGTAGTTCTTTGCTTGCTCACATTTTTCTTTGTCTTTTCAATGTTTTCATGTTCATTTAAACATTTATATGAATATAAATATCATATTGCCTAATAACTCATTATTGTTTTAAAATTTTTCGAATATGGAAAAAAAAATTTTAGAGTTTCAAATTTGTTTTTTTCTAAATTGAATTTTACTTTAAATCTCAGTAACAACAAGTTTAATTAACATTAATATAATGCTCATTCACCAACAATTCAAAAGATGAAATAGGTTTTTACATAAATCTAATAAAATTTGATATGTAAATTGGATATATCTACATGAATAATATACTGTTTTCTTATATAAAACTTGAACTTCTATATTTTTTTCGAACTTATAAGAAAATCTAATAATAGTTGAAGTTATAATTTTTTTCCCTACATAAAATACCTAAACTTTTTTTCCCTACTAAAAGTTTAGGTATTTTAATATGAGAAGGTTTTTCTCAACTTTTCCTAAGAAGATGACACTTGGCGTCTTATCTATCTAACACCTGTCTTATTTTGTTGTTTGGACTTAATTAACTAAATTCATTTGTATCTTGGACCTAAGTAACTACTGGCCCATATAACAAAAAAAAAAAAAAACTCTCAACATTTTTTTTTTCCTTCTTCAATAAGAATCAGTTGTAGGTCTTGTCTGATCTAAAGCCATCATTTATTAGTTTGTGGTTTCATCCTAGGAAAAATTGATGATAGTTTATTTTGAAATGATAAATATGTAAAAAATAATATAATTCTTCATAGGAACCTAATGACTGAAATTAAATAAAAAATGACTGGAAGTTTGTGTAAAAGAAGAGTAATTAGGGATTAAATTCTAAATTATGTAAAAAATATATTTTTGGCTTTCAATCTTATATATGATTCATGGGCAAGAAAGTATTCTAGATTATGTTAGATTGTGGGATGTTTATGTGTTCTCAAAATTCTCTTATCAATTCATAAATTTTTTTGGCTCAAATTTTAAATTTTTGGCCTTTAGTCTTATATAATGTAATGGTAGGATGTTTTAAGTAATTTGATAATTCTTACTCATTTATTCCTCATTAGATCTTACCAATTCTTTTTCCATAAAAGTAGAATTCATTCTGTTTTCCATAAAATTAGAATTTAATCCCTAATTACTCTCCTTTTAACACAAACTTCCAGTTATTTTTATTTAATTTCAGTCATTAGGTTCCTATGAAGAATTATATTATTTTTGTATATCTTTCCAAATTTTAATAGGTATTCTTGAATAATTTTTTAAATTTTTTTGCAGGTTATCATGTTTGTTGTTCGCATTAATACTGCGAAGAAAAATTATGTGAAAATGTTTAACAAATTTATTTATTCATTAGAGTGTTTATGTATGTTTTTCCCAATAAAATTATAAAAATAGTAATATAATTTTTCTTTTCATTATTTACATATTGTAGTTCTTTGCTTGCTCACATTTTTCTTTGTCTTTTCAATGTTTTCATGTTCATTTAAACATTTATATGAATATAAATATCATATTGCCTAATAACTCATTATTGTTTTAAAATTTTTCGAATATGGAAAAAAAAATTTTAGAGTTTCAAATTTGTTTTTTTCTAAATTGAATTTTACTTTAAATCTCAGTAACAACAAGTTTAATTAACATTAATCTAATGCTCATGCACCAACAATTCAAAAGATGAAATAGGTTTTTACATAAATCTAATAAAATTTCATATGTAAATTGGATATATCTACATTATATAAAACTTGAACTTCTATATTTTTTTCGAACTTATAAAAAAATCTAATAGTAGTTGAAGTTATAATTTTTTTCCCTACATAAAATACCTAAACTTTTAGTAGGGAAAAAAAGTTTAGGTATTTTATGTAGGGAAAAAAATTATAACTTCAACTACTATTAGATTTTTTTATTTCTAATAGTAGTTGAAGAATTATATTATGTAGGTATTACAATATAACTTCAAATACCTAAACTATTTTATGTAGGGAAAAAAGTTTGATCATTTTTTATTTAATTTCAGTCATTAGGTTCCTATGAAGAATTATATTATTTTTTATCCATATTTATCATTTCAAAATAAACTATCATCAATTTTTCCTAGGATGAAACCACAAACTAATAAATGATGGCTTTAGATCAGAAAAGACCTACAACTGATTCTTATTGAAGAAGGAAAAAAAAAATGTTGAGAGTTTTTTTTTTTTTTTGTTATATGGGCCAGTAGTTACTTAGGTCCAAAGTACAAATGAATTTAGTTAATTAAGTCCAAACAACAAAATAAGACAGGTGTTAGATAGATAAGACGCCAAGTGTCATCTTCTTAGGAAAAGTTGAGAAAAACCTTCTCATATTATATAAGATAGTTTGAAGACCCATAAATATCCTCCTTTTTCCTTTTGGTTTGCCTTCATTCAACTACAATCTCCTCGTTTTTTTTTCCCAAGTGTATACTATGGACTTGGTTCCTAAATGAAAGAATGCACCATGGTAAGTATTGGGCCTCGGCCCAGTAGGAGTAAGAAGAAGCTACGGTGACATAAGAAGAAGAACTTAGGAGGAAGACAAAGGAGAGAAAGAGAGAGAGAGAGACGCGTTTCACTCACTTGGCTTCCTCTCTTCCAAATCGGCAAATCGGAGGATTTTGTGCAGTAAAAAACCCTAATCGAGACCCTCCGAGCTTACTTTTAGAAGATGGACATGGAACAGAAGCAGGCGGAAATAATCGATCAATTCGTTAAACGAGCTTCTGTATCCAAAGGCGATGCTCTTGCATCTATCCTACTAGAAGCTACTTCGCATCCTTGGCTTTTCGCCTTCTCCGAGATTTTGGCTTTGCCTTGTGTTGCCGAGGTCTTCTCGATTCTACGCCTAGCATCTTTCATAATACTTACTATACTTAACTTTAATTAATAAAGTTCATACTCCCCCCTTGCTTGCACTATCTGCGTAGACTGTACAGTATTAGGGTTTCTACTGGAGACATATTTCTCAATAATGTTTGCTATTTGCTCCATTCCTTTTTTATTAGTTCACTTGCTTCATTCATTGGTTTTGATCAGCTTTTGTTTATTTCCACATTCCTTGGAAAGTGTTTATATCCGTGGCTGATTATATTTAACTTCTCTGTTTGTTGCTGCCGAGTTCAGTTTTTAATTTTGCAAACCTCTGTGTTTTCTTTTAATTGCTCGCTTGTTCGGTTTCTGAGGCTTCTGTTACCTTTCACTGCAGCTTAAAGGGACCACTAACTCTGTATACCTCGATGTACTACGGTTATTTGCACATGGCACCTGGAGTGATTACAAATGTATGACCGGAACCTTAACTCTTCCATTTCGTTTCTATATATCCATTGAAAAGATTTGGTTATTCTTAAGTTTTCTTGAACGTGTTATGTTTTGTTTTGATCATATACTTTCACTGCGTCTTGTTATTCTAATCTTCTTCTCAAACTCTAGGCAACACTGGTCGTATTTCCCAATTGGTTCCTGTTCAAGTTCTTAAGCTGAAGCAGCTCACTGTCCTTACTCTGGCGGAGGTAAACAAGGTATATCTTCTTTTTGTATTGTTCGGTGTGCATTATGATTTGTTGTTCTTTCTTATTTTTTGTTCGTCATTTCAATCTCTTTTTCTTTGACTCTTGATATGTCGTTGATTTATATATAATGTTCTTACGATATGTGTTTTTTCTTCTTCCAGGTACTGCCCTATGATTTACTGATGGCCGAGTTAGATATCTCAAACATACGTGAGCTCGAAGATTTTCTTATCAATGAATGCATGTACGCTGTGAGTTTTCTGGACTAAAGAATTTATTTTTGAGTAATTATATGTGATTGAAAAGCTGAAGTTGCACAGACAAGTGAAGTGTGACAATGGAGAAATGTGTAAACATACGGTGCTGACTTTTTGCAGGGTATAGTTAGAGGAAAACTTGATCAGTTGAAAAGATGCTTTGAGGTACTTGCTTTTTTCACATTCCAATTGTATGATCGTTGTGCTTTTTGTTAGATCTACCAGCAACTCTTGAACGAGTATATCCCTTGCAAACATGCAGGTTCAGTTTGCAGCTGGTAGAGATCTAAGGCCTGGACAGCTTGGGAATATGATTCACACACTGGAAAATTGGTAACTTGTTATATATCACTGCCCTTCTGTTGAGATTTTATGTGAGAGCCCCTTCTCATGAACTAGTTTTTGTTGCCTTAATGTTGGAGTTAGTTTATATATGTGTGTGCACATAATTGATGTTTAGGTTGAGTACATCAGAAGATCTGCTGGTTTCAATTCAAGATAAGATAAAATGGGCTGACAATATGAGTGAAGTGGACAATAAAAATCGAAAGGAAGTAGAAGAGAGGGTGGAAGAGGTGAAAAAGTCAATTTCCATGAAGGTACTAGTAGATTGTGGCTGATTATTGTTTTCATCGTTTGATTGGTTACACTTACATGTTGGAGTTAGCTATTTTTGCTAAAATTTAGCATAGAGAATTGTTATGTTATACACAGCCAACAAATGACATTGGCATGTTTTGCAGTACTTGGTCCTCGGTCGGACGTAGTTCGTATTGTGCTTTGTAATGAGATGAACGCTCCCTTAACGAAACTAGAATCATGTGCTTTCACGAAAGAAAAGATAATCGTATATGTAGGAGTAAAAAATCCGTAGTCTTTACCAAGAGGGCTGACAGTAGGTGATGATAATTGAAAATGGACTGTTATGACTTGAACAATGGGAGATATTTTTCTATGTTGTCTTACTTACATTGTGGCAGAAGTTGCACACTGTGGGCAGGCCGACGTTGAATTCAGAGGGCAGGAAGAGATATTTGGTGAACCAAGTGGAGTGATGGACTATGAAAAGGACCGAAGCAGGCCCAAGAGGTAGGTGACTCTGTTACATTCTCCAGAACTTACAGTTGATCCGCTAATTAGGATCCTTAAGCTCTCAAATAAGATTTCTTCCTTGATTAGGTAGAAAAACATGAGGTACGATTTGGTTGAGAAAAGAATCATGGAACTTATTATGTTGTATTGCAGGAGGAGGCATCCGATGCCATGAAACAAGGCGGGAGAGAGATTGTTGTGGCATGGGTTACCTACTTTACTTGTTGAGATAGAGTGAGGTGGTGATAATGATGATATCTAATTTTGCGGGAGCAATGTAAAGCCCTTTAGCTTTCTGACTTTTTTGTCACTCCCAAGTTCAGAACCTATTTTTAGTGACTTTTGTGTGATGAAAGATTCGTAGTAAGCTGTTGATTTGAAGAAGTTGATGTCTCTTCATAGGTTTTGTTGACTAACAAGGATTGCTGGAAGAAAAGAAAAATTAAGAATGAAGTAAAAAGCTCTCATATGTAATGAAAGTTGTTTTACAGATGCTTTCTTTAGAAGATGAACTTTTGTAATCAATTATTATTAATATATATAGGGAGAATCAGATTGGTAGTATATAGTAAATGAGCCAAAATATGGACCAAAAAGAATGAAAACAAATGAGTTATGAAAGGTCACAAACTTTCATATCATGTTGTATGTATTACCTATCATATCATAGGTGTTTTTGTAAAACAGACAGCTCTAAATCTAATCCGAGGGAAGGAAGAAGTGTAGCCGTTAGGTTAATTATGTTCCGCCGTTTAGCTGCCTGGGAAATGGGATCCAACGAACGCTGGCGTTTGTGACCGGCGTGAGTGACCCTCACGGGCTCAGCCTGGTCAATGCCGATAAGGTGAGGAAAGTTAAGCTTAGCCTTGGAGCCCCGCATCTTGAAAGCTGCCCGGTCATATGCCACCGCGGCCTCCTCGGACGTCTCGTAGGTCCCCAACCACATTCTGGCTCCGTTCTTGTTCGGATCTCTGATCTCGGCGGCGTATTTCCCCCATGGTCTTCTCCTCACTCCTTTGTAATTTGCGCCTCTCCGTGGCTGCTCAGAAGAAGAAGATGATGATGATGATGATGAATTTTCTTCGGCTGGAGATCTGGAAGCTGTGAGATCAAAATCGTCCTCCTCCAGCAGGTGACGGCGAATCCTGTCCAGAACTGCCGAGCCGTTATCCCATGTGAGCTCTGCTTCCATTTTGTTTTTGTTTTTTTTTTCTTTTTTTTTCTTCCTTCTTCAACACTCTTTAAGTCTTAACTGTGGTCTGATCTTTTTTTCTTTACAGGGAGAAGATCTATATAGAGAAAGGGGAATGAATGAATGAATCACACAGGCCTCTTCAGTTTAATATTGGAGGACTATGCAGTTGCTGGGAAGCGCAGAATTAGTCACGTTTTACTCAATGTTCTTCTCTCTATTTTATTATAAAAAGCTACAGACAAAGAAGGAATCTTGAACCAATCCCGTTTTCGTTCTTCTAACTCGTTTGTTTTACACGCACGCAGCACGAAGGAGCTTATACTTATTATGCTAGTTTTATATTATATCCCCTAGATAAGGCTGAGTTGCTTTTAAACTACAAAATTGAATTTCCTGTAGTCTACTCCATCATTGTCTTTCAGGTGTCTTGTATTGTATCGACAATAAATTAATTTATCTCTATTCTAATCATGTCAAACACCTGTGTTACATTACGTAGCAATAGCATAGAGGGTTACTTGGTCTTGATTGGGCCTTATGTTTGGCCCAATAGTTATACATTTTGGATTCTGATTACACCGGGTTGTTGAATAGATCCGGATCCGGGTGATTTCACCGTCTCAATCTAATCAGTCGTTTCCGTTTGTACCCAACCCAACCCAACCTTCGACTCTTATCAAGTTAGTTGAGTTCCCCATGGGAGGCCACGAAGGTTTGAGCAACCACCTCTCCTCCGCCACATGGTTCTCTCATTTCTGTGCTTCAGCTCGCCGATTTAAATCACTGGCTCCTCCGTCATCTCAGACTGCCACCTCCGCCGACTCTCTGGTTCGTCGCCTCGGCCTTTTCGACCTCATATTGTTGGGCGTCGGCGCTTCCATCGGCGCCGGCGTCTTTGTCGTTACCGGAACCGTCGCCCGCGATGCTGGACCTGGTCAGTTGAATGTTTTTATTTCTTTTTTTTAATCATCCTTGAATTGCTTACTGCTTACTTACAACTTCCGATTGATTGATTGATTGATTGATTAATTACTGTTTGCGTAGGAGTCACGATCAGCTTCTTGCTAGCTGGAGCATCGTGTGTGTTGAACGCTCTTTGTTATGCTGAACTTGCATCTCGTTTCCCTGCTGTTGTTGGTGGAGCTTACATGTACTCGTATTCAGCTTTCAATGAGATCACAGCTTTTCTTGTTTTCGTACAACTCATGCTTGACTATCATATTGGCGCTGCTAGTATCTCTCGTAGTTTGGCAAGCTATGCAGTTGCTCTCCTTGAGCTTTTTCCAGCTATCAACGGCTCTATCCCTCTCTGGATGGGAAGCGGCCAGGAGCTCTTCGGAGGGGTTCTCTCTTTAAATATCTTGGCTCCCGTTTTACTTGCTCTCTTGACCCTTGTTTTATGCCAGGGTGTGCGAGAATCTTCCGCTGTCAACTCCTTTATGACTGCTACCAAGGTGCGCTTCTTTCCTTCTTTAAACTATTCTTACTTACTTATTATACCTTAGATCACGGAAACTCTTCTTGCTTGACAGTTTTGGTTCTTCTGTAGGTCGTCATTGTTCTCGTTGTGATTTGTGCCGGTGCTTTTGAAATTGATGTAGCAAATTGGTCCCCTTTCGCGCCTAATGGTTTTAAAGCAGTTCTGACTGGTGCTACTGTAGTGTTCTTCTCATATGTTGGATTTGACGCAGTTGCTAATTCTGCCGAAGAATCAAAGAACCCTCAGGTCTGCCCATATATTTGTTGAAAGTATTTCTACACTGCTATCATCTACACTGTGTTTCTTATATCTGTTTAATTCCTGTTCAGCGTGATCTGCCAATCGGAATTATGGGGAGCCTTCTGGTTTGTATCTCGCTTTATATTGGCGTATGTTTAGTGCTCACCGGGATGGTCCCTTTTAGCCTCCTCAGTGAAGATGCTCCTTTAGCTGAAGCCTTTTCGTCAAAGGGTATGAAGTTCGTCTCAGTCTTAATCAGTATTGGTGCTGTTGCTGGACTCACGACTACTCTGCTTGTTGGTCTTTATGTTCAGGTGAAAATATATATATATATATGTGTACCTCGATTTCTTTTGTAATTGTGTCACTTGTTTCTCATGCGAACCAAGGTATCCCTAAGTAATCATCTGATAGTTTGGATAAACAGTCCAGGTTATATCTGGGACTTGGAAGGGATGGCCTATTGCCTTCAATCTTTTCCAGAATACACCCAACTCTTCATACACCTCTTCATTCTCAAATCTGGTGCGGCATTGTAGCTGCCGTTTTAGGTGGCATATTTAATGTACATAGTCTTTCCCATATTCTGTCCGTTGGTACACTGGTACGTCATGGTCTTAATTTTCTATATCCCTTCGTTTTCTAATTGATACTTATACTTTCCAGTTTAAAATTATTTTCGGTGGTCCATTGTTTCAGACTGGGTATTCAGTTGTTGCGGCTTGTGTTGTGGCGTTGAGACTGAATGATAAAAAAGAAAGAGTATCGTCCAATAGATGGACATCAAGTTGGCATGAAGGTGTCATTTGCCTTGTTATAATTGCATGCAGTGGTTTTGGTGCTGGCATACTATACCGGTTCAGTGCTTCAGTTATATTTATTCTCCTCTCCGTTGCTGTGGCAGTTGTTGCTTCAGCAGTTCTTCATTTTCGCAAAGTAAGTAGCCTTAAGCATAAGCTAACACTCTGCTTAGTTGAATAGCGCCAAAAAAAGGAGTTTTACTAGTGTTAAAAAAGCCTTTTAGTGATACAGCATAAAATAGAGGCCAGCAGTAGCATGTTCTGGCACTTAGAACTCTACAGTGATACTTAAAAGTCTGTGACTGTTGTCTGTCGAAGTAACTTTGCATTCTTGGTTTAGAGGAGATATTTGTTAACATGAGTTATGAAATTACACGAGGAGATATTTCTCTAGAAACAGGCAAATGCCATCCTATGAGTGCTTCATGTTATGTTAACCCCTCAGCTTTTCGCTTCTAGGCTTATGCTCAGTCTCTGGGTTCTGGGTTTACCTGTCCTGGTGTACCAATTGTGCCATGCGTTTGCATTTTCTTCAATATCTTCTTATTTGCTCAGGTACAAGCTTAGAACTAACTTTAATACTAATGCCTCATACCATATGATCTAAAGTTGATATCTCCGCTATGTTGCAGTTGCATTATGAAGCATGGATAAGATTTGTTGTTGTCAATGTGCTTGCAACTGCTGTTTATGCCTTATATGGGCAGTACCACGCAGATACAAGCACTGTCGTTTATCAGAGGGCGCCTGAAACTGAAAGCGACTCTTGTTAATGCTGCATTAGAGCTGTGTTGCTTAAACGGTGCAAGCCATTTGTTGAGTGTAGATAGCAAGTTTCCGTGTTGCGTGAGAGACCGACATATTCTGTTTGAGTGTAAGGGAATGAATGGGATGTGAGGAATTTAGATAATTATTATTGTAATTTGTAAATAAAACTTGAATATGTTCCTGAAGCCTTGAGATAATGAGATTGACTGAAAATGGCTCCTTCATTATTATTTATTACTTTTTTTCTTATCTAGTACAAAACTTTCAGCTGCAGCATTTCCGTTCGAAAGGTAAACTACATGCCGTTTAAGGGTAACAAAAACGTCACCCAGTCCCTTTTTAAATTGGTTAAACGACGATTGACAGAGTTTTCCTCTCTCTCTCTCTCTCTTTATTCTGTTCACATCATCTGAAGAAAAGGGGAAATCTCTGATCAGAGAGAGAGAGAGAGAGAGAGAGAATGACAGAATTTGTTGAGGCCGATAATGCAGAGGCAATAATCGCGAGGATCGAAACCAAATCGCGGAAGATTGAAAGCTTACTCAAACAGTAATAATACCTTGGGAGTTATCCTCCTGCCCTAAAGTTTTCCCCCTTTCTTTCTCAGATGACCTTTTTGTTTGTGCGTGCAGGTACAAACATGTCGAAGCTTTGAAAACGGCTCTCGAAGGTTCGCCTCCCAAAACTCGCGATGAACGTTGCAAGGTCTGTGTTTCCCTCTGTCTTCCTGATTAAAAAAAAAAAACTCCTTTCTTCTTGTGATTTGTTTCCTGAACCAAGCACATATATCATTCTCATTGCAGTCGGCTAATTGGATAGTTGTTCACAGAGCTATAATGGCCATAAAGGATATTGACGGAATGCTGAATGCTCTTGATGCCGAGTATTACGACATTCTCATGAAGTAAGAAAAGCAAACTCTCTTTTTTCCTTTTCTTTTTGGTTTGATTGCATTATTTAATTGTGATGTTTCTAAGTCTTGAGAGCAAATGTTGTGATATTGTTGCTGCGATTCTTCTTCTGCAAAGTCTAGTCTTCACGTAAGAGGAGGTAGTGTAGTGTGTGATACATGAGAAAGTGAATGAGGTTTTGTATGAAAGGGAACAAACTTTATCTACCCACTGTGGGAATGTGTGTGCTCTTTCTTTTTTGTTTATGTGGAAGTTTATTTTGTTTCCTTGAATGGTGTTGGAACAGGTACTTGTACAGAGGCCTTTCGACTGGGGACCGACCCACTTGCGATCAGTGCTTAAAGATTCACGAGAAACTCACAGAGAGAGCTGGTCTGGGTTGCATTCTCCGCTGTCTTACTGATACTTTAAACACCGTTTGATTTGATCCATTTGTTGTAACATTGCCACAAATTTATACCTGATTCTTCATGATATACGCATTTTCCCATGAGGGAAGCATGTCTCAGTCTCATGTTTTCAGTAACGCGCACAAGAATATTAATCAATCCTCAGTTAGACGGCCTCAAGAGGATCATAAAAATTGATGAGCATTTGCCAAGTATGTTCTTGTTTTTCCAATTTAGCAAACAGATGCTTGGTCCCGACGTTGATACCAACAAGTCATTCCTATAACACAACTCTTTCCGTTCTCCAGCACCCAAACTAAAAACAATCTTAGCCGTTTAAGAATGTTTTGCGAAATAAACTCAACCATAAATTTACGAGTGTTTAGGCGGGTAAATAAGACTCCAGCATCAATTTGGCTGGGGAAGGTGTAAGAATCTCTACGATCAGGTACGTGTATTTCCACTCATTCTCTGCCTTGTCTTTAAACATCTCCGTGTACACTTTCCCCGCTCCTTGAGTCCCACGGATGTAGAAGTTTACCTGAAGCATATTCAATTTTGATATTCACTATTCTGTTTCCTCGATTTTGTTTCTCAAATTTATATAGCAAGGATGACTCCAAGGCCACAAGGGGTAAATTACCTCAACATGCTCAACTCCGTCTTCATCTGTAAATACTCTGTTGGGTATACGTTGACGAGCAGCTCGGTTTCTAGTTTCTTGTCCGTAGCCTTTGATGGGGGATCCAATCCTAACCCTCACCTAATTAACAAGACAATCTCAGCATTAACACAGATGCTTTCACCACCCTTCCGTTGTGATCAATCGATGGCGTTACTTTCTTATTACCTGACCATCATCTTGAATTCTCTTCAGGGCTTTGTCAAAGATCTTGTACCTAAAATACAGAATGGTGTCTTTAGATTACTCCAAATCCTAGTGTCCTAGCAGATAAAATGGAAACTAGAGTTCTCAAGTCTCTCACTCTTTTGGTTGAAATATGAGCTCTTTAAACACACCGTACCCAGCAGCTCCGGCAACTCCAAGCCCAGCCAGAATAACAAGACTGTAGGAAGCACCTTCTGTAAAGGTCACCGGTTTCTCAGGGATGTGGTATGTAGGAGAATCAAAAGGATCCTCTACAGTCGTCACCTCTTTCTTAGCCTGTAAAACAATTTTCAAAGCAGGCATTAATGTGTAAGACGCTATGCATATCGGGATTAAATGACATAAGTTGTCTGTCGCTTTGCGTTGTGATAAGTGGCGAACATGTAAGAATAAACACAAAAATGTTGGAGGTCAAAAGCGTAATTCTTATAAACACCTTATTCTGCTGATTGCCAGGTTCTTTAGAAGTTCTTGATGCAAAAGATCTAGTAAGGTAAGATGAGTTGATCTTGTTTACACGAGTTTCCGTACATATACTTGCTTGGGGGTGAAACAATAGTCCTGCAAACAGAGATCATCATTGTCAGAACAACAACTACACAAGACTGGGATTTGAAGTTTTATATTATAGATGATGATAATTGCTGACCATTAGATCCAGTTGAGTACTGCATAAGAAAAAAACGACGAGAGCTATTAATTAAACTAACATACATGCCCGAAAGGGTTTTAAGTAGCAAATTGAAAATGTTGTGTTTACCAGACTCGTGAGACCCGAACCAGTAATGGCCTGCCTTGATGCTCCTCTTTGTAAAACGCTTATCAACTGCATCGGAAGGGAGGAAACAAAATATATATAACAATTAAAGGGAAGAATACCTTTGTAGGAGAACAGAAACAGTCTCTTAACTCGTCCACAGAGTATGAATAGGGTGGATTATAATTGCAAAGAAATGAACACGGGGGTCTTAAACCCCTCATAACGATCAAAGTGTATTCTTGTCAGTAGAGAGATTCAACTCGAACAAGACTGCTAGAAAAGCATTCACCCAGACATTGAAAAAACAACCTCAGACCAGAGTGCAAATACTCTTGTACCAAGTCGAATTAAGCAAGTCAAGTTCTTTTATGACTAATTTGAAAGAGATTAGCCATTCTTGTAACGATGCTGGATTAAATAAAATGCCGCAAAGAGTGTGAAAAGGAGCAATAGATGGAACACGAAATCCTAATCAAGCAAGATGAACATGAAAAAAAAAAAAAGCAAAAAAGGAGAAGGCAAAAGAGAAACCGATTTTGGGATTCCAGAGCAAGGTTGTGAAGCGGAGGAAAACATAGCCAGTTTCGATTTTGACTGGCGGCCGATGGCTATCGCTGATCTCCTTAGAAGGTTCATCATCATCTCTGGTACCAAAATTAGAAGATAGGAGGAGGAAGAGAAGGAATGAAACTTGAAGCTTCTTTGCAAAATCTTAACTGGAGACGACGAGCGAGATTGATGAGCAAGGCGAAGCCGCTTCTGAGTTTTAATATTGTCGACACGTGACAAAGAAGCACGCACGTGCACGCTCTTAACTTGGGCTTGGGTTTGGCCTTGGCGTCATGAGAAAAAACAAAACAAAATATTAATTTAGAAAAGCTTGAAATAAACGGGCTTAGCTTTTTAAAGCCCATTAAAATTTTTATCATCTTCTTACTCGCAACCCCAACCATGGAAGTGGGAGTGGTGCATGTGCAAACATGGCGGTCGCGGTCTCGGCATGTCGTCCTCCTCCTCCTCCTGCTCCACTCCGCAGTCGTCGTGGCGCTTTCCGAACAAGCTGTTCAATCTTTGCGAATCCAGCACAACGAGCCAAACGGAAGCTGCTGGAGCTGATCTCGGAGGAGGATCGAGGTCTGAGAACCCAGAAAGACGCAACGAAGAGAGACGCAATCGTGAAAGCCATCGAATCCATGGCGGTATTCGGCCGTAGCTCCATCACCACAGGCGACTCTCTATCTGCCACGTGGCGGCTCCTTTGGACGACGGAGAAGGAACAGCTCTTCATCATAGAAAAGGCCGGCTTGTTTGGGACGAGCACCGGTGACATTTTGCAGGTGATCGATGTAAAGAAACGGATCCTCAATAACGTCATCACTTTCCCGCCGGATGGAGTATTCTTCGTACGCTCTGATATCCAAATCGCTTCCCCGCAGAGAGTCAATTTCAGGTTCCTAATCCTTCTAAATTAGTGGAAACAGAGATAGTGTGTGTAGCGTAATTGGATTGCGTTTTGTTTGATATTTCAGATTCAATAGTGCGGTGTTGAGAGGGAAGAGCTGGGAGCTCCCACTGCCACCATTTGGGAAGGGCTGGTGAGTTATATGATCTATTTACAAAAACAACGACCTTCACTGCTGCTATATATGTACATATAAAGAGAGAGTGTTTTGGGTTTTGGGTTCCACAGGTTTGAGAATGTGTATATGGACGGTGATATCAGAGTGGCCAAGGACATCAGAGGAGACTACTTAATTGTTGATCGTGCTCCTTATAACTGGAAAGAATGATTTGTATATTTCCTAGGTTAAGCTTTGTTTCATTCTTGTATGATAATACACAAATTCAATTCCTCTGAATATTCATCTTCCAGTCCTTTACCATTGGGTCTCAAATAGATGAGGCAGGAATATAGGGAGGGAGAGTAATATGAAGGATCATTCAAAGTGTGACCCTTGAGTTTATTTTGGGTTTTTGTCTCTGTTTGTTACAAACACACCACCCACATTTTCTATGCCCCTTTTTTTCTGTTATCTTCTCTGTCCATGAGTTAAAAAAGGCCAACGCTAATCCTTTGTGTTTTGTTTTATTGGGAAACTGAAAAGAGATGTTGGCGTCCGCAAGGTTAGAGAAACGAATGGAAATAGGCAAAAGCACAAGGCGGGCTGCAACGCAGGGCAAGGCAACAGTGCTTGCTCTTGGTAAGGCCTTCCCTAGCAATGTCGTTTCCCAGGAAAATCTCGTGGAGGAGTATCTCCGTGAAATCAAATGCGATGACCTTTCTATCAAAGACAAGCTGCAACACTTGTGTAACTTCGTCATTTCCCTCTACTTTCTTTGTCAACCTAATTTTCCTTTTGAGCACCTGTGCAAGGATAAGCATGTATGCGTGTCTTGTTGATGTTAGGTAAAACCACAACTGTGAAAACACGCTACACAGTCATGTCTCGGGAGACGCTGCACAAATACCCTGAGCTAGCAACCGAGGGTTCCCCAACCATCAAACAGAGGCTTGAGATTGCAAACGAGGCGGTTGTGCAGATGGCTTATGAAGCTAGCTTGGTTTGCATCAAGGAATGGGGAAGGGCAGTGGAAGATATCACTCATCTTGTCTATGTTTCCTCCAGTGAGTTCCGTTTGCCCGGAGGTGACCTCTACCTCTCGGCACAGCTGGGCCTTAGCAACGAGGTTCAGAGAGTGATGCTGTACTTTCTGGGATGCTACGGAGGTCTGAGTGGGCTGCGCGTGGCCAAAGACATTGCTGAGAACAACCCAGGGAGCCGGGTGCTGCTCACCACCTCTGAGACTACAGTTCTGGGGTTCCGCCCGCCTAACAAAGCTCGCCCTTATGACTTAGTCGGGGCTGCACTCTTTGGAGACGGAGCAGCTGCCCTGATCATCGGAGCAGATCCTACAGAGTCCGAATCTCCCTTCATGGAGCTTCACTGTGCTCTGCAGCAGTTCCTGCCTGGAACGCAAGGGGTGATCGACGGGCGGCTGTCAGAAGAGGGCATAAGCTTCAAGCTAGGAAGAGACCTCCCTCAGAAAATCGAAGACAATGTCGAGGAGTTCTGCAAGAAGCTGGTGGCAAAGGCGGGTTCTGGCTCTGGTTTGTTGGAGTTGAATGACCTTTTCTGGGCAGTTCATCCGGGTGGACCCGCAATTCTGAGTGGGCTGGAGACAAAGCTGAAGCTGAAGCCGGAGAAGCTGGAATGCAGCAGACGGGCGTTGATGGATTATGGGAACGTAAGCAGTAACACCATCTTCTACATAATGGAAAAAGTGAGAGATGAGCTTGAGAAGAAAGGCACAGAGGGAGAAGAATGGGGTTTGGGCTTAGCTTTCGGACCGGGAATCACCTTCGAAGGCTTTCTCATGAGGAGTCTCTAAATGTCTATGATCGGGAGATTTGTAAACAAGTAAAATAGTATAAGAATCGGCACGTTAACTATTGATGAACCGATGCCAACACACACATGTATACGTGTATATGGTTGCATTAGTTTTGCTCTACAATGGTAAATCATACAGTTCCAGTGATTCTAGGACACTCGGTTTAAAGGAATGGGACTTCATGCATCCACGTAGTAATATAGTTGCATCCTTACAAAATCAGAATTTCATCGGTTTTCTCTGGCTTTAATTTATTCACCGCTTTATCCTCCACTCTTGTTTCGATTCTAGCAAAAGAACATACGTAACATAGTATAATTTTTCTAGGGAATCCTACTACTAAACGTATGTCAATAAACTGTGAGTTATATAATTTGATTCTCACACTTAAGCTGTCAACAAAACATTAAACAGGTGTTAAGCAAGCCATTAAAAGAAGGGGCCTATATAATAACTAAAATACATATATGGTTAACGATTCAAGTACCATGTCCCCACTTGTCCATTACGTGATTACAACAAAAGTGCACATAAAAAGTTCTTTTTAAGAAAGAGAAGAAGATCTCAATAACAAAAAATAATCTTCTAAATTAAAAATACACACAGAATTAAGATGAGCCAATGTGTTCCCAACTGTCACATAGATGACACTCCGGCGGCCGCAGCAGCTACCACTACCGTCCGCTCCACCACAGCCGCCGATATTCCCATGTATATATATATATTATATATATATATATATCATCTTCATAATAACTCTTTGTTAATAATTTGTTTGTTTGCAGGTTAGACTACGAGGTAGCCGAGCTGACGTGGGAGAACGGGCAACTGGGCTTGCACGGTTTAGGTCCACCGAGAGTGACGGCTTCGTCGACAAAGTACTCCACAGGCGCCGGTGGAACGTTGGAGTCGATAGTGGACCAAGCTACTCGCCTCCCGAACCCTAAGCCCACTGATGAACTCGTCCCATGGTTCCACCATCGCTCTTCCAGAGCCGCCATGGCCATGGACGCGCTTGTCCCTTGCTCAAACCTCCAGGAGCAACAGAGCAAGCCCGGTGGGGTTGGCTCCACCCGAGTGGGGTCGTGTAGTGATGGTCGTACCATGGCCGGTGGAAAACGAGCCAGAGTGGCGCCGGAGTGGAGCGGGAGCGGGAGTCAGCGCCTGACCATGGACACTTACGACGTCGGTTTCACCTCAACATCCATGGGCTCGCCTGATAACACCATCGATGATCATGACTCCGTCTGCCACAGCCGCCCACAGGCAAGTCATTCATTATACATTCGCTTCTTCAGTCTTCTTCTAGTTATTTAATTAAGCCTAGCTACCTGAGCTCTATATATCTCTACAGTTATATCACTTTTTCTATATATAAAAAAGTAAATAATGAAGAAATAACAAAACAATAGATGGAGGACGAAGAAGAGAAGAAAGGCGGAGGCAAATCATCAGTTTCAACCAAGAGAAGCAGAGCCGCTGCTATTCATAATCAATCCGAACGAGTATTAACCTTATAACCTTCTTTTTCTTTTCTTTTTTACTCTTTTTCAAGTTTTATGTTATAACTTATCTATACCGCTCCATGTTCATTATATTACACATGCTTGTGATTTTTTTTTTTCATTATTTTATTTAGTTTAAGGGTATTCAAACCTCCTTGACAAATACAGTAATTATTATTAACAGCCCTTTTGACTGATTAATTTTCTTGCAGAAGAGGAGAGACAAGATCAATCAAAGGATGAAGACTTTGCAGAAACTGGTTCCCAATTCCAGCAAGGTACGTACGTATGTACTCCTCGTTCTACATGCATTATAATATGTGGCTAAATTAATCATCAAAGTCTTATATATTGAGCCTTCGTACGAACTACAGTTAGTTAGCTGATTAGTATAATTAATACTAGTAAGTAGGTATACATGAAAATAGCTAGAGGGGATAATATGAGAAAAAAAAAAATGGTGGACCAAAGCAAAGTGAATGCATCTAAAGAAATGGACCTCATACGATGATTCTACTCCACACACTTATGCTCAATCTTTATATTTGTTTGCCCCCTAAAAAAACTTATTTTACATCTCTTTATTACTCGGTCCGATTGGTCCATCCATATACCCCTCAAATTATTTTATGCCTTCTGGCTGTCGACTCATAAATCAACACAATCTTGTATATTACATGTATTATATATACGTAAACACATGCTTGACTAAATCAGTATAGCTAGCATTGGTTTGGTTAAATATGGTGGATATAAAGAGTGTGGTTTGATTTAATTATTATTTTGGAATTAGACGGATAAAGCATCCATGTTGGATGAAGTGATAGAGTACTTGAAGCAACTTCAAGCACAAGTGAGCATGATGAGCAGAATGAACATGCCTTCCATGATGCTTCCTATGGCCTTGCAGCAACAACAACAACTACAAATGTCTCTCATGTCCAATCCCATGGGTTTAGGGATTGGCATGGGGATGCCCGGTCTCGGTCTCCTGGACCTGAATTCTATGAACCGAGCTGCTGCTGCTGCTGCTGCCACTCCTAATATACATGCCAACATGATGGCAAACCCGTTTGCGCCAATGACTTCTCCATCGTGGGATGCTTCTTCCAACGACACTCGATTTCAGTCTCCTTTAATCCCAGATCCTATGGCCGCCTTTCTTGCATGCTCGTCACAGGTTGAGTTATTTTTAATTATATATATATAGCTAATCACTAATGCTTCATTTTGTCAAAAAAAAAAAAAACCCCCAAAAAAATGAACTTGCATGACCATATTTATATTTCGAAATATTGCAGCCAACGACGATGGAAGCATATAGCAGGATGGCTGCATTATATCAGCAAATGCAGCAACAGCTTCCTCCTTCGAATCCAAAATGATTATTTTAAAAACATCCATCGATCGTACGTCAATATATGTGTTTTAGTCACCATACAAATATATATACATATACATATATATATATATATATATATTCTATATATTCCATCATAAGTAACTTATATGTATAGGCTACTCATGAATTATGATATACGTACTTTAAAGTTATAAAAGCTCGTGTTGTAATTGGATGTTGTACGTCCGACAAAATATAATGGTAATGTTTGAGTGAATTTGTAACTTCACTTTACATCCATAAACCAAAAAGGAACTGATCTATTTTATGTTAGATAAGTGCGTTCAATATACGTAGAGTCTAGTAGATAGACCTTCGTTTTCACGAATTTAATTATGTCAGTCGTCGTGAGAATAAGTGAAAAGTCGAAATGGAGTAGACACAAGAGCATATGCGTTGTCTGCAAAATTCCACAATAATTGTTGATAATGTTATTATTATGCTACAATAAACCAAAAAGAAAGGGAATATATATTTCTAAAGGTGCTGTAAATGATTGGGTGTTAACAGGTCAACTTGGCCCTGACCATGACCACACGTTTGTTTGTCAACAAATCAAATTATTTATAACGAAAAGTGACTCATAAACTTAAGTAGTGATCCAATCGTCACCACAAGGCACAAACCCTATCTATTTCTCCTTTTTTATTTTTAATCACTTCTTCTTAATTTTGCTAATAAAAAGATCTCATTTGTCCTTTCACTATTAAAAGAATGTACAATTAATATATAACTGAACTTTGATTTGATTTAAAATGTTGATTCTGGGACGAAGATTTTGAGCGTAATACACTTATAATTTCATATACTTAAGAAATCAAAGTATATATAGCATCCGCGTATACATAAATAAAAACTCCATTCAAAAAAAAAAATGTATATAACGCATCCAAATAAACCCCTAAATAGGTGAATTCTTGGCAACAACATTTTTACATATATTTTATATACATTTTTTTTTGAAATCTGTAAATTATATTTTTATTGTTTTATAATATATGATGTTTTATAGAAATTTTTTTTGTTTCATAATATAATATATTTTTAAGTTTTTAATGCTATTTTAGATTAATTTAATATTTTATATTATGCTACTTTGTTATATTTTTGGTTAAGGACTGGACGACAAAAGTCCCCGTGATTTATTCAAAACTCAAAATATTACAAACATACTCTTCGAGGGTGTGAGAGTTCCTGAAGATCATTTCTTAAAAGAGGAATAAGAAAATCTGGAGTAGAAACAAAAGTATGAAGACCTAACGGCAATGAAAATGCATAGTTTCTAATCCATCGGCAGGACAATTAGCTTTCTTATAAACGTGACTAATCAAGACATTCTAGTCCTTTCAGATAGAGTCGTGGTACAATCGTACCAGAAAAGACAGCGGATGATACTCTTTTATCCCTGTCTGAAGAAAACCCACTACCATCTCTGAATCAATCTCCAAAACTACTTGACATGCCCGCTTCTCCCAAGCCAGACACAAACCATAGTACACGCCCCACAATTCTGCTAACGGAGCTGAACACATTCCAATATGAAGCGCAAAACCATCCCTCCACTCACCATTCTCATCTCGCAAGACACCCCCTGCGGTAGCTGGTCCAGGATTACCTCGAGAAGCCCCATCCGTGTTCACTTTCAACCAGCCGGGTTCTGGAGGCTTCCAACAAATCATGTGTTCCACTCTAACCGTCCTCACCCTACCTTCTTCACAGGGTCGAGAAGCTTGAAACACCTCCTGAGCCAGATCCTTACGAAATTTAACTCTATCTTTACATTTACCTGTTTCACCAAAAATATTAGTACAACGCCACTTCCAACCCCACCATATAACCATAGCAAAAGTTATTCACCAAGGTATACCATCCTGAGTTACCCCCCCCTTCAAATTACCATACAACCATTTCAAGAGAGTCTGACCAAAAAACTCACTCCTCTTCAGCATCGGAACAAGGCGCAACCAAACTCCTGACATGGCAGGATAGTCTCGCAGGACATATAGAATTGTCTCCACTCCACCCTTATATACCGTACAGACATTAGAGTCGCATAAATGACGCCTATGTCTTTCGACATTCACCATTAAGACCTGATGCCCTACAAGCCATAGGAAAACTCTCACTCTCTCTGGAACTGCAAGTCGCCATACTCATTTAAAGAAAACGGACATGTGGGGTCGTGGAGTGTCATCTTGAATAATCATCTCATAGGCTGACTCCACTGTGAACTTACCATCTGTAGTCCTCCCCCATAACAGCCTATCCTTCGCCCCCGATTAAGTTATCAACAACTACCGCCATTAACTTCTCTCTCTTATGCAGCGGTAAAAACAGAGCAATTTGAGACATATCCCAACCCAAACCATCAATCCATAAATTACGAGCAAGCATTGACTCAGAATGAGGTCCCAGCCCACCAATACTACTGTCTGCCAGCGTATCCCTCGAGAGCCTTCTATCTGTCCAAAATTTAATAGTCCATCCATCACTTATCACCCAACTATGGTCGGGTATAACCACCTCTCTCAAATCGATCCCACACTTCTCTATGTTGAAGACCAGTTACTTTCACTGCAGACCTCGAGGTATCATAAAGACACCCCGCTTTATACTTAATTATCGTCACTTTTGCCCAGAGCTTGTCTTTTTCATTCAGTAATCTCCAACCAACCTTTGCAATGAGTGTCGTATTCATATCCTTAGCCGCTCGAATACCCAAACCGCCTTCAGCCTTACTTAAACACACGTTATCCCAAACTACCAAATGTTGTTTCCTCTTTTCTGGTGTATTATCCTACAAAAAAAAATCTTGAAATTTTATCCGAATATGCTAGAACAAACTGAAACAGTATGATTGGTTGAACTTATTTAAAATGATCATTTTATGTGATGTGTGTGTTTTTATTCAAAATATCTTATATTTTAATCGGGAGTATAGAATTGGAACATACGAAAGAGAGAGAAAATGACATATGAGGAAATAAAAAATCAAATCATATATAACTCCAAAGGACGACACCAGTTGGCTTTGATAGTTAAGTTTAATATATATACTCCCAAAATATATGAAAACGGTGGTTGCGATGTTACAAATAAAAAAAGTAATATTAGTTGTCTTTTTTGAATCTATTTAAACGTAGTACATGTAGATTATTTCAACTTGAACTTTCTAATGTGTGAGCTGATGATATCCGATTATCTGGTGGTATTAAATAAATCTAGATAGTTGAGACCAATTTTGATAATAGGAAAAAAATCGAAAGTTGAGATATGTGAGTTGACACATGTCACATGTGTGTGTGTGTTTCGGAATACGACTCGCAGGAAAGTAAAGTCAAATGTTGGTTAAATGCGATTCCCTTCACACCTCTGCGACGCACACAACATGAGAGAGATAGAGAGATCCTAATCACACACCAATACCATCATTATTCATAATCATATTCTCTAAATAAGTAGTTGTAACAGCAATTTTAGTCAGTATCGCCGCCGACGCAAAAGGCCCAATTTTAAAGTCACCTGTTCAATGTAGAAGACGTTGGTATGCAATGTAAAAAGCTACTAGACTCTCTCATTCGTTTGCCTTCCTCTTCCTCTACTGCTTACTTACTACTCCTTCCCACTTCCGCCAAATCATCCCTGCATATCAATGATACTATTAAACAATTTATAACAAGATCATTTTTAAGCTTTCTGAAACTTCAAAAAAAAAAAATTAATTAATAATTGTACATCATACCTCCTCGATATCACTGCTGACCCATCCATGCCTACAAAACAATGCGTCTTCAACATTAGTTTACACTACTGCAGCTCTCTTTCAAATCAGCCAGGCGTGTGGCCGCTGATTAACACACCTCGTTAATGTCCCTAGTCTCACTTGATATGCCTCTGCTCTTTCTCTTCCAGCAGCTCACCTAGATAGCATTGTTCCTTCTTGCTTCAAACAACCAACCAAGCATGTTCAGTAACCAAACTATGTGCAATACATTAATATGCGTGTTTCACAGGAGTATCTGCAAATACCATGGGATACAACTCTGGTATTGCGGAAGCCTATCTTCATGATTTCAATTTGAATTCTTCCCGGGAATTGCAAACATCATCATTATCAGCAGCTTGTAACGTCCAGACTCCAGAGTTATCACAACTCCACCTTCATTTTCAACAGGAAAATTAGGTCAATGGTGAAAAAAGGGAGCTTCGAAAGGGAAATCAGAGTTGCAATCTACCTATCCAACTCTGCATACTAAATATGCGGCAAGATAGTTCTGTGAAGCACCACGTACAGGAAAGACATCTCGATCCCTAAGATGAAATGATACTTGGGATGATTTTTGGAAGCAAGTTGTGTAGCTGTTTCCCACACGAATCACTAGAACTAGTTATGCATGTGAGCTCATTTTCCAGAACAGAGTAAGCTTCAGAAAATGCCTGCAAGAACAAATCATCTTTACTATTGTAAACCTTCTTTATCGTCGTACGTTTTATATAAAAGCATTGATAGATGCATATAAGATCCAACTTACCTTTATACATTGGTGTATACGGAAGCAATTTCTCCCCACATTATTTGTTGGGAAAAGAGGATCGTCAATGTGTATCGGATCAATACTACAAGCAGAGAACCAAAAACATAACGTATAAATTTAGTATTTCACTTGTAACACTTGTTGTTTGACAGAGCTGCGATGTTTACCTATAACCCCTTTCCCGATTCCTATAGATACCACTTCCTTGCACTGAAACACGCATATGGCGAGGATCAAACACATTACTGCAGAACAAGCAAGCCTACATTACCGATTATCGTCACTGTAATTAACAAAATTATAAAGAGATGTAGTAACCATATTGACTGACCCAAAAAAGTAAAGAAAATCCATTAGAAGCCCCCCAAAGTTCTGCAAAATACTTCTTTTCAATTAGTAAGAATTGAAAGAATATAACAAGAAAACCCAAACAAGAAAGCTGTTGTGTCACAGATGGGTAAACAATAAAACTATGTACTTGGTTGATAGAGCGCCCCAGATGATGCTCATGCTGAAGAAAACGTGTAATCAGTAAGACCTGCAATAATAATAGTCTTAAGAATTACAAACAAATATTGGAACATGTTCCAGTGGAAAGATTAAAAATTGTGACTGGATTTTTCTGTCCAAGAATGTCTAGACAAGCACCAATTACCAGGCCCCTCATTACATATACAGAGACGGACCACCTAAAAACTAAAAGAAAAGAGCATATTACTTAAGTAAAAGAATACGCCTCACCAGGCAATAAGAGCTTAATCCACCAGAGTATGACTGATCCAGGGTACGATCAGCCAAAAACTGCTTTAACACCAGAGCAAGTGGTGTGGCAGCTGGAAATTGCTCAGTCAGATCTTTGACCTGCGGAAAAGAACACACATTCACATGAAGAGAGTTTGATGTAATAAAAAAAAAACTATATCTGGCTAATGAGAAACAGAATAAAATAAGTACCAGCTGTGTGGTTTGCAGACCCGTATGGGATGGAGTTTTAAAACTGATGTCAAGACGGACAGATTTTGCATTTGCCAAGATTCCAGTGTTTGTTGGCAAAGAGGTTGCTGCTGCAGAGTCTTCAAATCCAACCATTTCAGTGTTACCACTGCTGTCCTGGTCAGCAGCGATACAGTCTGGGCCATCTTTTGGTGACTGTATACTGCATACCAGATCACAAGGGACTTCCACAACAAGCATAATAATTGGTATCTGCAGAAAGCATATTAATAAAACATAAATAGATTGTATTAACGAAAGCATCAGAAACAAGCAATTGTGAATCATTAATAAATGAGGCATTACAGCTGTGTTTTCAACTGTCTTCAGGGAGTCAGTTTTTACCCACTCTTGATTGGCGAGATACCTGGCTGCATGCTAATAGCAAAACATGGTAGCAAAGTCGATTCAATTAAAATATCCAACCAGTAAACTGTCAGATATAGGACTCTTATTTACAAAAACAGTTTCTAGGAAAGAAAAAACAAGTAGAGTAGAGTGCAGGCTCAAGCATAATTTACAAGTCTAGTATACTACAATGCTTCCACAATACTAAAGCAGTTCTCGTTCCTTAAATGCAGCGCTACCTGAGCAACCAGCATATTAAGAAAGACCTGAGCAACCAGCATATTAAGAAAGATAGGACCATATACGAAAATAATTAGACTAGCGCCTAACACAAAAATATATTAGACGTATCTCATCATTAAAGAAAAAAGTAAATGTAAAAGTTGAGAACATAATCTTGATTGTATACTGCCACGCCTCTTAAGAGTAGAGAAACATAAATTTGAAGAACACGATTTACCAAGCCAAAAAAAATTTAACAGTTACAACATGACTTCGGCACTAATCATACCTGAAGGCAAGTCTCCTTTATACCATTGCGACCCTCCAAAATTCCTGCCTCTTTGATAGGTTCCTAAGGCGGGTATTATGTATCAGATCTTCCAGTTCAAAAAGTAATGCACACATAGGAATTAATTTTGGGTTTGCTCACCAAATTTCTCACTGGAGGAAGACAAACCACAAGGTCCACATCACTAGAAGGGAGGGACAAACCAGTTGCAGATGAACCAAATATGTTCGTCCTAGACCTGGGCCACAGAACTTGGAGAGATCGCGTAACCCGCTTGATTGCCCAATTGATATAAGGTTTGCGGGCCATATTCTCTGCAGCAACCTTACGAGCAGTATATAATTGAAATGATTAGAAGAAACACCATCCCAAGAAAATTAAATATACACTTCAAAGACGCTCATAAAGATCCTGCAAACTAAAGGCAGTTAGTAAAGCATATGGAAAAATAAATGAAGTATTGTGATTACCTGCTTGCAGAAAAAATCTATCTCATCATTAAGAAGACCGTGGATCAATGATAAAGATTCCCCTTGTGTTGGACAGTTCAATAACTCGGGTGGTTGCAGAGGGAAGGCTACATCAGGCTGTAAAATAGCATTATAAACAAACGCAACTTAGACAAAGTTTAGCTTACATAGACTTCAAAGATGTTGCTTACATGCTCTTGGTCTCGACCTAGTTGCGACATTGCAATTAAGTGATCTTGCAGGAGGGCCCCGGGTAGAGGTTGAATGATCGGCCTGACTGCAAGGCTTTTGTTTCTCCAGGGGAGAACAACCTCTGCTCCACAAGGTTCTTCCCAGTTTACACCGTCATGAAACCAGCCTCTCATACCCCAGTGTCTTGGGCTTGAACTTCCAGACCTCACAGTTGGAAAACCTCGCCGTGCTCTGGAGTTGCTCACAGGAGAAGGTGGTGGTGGTCGAGGAGCACGTGGAACACATAGTACCACAGGTGATGGTGGCCGCTTTATACGAGGATGCTCGCGTCTTGTAGGTGGAACATTTGGGCTTTTAGTATCATAGCTACGTTTGTATTCAGATTTTGACATATTTGGGATGATTATAGGGCGCAAAATCGGATAAGGAAGTGAGTCTCCTGAATTTCCTTCAACATCCCCTGATAAACTAGCCAAAGTTCCGGAAACTTCCTCTTCACCTGCAGCCTCACTTGTTGGCGGAGCTTGCAGTATTTTGGTAGATAGTTCATTACCTGGCACAACATAACCGAGAGGCTGATTTGCCGGGCCCAAAGGGTGAAAAGGGGAACAGAACGAAGCTGCAGTAGGAGAATCTAGTCCATTCGCACTGTAAGAAGAAGAAAATGCAACCATGTCATCGACAGACCTCTTCATTTCAGCTTCATGCCAAGCCCAAGAGCTATCATCAGAACTAAGGGACGGAGGGCGAGAAAATCCAGTCCCGAGATGATCGGAAGGATTCCAATACATCACTCCACCACCGAAATATTGATTATAGTCTACTCCAGAAACAGTGTGCATCTCAAAATCTTCCTCTAACATCCAGTTATTCTCGCATTCATTCCCTAGCTCGGGCTTATTTTTCTGTTCAGGAATGTCCACCAGAATTCCAGAATCATAATTGCAAGCGAATGCTGTTGTCAAGCCACAATTGCTATGAACCATGGGAGGCCAATCTAGACTCATGGGCATGGGTCGGGAAAGAACTTGTTTGTGAGAACCTTCGATGGAAGGATTTCTAGCATGGTGCACAGTGGACACAAAAGGTTGGCGTACGTATGCATGCAAATTGTGACCAACATCAAGATGCAGTCTATCAGTGGCAGTTGGAAGGTGAGAATTAACATGTGAAAAGTACATGGGAGCTACAGCAGGCCACTCATAAGAAACAAATTCTGAACTGCTGGAAGCAATACCGTAACCAGCTTCTCTTCTCTGATGGTGAAGCTGATGGGATTCCCCTTCCTCCAAAGTTCTGGATCGTCCATTAGGCATTGTCAATTTTTCATTACGTTCACCTGAACAGCGAGATCTTTGAGAGTTCACGTTCTTACAGCGTGGATTACCGGCAGGATCGACAGAAGTCGAATAGGATGAAATCACATGCATTTCAGCTTTGTCGTGCAATTCTTCATCTCCAGAATACTCACATTTAACTGCACTGTTAACAGATGCAGAAGTACCTAAGCTATTCCTGTCACAGCTAGATGAACCATGTTCTCCAATAATCTGAGCATCGATATTTTCCTTAGGAAGCTGATTGACAGAAGAACCACTTGAATCACATTCAGGAGCTTTTTCGATAGCTGAACTATTCAATATGGACTTATTCACTTCCCCGGTGTTTTCCAAACTTGTACACTTATTATTCTTGTTCTTTTCTTTCCTTTTCTTTTTAGTTCTTCCTTTCCTGGCAACCAACCCTGGGACAACTTCCTGATAAATATTATCAGTTTCAAAACAATCTGAGTTCTATTCAGCCAAAATATGAGGAAAGAAAATAATTCACCGTAGTTTCTGCAGAGGTCTCAGAACTATTGATCATCGTTGATGGTGTAGGAACCTTCTTGCATTCTATCGCTTCTCTATATTTGTTAAGTTCCAGTTTAGCTTGATCTTTCTGGAGATAACTTCAAAGATCAATCCAAGTTGCCACACAAAT
Organism: Camelina laxa; assembly: GCA_024034495.1. Lineage (NCBI taxonomy): Eukaryota > Viridiplantae > Streptophyta > Magnoliopsida > Brassicales > Brassicaceae > Camelina > Camelina laxa. Next base: position 28,623,315 of record CM043881.1, read on the forward strand.
ATTTTATAAAACTAAATAATCTGTGTACGGAGTATAAACTATGTACCTTTCCGCTTTTCGTGGAAAAATTCACGTTTTTTTCAGATTTAGCCTCCGGGGTTGGCTTTTTCATGTTCCTGGTCTTTCCTTTGTGTTTACGGCTGGTCGAACCCAACCTCTGATTGGATGATGAGCTTGGAGAACACTTCTGAGTGTTGTCTTCAAGAAGTTCAACTTTAACGGATTCAATAGAGATTACCATAAGAGAACCCCGTAGTTTTCTTAAGATGCAATCAACTAAGGTTGTGATAGAACCCAATGAGCTGAAAAATAGAGTTTGTACTGGAACTAAGCCATTTTGGCATAAGATGAGCAGAGAAGCAAATTCTTGAAGAACGTATAAGGCACTTAAGTTACTGGCAACGGTAATAGGTTTCCTTGAAACCGAGTTTGATTCCAAAACCATGTCACAGAATGAAACTGCTAAAGTTTCTGTACGCCCAACCCTTGCAGTTGCAGTGCCCCCACCAAAATTGAAGAGCCACATTTCTCCTTGCGGTGCTTGATTTGCTTCTCTAAGAATCTCATATATCTGAGTTCGAGTAACAACGAAAAGTTTAGATAAAATTAGAAGGCATAAACACATTTGTACAGCATGTATCGGAACATAGTGGCAAAGCACAGAGCGGATGACAGAGACTTCCAATATGCAAGTTCACACTAAAACAAAAGCAACCTTAACCTAGAAGAAAGTATAGAAAAACTAGATACGGGAAGACAAGTAGTAAGCGTCCACAATTCCAAATCCATAGTCCAAGATATACCTAGAATTGTTATAGTACTGAATCATTTAGCATTGATGTAGCACATAGCCAGTATATCCTTTGGTAGAGTTATCCATAGAATAAGTTCCTTGTGCACATACCACAGATTTTGCCGACTTCCCGAACAAACAAGTCCAGAATTTAGTGTGCGTAGCGGCATCGAGATTCTCCCACCAATCAACAGAGGCCTTCTTCCTCCAAAACGCATTGGCAGCAGCAGCAGCAGCATTCAATTTCTCTTTCAATTTGATTCCTCGTTTCTTGCCGCCACTATGGGTGTTCAACCAAGCTAATCTCAAGCTAACCTCTAACCTATTTGCGAGGAAGGCTTCCATGCTATAGTACCCTTTAGCTTTGAGCCAATCCAATTCGACCCAATTGGAACCCAGATCACTCTCTTCCCCTCTCAGAAAGGATCCATTCGACAAGGCATCCATAGTCTCCACGAAACGATCCACGTCGGTAAGAAAGCCGTCGGCCATGACGACCGAATCGAGGGAACTGACGGAGCAAGAGCAATCTTGAGCCCTCTCCCCTTCTCTAGAAGAAAAGAGGCGAGTGGAGTCGAAAACGAAACGCTCGGAGTCGTTGGACTCAGCAACCCTGGAGATTAAGCCACGAGATTTTTTAAAGCAGAGACTGGGGAGATCGGAGGAGGAAGGGAGGTCTGGGAGGATGATGAAAGAGCCAGGGCCTTTAGTGCGGATATGACCGAGCATCTGGAGGAGGATTTGGACGAACTTGGGGTCGACGAATGTGAGGTGAGAGAGGCGCTGGTGGACGCTGAGAGAGGAGAACCATCGGAGGATCGCCGACCTAGGATTGGGGATAGTATTAGGCATGGAAGATGAATGGGAGTGGTAGAGAGAGATGTGAGACGTGAGGGAATCGATAAGTTGATTCTGAGCCATGCCCATGGATGATAATTTGGAAGGGAGATGACCATTTTCCATAGTCTCTTTCGCTCTGTGTCGTCGAACTACTCCCAAGTCCCAAGGAAGAAGAAGAAGACGAAGAAAGGCTCTCTCAAGTTGCGGAACCAACGAACGGAACGGCTAATTTACTTAACCCAAATCAAACCCCAACCGGTCCGTAATCTCTTGCTCAGTCAGTGTGGAAGAATCTGAATCATAATAATTCAAAATGGGCATGGGCCTGGGCCCATTGTAAATCCTCGATGTTCTTTTTGTGGATCAATAAACAGGCCCTTTTTGTGCTTCTTTTTATTTATAACTGGATTAAAAAGTTAATTAAGGTACCAATAACAACACCAAGCGACTATTACCATGTGTAAAAATAATACAAAACATGTGTGATCTCACCTAAAAATTGTATTTCCTCTGTTTCAAAATATATGATGTTTTGAGTAAAACACGCAGATTAAGAAAATATTACTTTATAAAGTTCAATCAATCATAAACAATATTTTATAATATAAAATATTAAATTAATCTAAAAACTGTATAAAAATTTGAAAATATCCTATATTTTAAAACACCTAAAAAACCTCAAACATCCAATATATCCAAAATGAGGGAGTAACTAGCTAGATCAGTAGGATGACTATAGATAAAGGCATGCCATCAACTTGCAATAAATGATCCCGGTTTAATTATAAAAATGTCTCCCGAGAACCGAGAAGACACGCACCGAGTTTAAATGTGTGGTCGGAGGGAATAAAAGTGCGTGCGGCTTTGCTTAAAGGAGTCAAGGAAAGAGCTTTAAAAAAGGATCTTGTTGGCCACAAGCTTCTCCCTTAACATCTTCTCCGCCGCACCCTATGGGTCAACAGTTGAACCCTCTCCACTACGCGTGTGTGTATATAAGTATAACCATTCTATATAGATTATGTTTCATAACGTAGATCCTATTCCATATATAAAAAGAATGGTTTTCATCTGAGAGGTTAAATAATCTGGTCAACTGCCTTAGGTGGATATAAGAAATATTTAATCACGTTCGAAATTGATTTTATACGAATACAATAATAATTAAATTAGTATATAGTAGTACTTGCTTACCGGCCTTCTTCTAACCTTCCTTCAAACTCTAGCTAGCTCATCAATTAAACTAACACATTAAACGAAAACAAATCCAAGTCAAGTGATCTTAAATCCAGCTCATTCACATCTATTCACGTGCCATGCAAAATGATGCGTATATATAAACACACACACACACAGACACACAGAGACAAGAAACTATTATACCATCGACGACACAAACATATATAGAATTACAAATAATTCTCTCATTTAATTCCCTAATTCGATCGCCATGGCGGCTAACAACAAAGTGATCCTCGCATTATTCTCCATGCTCCCTCTCATCATCTTCTCGGCAACAGCCACGTCATCAAAAAACTACGACGCGAAAGCCTACGTAGACTCATGGTGCCGGACAACCTTATACCCAAACCTGTGCGTCCGGTCGATGTCTCGTTACGTACGGTCACGGGCGATGCAAAATCCACGGGACCTTGCTAGATTCGCGCTTAAAGCCAGCCTCTTCCGAGCCAAGTATACAAAGGCGTTCTTGTTAAAAGAGGTTAAGAACCTGGAGACGACGTTGAGGCCTCAATACTACGCGTTGGTACACGACTGCTTGACCCAAATTAGAGACAGCGTAAACCAGCTGAGCCTAGCCATAGGCGAGCTAGACAGAGTCAGCAGGAGATCAGGAGGGAAGAGCCAAGGAGATCTAGACTGGCATATAAACAACCTGCAGACGTGGACAAGCACAGCTCTCACAGACGCCGAGACTTGCGTGAGTCAGTTCCCGGGACGTAGGATGAGCAAACTTAAGGCTACGATAAAAGGGAAAGTGAAGAATGTGGAGGAAACCACAAGTAATGCCCTTGCCTTCATCGAGCACTACGCTGCTGCTAGGTACAGAGCCAGACGCCCCTGAGCTGAGCAATTGTGTGTGTGTACGTTTGGATCAGATCTTACCTAAATTTCCTCTTTTGTTACTTCTTTTGATCTGGTCTGTTGTTTAATTTATATACATGTGTTTGTGTAAGTTTTTAACCAGTTATGTAAATCTGAAAGTTCATATGTGACAGTTAAGTGATATATAATTCAATTACCAAGGAAAGTTGTAACTTGTTATTTATAAGACTCAAGCAACAAAAACGCAGGTAAATTAATACTATCGACCGCATAAACATAAGCCCGTCTAGCTCAGTTGGTAGAGCGCAAGGCTCTTAACCTTGTGGTCGTGGGTTCGAGCCCCACGGTGGGCGATAGTTTTTTCCTTATTTTTAACGTAAAAAGAACTGAATATTATAATGGGCTTTTGATTAATGGGTCCGTTAGGTTATCGATCTATGAATGGCTTCTTTTTTTTTGCCCTTTTAGTTGAACATATAAACCCGACCCGGTTACTGATATGTGGATCATTTCATTCGATTAGCTTAGTTTAGGAAGGAGGAAGTAAAAACACCGCCATTAACGGCTCGGTGGGTGCTCGAATCTTCATCACCATCGTTAGGTTGGTTGATCCATTTGATTAGAGTTTTCAAAAATTCGAGAGATGGAGTCAGTCCTTGTAGTGGGGATTGCTTCTGTTGTCCTGGGTGCGTTGATCGCCGTGCTCTTCTTCGGTAGCTACTTCCGGAAGCGGACATCGGAGGTGCAATCCATGGCCAAAGCGGATCCGATCCGGGATACCAAATCGATTCATCCTGTTCCCAAGAAGAATCATCCCAAAACTCACGCGTCCGACAAGGTAGGTTTTTCAACTGAGAAAGATTTGCGAATCCGAGTTTAGGTGATCCGGATGAGTTGACTTAAACGCCCAGGGGCATTGTTATGATTATTATTAAAAGCTTCTGCTTCCTTGGTGTTGCGTTTTCTAAATGGCTTGTCGAAATGCAGACTCAGAACAAACGGCATCATCCTTTAGACTTAAACACGTTGAAAGGCCACGGTGATGCTGTTACTGGACTCTGTTTCTCTTCCGATGCAAGGAGCTTGGCCACAGGTTTTTTTGTTTAGCTCAAACCATTCCATACAATCACTGTGATTATATCTATATAGCATTCTTAGTTTAACATTTTCTTGATTTAGTTAGCCAGCCATTTTATGTTGTTTTACATTCTCATCACATTTTGTTCCTGTTTCTGTGGATAGCTTGCGCTGATGGAGTGATCAGGGTGTTCAAGCTAGATGATGCCTCTAGCAAAAGCTTCAAGTATTCCTTCCTATATATATTTTTTTTCAATAGACCATGTTAAGCGGGTGTGAGTTTACTACACTTCCCAAGCCCACTCTCATTACCTAACTCATTTTTTTTCCTTTTTGTTTCTATCTCCAGATTTTTAAGGATAAATCTTCCTGCGGGAGGGCATCCAACTGCTGTGGCATTTGCTGATGATGCCTCATCTGTTGTTGTGGCTTGTCATACTATGTCTGGTTCATCTTTGTACATGTACGGTGAAGAAAAGCAAAAGGAACAGCAAGGGAAGCTTCCTCTTCCTGGGATCAAATGGGACCACCATCATATTCATGACCAGAGAGCAGTCCTTACCATCTCTGGAGCAACTGCAACTTACGGTACTGCCGATGGAAGTGCTGTCATTGCCACTTGTTCCGAAGGTATGAATTTTCCATGGCCATCATACAATTTCTAGTTGCCTGTTGCCTAGCTATATTTCGTTACTATAAAATTGCTTTAAGGGTGTAGCCTTGGAAAGCCGTTATGACTACCCAAATGTTTAACATAAATTGTCTGTATTCCTGTTACAAATGTATCCCTCTGGTAAACAAATTGTTGTCTATTCCTTAAACCTTGTTCTTCATCAGGAACTGATATCATACTTTGGCATGGGAAAACTGGGAGGAATTTGGGACATGTAGATACAAACCAGTTGAAGAACCACATGGCAGCAGTATCGCCAAATGGACGTTTTTTGGCAGCTGCAGCGTTTACTGCAGATGTGAAGGTACTTTTAAAAATAAATTCAAACCATTATGAGTGTATACTATATGTGACCATATCTCATGACTTAGTAAGTGCTTTGTAGGTGTGGGAAATTGTTTATCAGAAAGATGGTTCTGTAAAGGAGGTTTCAAGAGTTATGCAACTTAAAGGCCACAAGGTATCATTCACTACCTATAGCATGCAATCCATATCCACGATGTAGGCTCTTTCTCACATTTGTCTTGCAATCTTTTCATGTTAAAACCTATGCTACGTTATCCAGAGTGCAGTGACTTGGTTATGCTTTTCTCCAAACTCAGAGAAAATCATCACCGCTTCAAAAGATGGTTCTATAAGAGTCTGGAACATCAATGGTTAGTAGAATTGTTTTTAGTGTGTGCATCATTTCGATAGTTGCCAAATGCAAAGCAGATCCCTGGTAACATTAGGGGATATGTTTTGGAATATATGATAGACAGAATGATTTTGATTTATCGAACAACTAACCTGAAAGGCATTGTGTAATTTTGGTTGAAGTCCGCTATCATCTTGATGAGGATCCAAAGACTTTGAAGGTGTTCCCGATTCCACTCTGCGACTCAGGAGGCAATCCATTGCACTATGATCGTCTCAGCTTATGCCCGGAGGGAAAGATATTGGCAGCAACCCATGGTTCCACATTGCAGTGGTTATGTGCTGAAACCGGAAATGTCTTGGACACAGCTGAGAAAGCCCACGAAGGTGATATGCCATCTAATTTCTTCACTTTTACCACCGATTAAAACCCTTATACTTCAAAATTCAAGCAAGTGATACGAAAATGTTAAACACTGTCGGTTGTATGTGTAGGGGATATCACATGCATATCTTGGGCACCCAAGGCTATCACAGTTGGTATGTCTCTGTCTGTCTGTATATATGTCTCTATATAATGCGTACAGTTGGGTTGTGGTCTGAATATTTGGTGGTGTTGTGTTGTGTTGGTTCAGGGGAGAGAAAGGCCATGGTATTAGCGACATCAGGCGATGACAAAAAAGTGAAGCTGTGGGAAGCACCAAAGTCGCAAACTTTGTAAAGTTGCATACACATAGCCCCTTAATCACATGAGGAATAGTTAAACGGCATATAAAACTTGCGAGAAAACTCTTAAAAGGTTTTTGTTTGGAGTCCTGAAGTGTCTTTCAACTTTTGAATTTTGTTATAATTCCGATCATCTATTTCAAAAAAGAAATAGAAAGAAAACGAGTAGGAATGGCTTTGTAATGTGAGAACAGAGTTTTCATCTTGTTCCATAATGAGCAATTTAAAAAAGCACACAACGTCATAAAATGTGATGGAGATCAAGAAGAGGTTCCCCCGCAGAGAGGAGGATAGCTAGAAATGGGTTTGAATGAATCATGCGACAACCGAGCGTGATTGATGTGTTTGGTAGTGGACTCCGATGAACGAAACTGGGCCAGAAGAAAGTAAGGCCCACGAACAATAATAAACCCTAACGCCTAAAGGAGGCTCTCTCTCTATCTCTCTTAGCCAGAAATTAGGGTTTTTGTTTATCATCATCTTCAGCAGTCAGTCAAAGTCAGTCAGTCTCGCAGCATCCATAGGAGAAGAAAGTTTGTGAGAATCCGTCACTATGGGTCGTATGCACAGTAGAGGGTTTGTTCTTCTTCCTCTTTATGTTCGTCTTCTTATTCTCATAGTTGCTGTCAATTGCGCAAATCTAACATATCCGTATCGTTTTTGTAGAAAGGGTATTTCGGCGTCTGCGTTGCCGTACAAGAGATCATCTCCGAGCTGGCTCAAGACTACCCCTCAGGATGTAAGTTCTTATATCATCTCTGCTTTCAATTGCTTGGTTTGGTTGAATGATTGAATCCTGCCTTACGTATATTACCATTTTATACAGGTTGATGAATCAATCTGCAGATTTGCCAAGAAGGGACTGACCCCTTCGCAGATTGGTGTCATTCTCCGTGACTCTCACGGTATTCCTCAGGTCAAGAGTGTTACTGGAAGCAAGATTCTCAGGATACTCAAAGCCCATGGTTTGTTTGCAGTTTCCTATTTTGCAATCATTTTCTTCCTCTCTTCTACTTGTTTTTTTTAGTCTTACGAAGTCAAAGTCATAATTTTGCTTTCAAGGCCTTGCTCCTGAGATCCCTGAGGATCTGTACCACCTTATTAAGAAGGCTGTTGCCATCCGTAAGCATCTCGAGAGGAACAGAAAGGACAAGGATTCCAAGTTTAGGCTCATCTTGGTTGAGAGCAGGATTCACCGCCTCGCTCGCTATTACAAGAAGACCAAGAAGCTCCCTCCCGTCTGGAAGTAGTGAGTTCCTCATCCATTGTCTCTTAATTTACATCTTGCTTTGAATACCTCTAGGATCTCCCTTACCACTCTCATAACTCACTAGTTTTGTCAACAACAAAAAAAAGGGTGAATTTTCGTCTCTGCATAGGTAGTTGTAGTTTTCTTTGGAACGGCTTATGAACTACTATCAGGACTACTAGCATTCCCTATTGCACTTTGCAAACATTGTCCTCTTTACCCTTTTGCATGTCATAACCTGTGTTATCTATGCTTTTCACTGACTTGCATCCTCCATCTGCAGCGAATCCACAACCGCTAGCACCCTTGTTGCTTAATTAAGCTGGAGTAGGTTCAGCTTTTGGGAGGAGGAAGATTCTGCAAGTCTGTTGCTTCCCTTTTGTTTTTGATAAATTGTGAACTTTGGTCTTCATGTGTCAGGATTTGATCTATGTTTGCCGCTTCTTTTTTTTTTTTTTGAATTTTATGCTCCCCCTACTTTTAAGAAAATCATATGATCATTAAGTTACATTTGCCATCTTATGCTCCTTACTTTCGAAGAGAATCACATGATCATTGGAACCATCCCCTTTTAGGCGTTAGTATACCATTATAGTGAAGTGAACCGAGAAGCAGGATATATTTGAGGTTAAAGAGACTAGGATGTCGGCCGTGCGTTGTCGCACGGGAAAGTGAAAACTTGAAATGACTAACATTGTTAATTTCATATTTCGAGTAAAAAATTTATGATAATTTTTAACTATATAATATAAAAATCATAAATAATGACTAATTAAGATGAATTAACAAAATTAGTTAAATAAAATATTTGTTGTATATATAAAAATAAAAAATCGATTCAGTGACAATAAGAGAATAATATTAAAAGTATAAAAATCTAGTTTACTGAATCATATTCAGATAATCAATTTTGAAAGATATTTACATAAAATAAAATTTAACTCATTGTTCTATCGAAATTTATAAAAAGTAATATGAGAATCAGGAGAAAGAGCTTATACTGCAATTGCAACCAACCAAATTGACTAAAAGATAAATCTATGAAAAATTAGAAATCATAATTAATTACCTAAATTAATACTTGAAAGAGATGATCAATACGGTGAGATGGAAAACCACACCAAACAAAAGTTAGATGAATGAGTCAATAAATAAAACAATCCAATTTTTAAAACGAAGATGAGTGAATCAATGTTAATTAATAAATTATTAGAAAATAATACTTAATTTTTAAATTTGGAGGTGTTAAACAATACTCAAAGAACAAAAACTCTTTTTAAAGTTCATATATATATATATATATATATATATATATATAAACAAAGAGGTGTGAAACAAAGAAAACTAATAAATGTGAACATTGAAAGCTGTGAATACGACGTAGAAATACAATTGTTGGATCAAAATATTGTAACTTTTAAGATTATTAACAAATATAAACAGTTAGATGAGCTAATAAAAATAATCCCATCCGTTATATTTAAATTGACCCTAAAAGTGAGTTTATATAATATATAAACATATAAATCTATAATATTATCTATTAACTTGTAAGTTTTAAAAATACTCGAAAACAATAAATTCGGAACTTATTTTTGTATTCCATAAAAGTTTATATATAATAAACAAAGAAGTGTAAAATTTCATCGCGGGGGCGAGGATACTGCCTTTGCGGTTCGACTTTCTTTTCAGGCTTAGGAGTAAAACATAAAGATGTGAAAAATGTTCAAAATTAATATGTGCGATTTTGTAAGATGAGGACGACGAAGAGATGCAAAAATATGAAAATAAAGACGTGTGTAACAAAAAGGTGTGAAACAAAAAGGTGCGAAAACTAACAAGTGTAAACATTAAAATCAAGGGTGACAAAGCAAAAACATTGTGGATCAAAACACTGCAACTATATAAACAAAGAGGTCTAAAACAAAAAGGTGTGAAAACTAACGGGTGCCTACATGGAAAGTTGGGGATGGGATGAAGAAACACAATTGTTGAATCGAGTCTTTGCAACTTTTGAGATCATTAACAAAGGGTGAGATCATTTATAATACTTAAATAACAAAACTCTTTTCAAAATCCATAAAAATCATATATATAAACAAAAAGGTGTGAAAAAGGTGAAACAATAAAGTGCGAAATCTAACAAGTGCAACCATTGAAAGCTAGGGGTATGACGAAAAAACACAATTGTTGGATCAAAACATTGCAACTTTATATAAACAAAGAGGTGTAAAATAAAAGTGTGAAAACTAACGGATGCCAAAATAGAAAGCTGGGAGTGCAACGAAGAAACACAATTGTTGGACATAAACTTTGCAACTTTTGATATCATTAACAAAGGGTGAGATCATTAGTAATACTCAAATAAAACTCTTTTCAAAATCCATAAAAATCTGTATCTATATAAAAACAAAGAGTGTGAAAACAAAGATGAAACAAAAAGTGCGAAAACTAACAAGTGCAACCATTGAAAGCTAGGGCTATGACGAAGAAACAAAATTGTTGGATTAAAACATTGCAATTTTATATAAACAAAGAGGTGTAAAACAAAAGGGTGTGAAAACTAACGGGTTCCAACATGGAAAGATGGGGTACAACGAAGAAACACAATTGTTGACCGAAACTTGCAACTTTTGAGATCATTAACAAAGGGTGAGATTATTAATAATACTCAAATAACAAACACTATTTTCAAAGTCCATAAAAATATGTATACATATATATAAAAACAAAGAGTGTGAAACAAAAAGGTGTGAAACAAAAATGTGCGAAAACTAACAAGTGCAAACCATTAAAAGCTAATGGATGCTACGAAGAAACACAATTGTTGGATCAAAATATCGTAACTTTATATAAACAAAGAGGTGTAAAACAAAAAGGTGTGAAAATAACTGGTGCCAACATGGAAAGTTGGGAGTGCAACGAAGAAACACAATTGTTGGATCAAGCAACTTTGCAACTTTTGAGATCATTAACAAAGGGTGAGATCATTAATAATACTCAAAGATTAACAAACAACCTTTTCAAAATCTATAAAAATATGTATATATATATATATATATATATATAAACAAAGAGGTGTGAAAATATAGAGGTGTGAAGCAAAAAGATGTAAAAATTAATAAAAAGGATAGTGATAGGGTACGACGATAAGAAATATTTATTTAAAAAACTAAGAATTGTTGGGATCATTAATACTTAAACCGTTGATGAGATAATAGAAACAA